>CM076577.1:1383375668-1383688045 GCA_034641835.2 Pinus albicaulis | reverse complement strand
TGCCCGCGTGCATACGCGACTTCTCCTAGACAAATCCGCGTATGCCTTGAGACATACTCTTTTCATCATAGATCTAGCACATACTGAATTCCTTTCTTCATTACCTTCTGTACTCACTGTAGATACATCAGATTTACATCATTTAACAAGTTCATCAAGACATATTCTATCAAGCACAACTTCATAGTGGGTTGCCATCATCTTCATCAAGTGGGTTGCCATTCAAGGACAACACTCTATCAAGTGGGTTTCCATCAAGGACAACACTCTGCATCATATTGCCAACAACTAGGACTCTGATGATGGTCACGTAACAGAATTAAGGACATCTGGACTATCCTTGTCCTATTAGGAGTCTCTTTCCTAGTTTGAGTTCCCACGTACATAACCGCCTACAGAATTCCGTTCAAGCTTCGTGGAGAGCAAAAAATGATGAGGGCATGATGTGGAATACACCCATATGTGTTTTTCTCCAAGATGACACCTGGAACCTGCGTAGACATAAAGACAGCTGCAGAATCGGCCACTAGCTACAGAATGTCTGCATTCTGTAGCTAGATCTAGTTCAAACAGTACTACAATGACAAAATCATAAAAACATAGCAAGTTAGTCATGATATTCATTCTTAAAGGAATTTTAACTAATTCTATTGATCATTTGAGCCGAAGATTAACAATGGAAAAAAGAAATGGAGTGGAATGTGGTGGAAGAAAGAACATTCTTGGAGCTCAACATACCCCCACTGCTAGATTCTTGCATGTCCTCATGCAACTATTCCATGAACTCTGAGACCTCTGCAAGAACATCCAACCCTCTTCTTCTACTTTTCCTGGTAGTCAAAGGCCTTCTGGGCTTTCTGATGACTAACTTGAACCTTAAATTTGTGAGTGCCCTGGTTAACTTTTTATTTCTCTTTTTCAATTTTTCACTGGCCTTGTATAACTTTTGCATTTGTAGAGACAGAGTGGAATTCATATTAGTTTTCAATTTAACCTGCTCTCTCAGAATTTCATTCTCATTCTTGATATGCCTGTTGAGTACTTCTAACTCATACCTATCTCTTCTTAGCCAGTCAATTTCAGACTTTGGTGGACTAGGGGTTCTGTCTCTACTTTCTGAAGCTTTTCTCTCCAATGACTCAACATAGTTGTAAATTTCGAGTTGTGCAGGGTCTATTTCAGGAGCTTCTTCATCAAAATCCTGCTCAGTAGGTGTTTCTTCGTCTTCTATGTTTATGACTCCATTTTGTTTAACTTTTTTTTTCTTTAGTATCCCTCTCAGTCTGTGGCTCCGCCTCGGTTGAGATGGCCCTTCTCCTTTCTCTCTGGAAAATTTTCTCATGATCCTCTCTTTCTTAAGCTGCTTTTTAATCTGAACTAATTTTTCAGAAATCATTTCTTCACTACTTTCTTATATTGTTTTACCAGTTTCAGTTTTGGAGGATTTCCATTTTCTGCTTCTTTTTGTAGGTTTATCTTCAGGTGGAGGTTCCTTTGGTTCCTCAAAGTGATTTCTCACCAAGAAGTCATCGCAAGTATCTCCCATTTTTGCTAAGTGATGTTCAATTAAAATCTTGACTAAACCATGGCGGTATAATGTTGTCTCCAGAAATTGAATTCTCTTTTGAACACTTGAAGCCATTTTCTTTAAACTTTGAAGCAAGAAAAAGGGAAAATTAAGTTCTTCTTCTAGGAAATGCATTATCAAACTAATATGGTAAACATATAAAGTACCATATCTACCTTCACAAGTGATGAATTTTTGCAGGATAAGCAACATGTTCCTCCATTTGTTCTTTAATGCAGAGCTAGGGATACCCTTTTTAAAAATGGTGACATCCATACCTGGTGACTTGAGTATCTGCTTCCATGCTTCATTATGAAATTCTCTATTCTTAAACCACCTTTCTCCTTGTCTAAGCAATCCTATTGCTTCTGCAATAAAAGCCTCTGTGACAGTGAATTTAATATCTCCAACTTCAACCTCGGCTCCATTAAAAGATCTTGCAAAAGTTTTAGTAACCTCTTTGTGGAAGCCACTGAATTTTTCAAGGAATTGCAACCATCCTGCTTGTTGTAAGATTTCTCGGATTTGGGGATAACCTTCCAAGTACTTAGTGCCAACTGGTTCCGTTCTCACGATGAGGCCCATAACTCTTCTTCAATCCTCAATTCACTAGTCTTCTGCTCACAGTGAGAATGGCCGTTAACAAGTTTTTTTTGCTCCATAAATGTTTTCTCTGTTCACGGTGACAATGGTTGTTACAGAGATGCCTCTGTCTCACAGACCGAAATGGTTAAAATTTGGCTACGGGAAGAATGATATGGAGTGATTGCGGAATGAATATAATGAGGTGAGGATGATGTATATGAGTTGAAAGATATCACAGAAGGAAAGACCACGAAGATATTTTGTAACGAATTCAAAAATCATCATTAAATGCTTAGTGACGTGACTAATCCAATCACTTCAGCACGTTAACCGTTTAGATTTTGAAATGATGATCGGATATGGGTTTTGAAATGGCGGAATAGAAGGAGTTTTATCCAAAGTTTTTGCGGGAGGTTTGTTAGGCATGATCAACAAAATTAATTAAAAATTTTTTTTGAATAATATATAACTAAAATATGCTAAATTTTTTCATGATATGTCATTATAATTATTTCATACCTTTGCCTTTGCTTTGATTTTCTTGTGATCTTCATATGCTTTGTTCTCTCCTGAAAATCATTAATTTCTGAGTCTTCATAACCTTCTTGATTTTGCTTGTTCTTGGATATGCAGGATCATTTTGTTGCAGATCAAATGATTACTAGATAGTGCTTTTAGGCTCTCTGGCTGCAGAATGTCTGTCTGGCTGCAGAATGTCCGACTGGCTGTAGAATGTCTGATTGATTGCAGAATGTACCTGTAGAGAACTTGAAATATGGTTTGAAGCTGGAATGATGAAAAGGTTGTATGAAATGAATAATGAAATATGGTAGGATGGAGTATGAATGAAATGAATAATGGAGTGGAATGGATCACAACTTATGAAATGGAGTGAAGTATGAGAAGTGGGCTACAATTCATGATATGTATTATTTAATTGCAGAAAAACATCAAACTTTAAAAACCTGGAATTGAAATGAGGTGGATGAAGTATGGAATGAAATGAATGAAATATGGAATGAAGTGAAGTATGAATGAATGAAGTGAAATGGAGTATGGATGAATGAATGAAATGGAATATGAATGGATAAAATGAGATGGACCATAAGTGAAATGGATCTGCACTTATGATTTTGTAACAGCTGCTTGCAGAAAAACAAAATGGAAAAGTTAGAGTGTTAGAAAAATTCTGATTTTCACTCTATCTTTTCTGTATAAACATGCCAATCAGTGATTGGTTTTCATGTTTATACTTTTTTTTATTTTTTATTTTTTATTTTTTTCAATATATCTGACTTCAGAAAATTCAATTAAGTTGATGAAGAAGAAAGATTCTTCTTCATTAACTTCACATCACTGTTTTCCTGGAACTGATTATGTACCTCTCCATCATTTGTTCCACTAGCCTTGATGTGAATTGAGCTCCTTGATACGCAACAAATTTCGCAGGACACCAAAGCAGTGAATATACTCCAAAAGAAAATTAACTACAAATGCTTCATTAGCAAAAAGTAATGGCTTGACTTGTACCCATTTGGTAACATAATCAGTGCAAACTAATATATATCTCTTTTGTCTTGATGGAGGACTAATAGGTCCTACAAAATCCAAAGCCCATTTTTCAAAAGGTTCAATATGTACCTGAGGTTGTAATAGCATCTCACCTGAAGGAGAAGGTTTCCCTACCCTTTGGCAACTGTCACACCTTTTGACATACTCTTTAGCATCTTTAAACAAGGATGGCCAATAATATCCTAAATTAAGGATCTTATAGGCTATCCTCTTATCAGCAAAGTGTCCGCCACAAGGTTCATCATGACATGCTTTGAGAATCTCAGGCATCTCATCTTCACGAACACATCTCCTAATGATCAAATCTGGACCTGTCTTGTACAACTCATTAGTAACCCATGAATATTTTGCACTGTCATAAATGATTTTTCTTTTATCTCTTGCATTCATTATTGAAGAAAATTTTCCTGAAACTAAATAATTAGCAATGTCAGCAAACCAAGGAGTTTGAGTAGAAATTGCAAAAAGATATTCATCAGGAAATTGATCTTCAACTGGGGTATTGTCTTGGATGTTTTGGAGTCTAGATAGGAAATCAGCTACTGTGTTTTGTTTTCCAGGCCTATCTAGAATGGTAATGTTGAATTCTTGTAAAAGAAATAACCATCTTATAACTCTGCCATTAGTAATTGATTTGTTCATTAAGTATCTAATTGCAGAATGATCTGTGTGAACAAAAGTTTCATAGCCTGTTATATAGTGTTTGAATTTGTTTATGGCATGAACAACAGCTAAAAACTCTTTTTCAGTTACAGTATAGTTTAACTCTGTAGGAGTCAAATTTTTACTGGTATAATAGATGGCATAAGGAATCAGGTCTTTTTGTCCCAATACTGCTCCTAGAGTTGTATCCGAGGCATCTGTTGAAATATGAAAAGGTAACTTCCAGTTAGGTCCCCTTAAAATAGGTGCTTCAGAAATTTTTGTTTTCAGGGTCTCAAAGGCTAACTGGTAATCAGAATTCCAATTGAATTCACGGTCTTTGGTAAGTAATTTGAAGAGTGGAGATGCTATCTTAGTGAAGGTTTCTATAAATCTTCGATAATATCCTATAAATCCAAGAAAACTCCTAACATATTTTTGACAACTTGGAATAAATAAGTTAGAGATGACTTCAACTTTTGACTCATCAACTCTAATCCCATCCCCTGAAATGTGATGTCCTAAAACAATTCCTTCAGTAAACATCATAAAACACTTTTCATGACTTAGTGAAAGATTTTCTTCTTTACATCTCTTTAAGAATTTTTCCAAGTTTGCTAAGGCTTCTTCAAATGTGTTTCCATAAACTGTGAAATCATCCATATATACCTCTACACAATCATGTATTAGATCTGAAAAAATTCCTAATACCACCCTTTGAAATGTTGCAGGTGCATTACATAATCCAAATGGCAATACTCGGTAAGCATAGGTACCCCAAGGACAGGTAAATGTAGTTTTGTCTTGATCTTCAAGTGCTACTTGAATTTGATTGTAACCACTAAACCCATCTAGAAATGAAAGTACTTTTTGCCAGCTAAGGTATCTAACACATGATCTACGAAGGGTAGGGGAAAATGATCTTTAAGAGTAGCTTTGTTTAATTCTCGGTAGTCAATACATACCCTCCATTTACCATTTTTCTTTGGCACAATTACCAAAGGAGAAACCCACTGACTATCTGAAATAGGATAGATAAAGTTGACATTCAACAATTTCTGTAATTCTTCTTTAACAATCTCCCTAAGATTTGGATTCATCCGTCTTTGAGGTTGTCTGATTGGTTTACAATTTCCCTCTATGTAGATGTGATGAGTGCAAGTCTTAGGACTTATCCCTTTCATATCAGTGTACTCCCATGCATATGCAGAAGAATGTCTCTGTAAAATTTTGACTAGCTCTTCTTGTTGATATTTTTCTAGGTTCTTGTTTATGTTTAAAGTTTTGCCTGGAAATATCTCAATTGTAGAGCTGCCAAATTTATCCATGGAATAGAGAGACATCTTCCTTGATGAAAAAAACTCAATGTTGGATTCTTCTTGAAATTTTTCATGTTTATGTTCCGAAGAGGATTCAAAGTTTTCTAAAGTATTCAAAATTTGACTATCTTCACTAATTTCTGAAATTGTGAAGAGAGGTTGTAAGTCTTCTTCATCCTCTATCCATTGAGTATCATCTAAATCTGTAATTGTCCTTGTTGGAGGATACAAAGTGAATTTCTTAGTTGAACTACCATCAGAGATATACATATCACCGGATCTACAACTAATGAAAACATCAGCTGTAGCTAACCAAGGTCTTCCTAATATAATAGGATGCCCTCCTAGATTATTCTTAGGAGTTAGGATCATAAAATCCACAAGATACTCCCAAGAATCTAGGGACACTGGAATGTCTTCTATTACCCCATCAGGTTTGATCATAGATCTGTCTGCTAATTGTAATAATGTGGGTGTAAAAAGAAGATTAGGAAGTTTCAATTTATCCATGATTTGTCTACTCATGATATTGATTGCTGCTCCTAAATCAATGAGTGTGTTTTGGATCTCAATTCCATTGATGTGAATTTTAACAACTGGATTTCCTGGGTCTGGATACTTTGGAATAGCAATCTTACCCATCATGATATCTGCTATTTTTCCTGCCAGTTGAATTTTCTTTATCTCTCTTATTCTTTTTCTTGTTTTCTTCATACTCAACTCCTTTATTATTTTTGCTAAAATTGGAATTTCCTTGATAGCTTGTAATAATGGAATCTTAATACAGACATTTCTGAGCTCATCTAGGAAATCATAATTAGGCACCATAAATTTTTTTTCTACACCTCTATCAATTTGTAATCTTTCTGGAAAGGGAGGTGTAGGAGTGGATGTTGATGGTTGCTCTAATACAGGAGTTGAAATTATTGGTTCTTTTTGTTTTGATTTTTCAATGTTTGGGTCCCGAAAAGATGTGTCTTCTTCAAGACTTTATTTTCTCGTAGAGAGTCTTCCTCAGAGTTGTCTTGTTCTTGTATAATCACAGAAGGTTTCCTCTTTTCAAGTATTCTTCCAGACCTAAGTTGAACATCACTAAAGTCTAGAGGAGTAATTAAATAAGTTGGAAGCTGTTGGCCTTCTATCATGTATGTATTCTGAGGATTTTTATTGTTGGGGTTTGGTATGGGTTGAGCAGGCAACTGATTTGATTTCTGAGGAAATGGTAATGGAAGTGGTTGATTTTGATGTTGTGGATTTTGAGGATTAGATGAGATTTTGTCAGGATTTTTGAGAAAATATTGAGTATGGTGGATAGGATGGTGGATATTGATAGTACTGGGAGTATCTTCCATAAGGATTTTGTGCTCCTTGTGCCCAAGCTTGAGATTGATTTTGAAATTGGGGCCAAGGTTGCTGCCAAGAATTCCAATTTGGTGGGGGTTGATTATACATTTGATCATGAAATCCTTGTGTTTGAGGTCCTTGCCAAGGCCTTCTAGAGACAAAATTGAGAGATTCTGTGGAACTTGTAGAATTTTCCTCTTGAAAGACAGCTTTAAGACTAGGAAGTGAAGGACAACTCTTGGTCTCATGTTTTTCTGAACAAATGACACAGGTCTCTACAACTTTTGCATCCAAAGGACACTCTCTCAAGGCATGCTTCTTTCTACACCTAGGACAAAAGATTGCTAAGGCATCAGATTCAGCTTTTTGCTTGTTTTGTAACTTAAGGGTGTCTATTTGTTCACTAAGAATCCCTAAGATGTCAGATTTGAATTAATCAAGCATATGTCCTATTTCTTCCCTACTTACTGTCCCAGAAGCAGACTTACTTGCCCTTGCAAGAGCAGGGTATTTTCCCTCTTGAAAGGTTAATACATAACTCAGATATTTTAGGTAATGTGAGCTGAGATATTTCCCCTTTTCCCATCATGTTAAGGATATCCAACCATTCATCCCTAATTGTTTTCAACAAGAGAGCTTTTAAGGTGTCTTGATCTAAGTTTTCCATTTTTGCTCTTTTGATGTTGTAATGAAATCTCTCCAACAAATCTTTCGAATTTTCATCCTCTTTTAACTCATACCCAGAAAAATTCCTCCTTATGGTCGCCTTTAATAAATCCAAATACCTCTCTAGAAATTCTTGTTTCATGTACCCATGTCCTAATAAATTTTTATCAAACTCATAAACCACTTCAATCATTTCCTTTTAATGTTAGAAGGAAATAGTTTAAGTTTTGAGCATCTTATGAAAATGATCATAATTTCTACACGGGACTTCAAATTCAAATAGGAAGGTTTCAGGATCTTCACTTTTGAGTCCATAAAAGTTTGGAAGGACAGAGGGTGAAATTTTTTCATAGTTGCATTGGTTTCTTCATCTACTATAGGAAACCCAAAAGAGCTTCCCATTTCCCTTCTACCTCTTCCTCTGCCTCCTTCTTCACATCTACCTCCTTCTCCTTCTGCACCTCTACCTCCTTCTCCTCTACCTCTACCTCTACCCCCTCCAAATAGTGTATGTTCTCCATTAAAGACTCCTCCTCCCCCTTCTTCTGCCATAGTTGATTCTTCTGTGGAAGTGGAAAAGTTTGTGTCTCTAGCAGGGGTCCTTGAATCTTCTTCTAAGACAGGTTCAGTGGATGAAGTGGAAGGTCTTTCTAATGGAATATATGATCTTAAGTCCTCTGGAAGTCTAGGATCAGTAAAGGATGGAATGTGGGTCTGAGTTGGAGGTGTGCTGGCTCTAGGTCTTGATGAAACAAGTGGTGTTCTAGGAATCAAACTTCTGCTTCTTATAAATCTACCCCTTGAGTCTCTCTCTCTACGCATATCATTTTTTTTGGGAATTAAGAAACAAGGCTACCTAGTTACACTTCCCCGGCAACGACGCCAAAATGTTTGTGCTCAACCTAGTGTTCCTAAATTGAGTTCATTAATTGTCAACCAGGGTTGGTAAACTGCTAAAGTGTGGTGCACTATATGTGCCTAGGTAATTGTTTCTCACTACGTTGTGTTTAGTGTTTTCTGATGTTTTTGGTTTTATTGTTTTTATGTTTGAAAAGGGAAAGAACTAAATGCTGGTGGAAAGAAGCTATTGGTCTAAACTATGGATGGCAAATAACAAATGAAAATACTAAAACAGAACAAAGCCTAAACTATGGCTGACAAAAAACAAATGCAAAGCTTGATAATGACTTCATTGCAAGGAAATAAATCACAACATGAGCTTGAACTTATCCAAGTCATTCATTAAAGATGTGTTGGAAGAACTTGAGAAATGGACAAGTTAAGTATAAATGAAGTTCTCCTAATTAAATAATCAAACAATCAACTTACAATGTTATAACATCTCATCCATGGTTTAAAGGTTTATTGGAATATATTTGGAAAAGAACATTTGTAGCACAATAAGATTTCTACTCTAAACTAGCTTCTAATTCTGTTCTGCAACTCAATTTAACACCACTAGGTCTCACTCAAAAGTTATAGATTTCCTTTTTAGAATAGTCTTTGAGAAAAGGCTTGTTTGTGAAATGGTAAAAAGGTTTCAAAATACTCCAGGCCTTAAACTGATACCAGCTTCTGTCCAGATGATTATGTATTAATATGAGTTTGGAACAAAAGGAGTTTTGTAAATAATGAAGACCGTGGTATTTAAATTTAACAACTAATACAATTTAAAATGCAATGGATGGCAACTAAACTGGAGTGCTAATACAATGAGTTAAGACTAAACTAGAGTGCTACTAGTCTACTTGAAGTACAGTGAACAATGTTAAATTAAAAAGCCATTATCAAACTTGAAATGAAATGACAGAGCTGAACTAAATGCATTCTACCTCCGGAGTGCTGTAACTAAATTAACATGCAACTATCCTAAGGAATTCTACAGCCCATCTCGTTCAATATGAATGATATTATGGAAGAGTTTGTGAAAACAAGTATGGCTGTATTATTCAATGCAATTGAACATAAACATAAAACTGAAAGCAAATACAACTAGAATCTAAGACACCACAGCTGTTTCTTATTCGTTGTTAATGATGTTTTGGAAGAGTTTGTAAGAGTAAGACCGGTTGTGACACTTAGTGTAAACAAGCAACTAAAACCTACAATACCACAGCTATGCCTTATTCATCATGATGATATTTTGGAAGAGTTTATTAGAGTAATTCTAACTGTGATAATTAACGAAAGGAAATGCAACTAAAACCTACAATACCACAGCTATTCCTTATTCATCGTAATGATATTTTGGAAGATTTTATAAGAGTAAGTCTAGCTGTGATAATTAATGTAAACAAATATGAAAATAAACTTCAAAAACTTGCCTAAGCTAGAAATGAAAACGAGACTAAAATACTTATCTAAACCGTATAAACAAGGCTGCTCAGGAGGCAGGGGCCCTCTACCACCAGAGTAGCACGAAATCTACTTCAAGATTGATTCAACGCTTTCAAGGAAATGATGCTTCTTTCATTAAAGAGAAATTATTTCAAAACAGAGTGTTTTCGGACTTCTGAAATCTAGCAATCAACCATAAAATCTAACCTTGTCCCTCAGTTTCCCGAGCATATTTATAACAAAATTACATAACCGTATCTGAGATAACATAGGAATAATTTTCTTTCCTAATAAAAACCAAACTAGGACTCCGATGATGGTCACGTAACATAATTAAGGACATTTGGATTGTCCTTGTCCTATTAGGAGTCTCTTTCCTAGTTTGAGTTCCCACGTACATAATCGCCTACAGAATTCCGTTCAAGCTTCGTGGAGAGAAAAAAATGATGAGGGCATGATGTGGAATACACCCATATGTGTTTTTCTCCAATATGACACCTGGAACCTGCGTAGACATAAAGACAGCTGCAGAATCGGCCACTAGCTACAGAATGTCTGCATTCTGTAGCTAGATCTAGTTCAAACAATACTACAATGACAAAATCATAAAAACATAGCAAGTTAGTCATGATATTCATTATTAAAGCAATTTTAACTAATTCTATTGATCATTTGAGCCTGAGATTAACAATGGACAAAATAAATGGAGTGGAATGTGGTGGAAGAAAGAACATTCTTGGAGCTCAACACATCTGTCCTCCAAATTATTCATCATATTTCTCTTATTTAGGACTTTCTTAATATGTAGTATACTTTCAGTTCTATCCTGAATTTTTAACTCTTCAAGCTCTTCTCTGTGTTTTCTATTCAGAAAGTTAATAAGCCTCAAAGCTTGAGTAGGTTTATCAGCCAGTTCTTCTTTTGTCTTTTGAATTTCTATTTGTGCTGCTTTGAGTAATTCCTTTTGTTCATAAATAATTTGGATGGAAGGCCATTGAGAATGTATGCCTTGAATGATGTTGTTCCAAAGATAATTCTTGATTTAAGATACCTGTTCAGTGAGATTAACCTGTTGTTGAAGAATTTTCACCTGTTCTTGCAATCTGTTAGCTCTCTGCTCATGTCCTTTAGATGTAATTAATGCATCTCTGTTTGATGTTTCAAGATTTCTGACGGTGCCTTTTAAGTTGATTATCTCTTTATCTTTTAAGGACATGTCTTCCATAGCCTTGACTATGGCAGCTGTTTCTCCTGTTGGATTTACCTGTGATGTGGATGAAGAAGTGGTAGAGATATCTTTAGAAGTGATTGACACTGCAGTTGCCAATACTCCTTTTGGTGCCAAATGTTCTGCCAATGTAGAGGGAACAACTGTACTTACAGTTGGAATAACTGTGGGAATGGAGACTTCGTGAGCTTTCTTCAATGTTTAATTTTCTTGCATTAAAGATTCTATTTGATTTTCCATATATTTAATCTGAGTTGTCATCTTCAAAACCAATTGCATAGTTTCTTCCTTTTCTTTCTTTTCCTGAAGAATTTCTTTTGCCTGAGGGTGCTCACTCTATGGAAATTTGAGTTGCTTTCTCAAGGCAGCAATATCCTCATTCTTCTGCCTGATCAATTTCTTAGCAACTTCAGTATTGGAGGGATATGCTCCAGTTTCTATCACCAAATCTTCTAAGGATTTTATCCTCAAATCCTTAGCATGTAGAGATGCTTTATCTAATTTCATTTGAGTTTGCAAATTAGATACAGTCTTTTGAAGCATGGTAGCACTCATGGTTTTTCTCACTACCTTTGAATATAGCATATCTGAAGCACTTCTATGGAAATCTATCTGGTCTAGTTCATGTATAGTATCAACATTCACTTCAAACTCTGTTTTCTTGTAGTATGTGGTTGACTTTGGATCTGTTACTACTGGCTAGAGAAAATACATGATCATTTTATTTGTTGAGTAATCAAAGGCTGTCACAAGTCTGTCTTTATCTCCTGGCTTTTCCTTCAGAAGTTTAGAATAAACTTCATTATTTATTTCCTCATTCTTTTCCCTGATCTTCTTGAACCTTTTCTGAATGTTAGAATTAGTTTGTTCTACTGTTTTAGAGGAAGATGTAGCTTCTGTATTAATCTCTGCTTCAACCATTTCCTTTCCTTTTCCCTGTGCTTGTATCTGTTCATTATAGATTTCCATGAGTGTTTCATTAACAATAATTGTGGCCTCATCATCTGTTTGCTGATCATTATTATCATCTACATCTATGACTCCTTCTTTTTCTAGAGTAGTCATTTTGGCCTTCTTGTTGTAGATTGTTTTAAATTTATTTTCAATGATTGTCTCTGCCAGATAGCCTTCTTCTTTTGTAGGCATTTTATTAGATACCTCTATTGGTTGGTTAACTGTAACCACATGTGTACTTTCCATTTGATTTTCCTGCAGATTGTCTGTTTTCATTTCCTGATCATCATCAATTAAAGTGTTTGCAACCCATTCCATTTGATTGGCATATTTTTCAATTAGAGGCTTTGACTCAGAAGGAATGGAGTTAATTTACACTTGACCCTGAGGTTATTCAAAATACCTTGAGGGTCATAGCTCCAGTAAAAGATTTCCTGGAACTTGAATGCTAATAATATACTGGTTACCTCCTTCAAAGAATCTCTGCTGTTGACTATGAAGGAGCCAATTTGACTTTTTAACTTGAATTGTGATTTCTTTTTGGAGGCTATAAAGTTCACCGCATCTGCATTCAAAATCTGTCTCAAGTATTCTAAAGCAAAAATCCTTGTAGTTAGAAACTTTGGTAATTTGTAAGGAGCCAGGATTGCACCATACACTCTGGTTTTTGTGTGATTTTTATACAAATACCAATCTCCAACTTTACAGTTTTCAGAAAACTGTAGAATTCGTTTGATTTCTTCATTGATCCTTGGTGGCTCTGCTTTGTCCAATAAACTAATGGCAGGTCTAATAAACAAATCATTGAAATCACTGTAGTTGTATTCATTGTTTTTCTTTCTGAGTAGAGAGGTCCAGAATATCACTGAAAGAGGTTTGCCCTCCATATCCATCTTCTGTAATGCAATCGAAAAATTATCTTCCTGAGAAAATAGGAAGAGATGTAAGATATATGATGTATATATGAACACTCCTTCATCAAGTAATTTTATTAGTTGATAATGTATATTATCAGCAACAAATTTGGCAAAGTCAAAGACCAATTCTGGCTGTTGTCCTGGAGATAAGGTAGAAAGGAAACCTAAGATGGAGGCATCTGTAAATTCATCATTAACATAGCCTAGAATGAATGAGAGCATAGAAATGATTTGCTTGGAGCCCTCAGGGAAGTCAAAAGTATCATAAGGTGGATTTACCTTAGGAAGGTTGATATGATTTGGCATGAATTTTTGAAGGATTTCAAACTTCCTAGGGAAATCCAGGTCTAAATACATCTGAGTCAAGTCTTCAATTGACAATGATACTGCTTGTGGATCATGGCTTAGTTGGAGCATATCATTGATGGCTTCAACAGTTATGTAAAAAAGGACCTCACTATCTTTGTTCACCATGCATCTTTGATCAGGAATATAATGCATCTGACACAACCTAATGAAATCTTGAGTTGGATGGGTGATGGGAACCACATATTTAGTCAAGTTGGAGTCCCATACAGGTATATCATTGGCCACTTTCTTCTCAAATTTTTCCTGACACAAGCTATGTACTTCAACTAAATCAAATTCTAAGGTAGCATCAACAATTTTGTAATCTAAGTCAATCAAGGGATTGTTCTCTTCAGATGTGACAGGAGGCTGCAATGGTCTGACTACCTCAGTAGAATCTGCAGTCAGGACAGGAGTAGGTTTATCAATTTTTGAAGTTTTGGGGATTGGAAGCTTGCTGGAGGCAGGCTTCTGAGGTTTGGGACCTCCAGTCTTAGGGATGACCTTCTTTTTAGTCATTTTTAATGAAACTGAGCAAGATTAGACTGTTTGCTCAACTTTTAATGGAAACAGAAGGTCAATTAAACTTCCTTTGGGAGAAATTCGGAATCTGGGCAAGGATTTTATTATGAAATCGCAGGTTTTGAATATATAGAGGACGGGAAAGGAATTTTGATAGTTTCTTTCAGTAATTCAAAGGTATTTTAACCGTGGAAATATTTTTTGATGGTCAAAACTCTTCAGGCGGATGTGGCAAATTCTGGGAAAATTTTAACAGGGTTTCCCCTGTTACTTCAAGGTTTGAGTACTCTCAGATGTGTACTTTTGGCTTTTAAATTAAAATTGGTTTAATTTTTTCTTGAAAATTAAGGATTTTCAGGTTTGGGATTACTGAAAAATATCTTTGAATAGGTATGGTTGTGGTCGAAGAGGGTTGCAGATGGTACTAGTCTTCAAACTAGTTGCATCTTGTTTAGTAAGAGGTACTGGGATTATTCGAAGGTGAAATTAAGAGGGGAAATGGCTTCTGGGATTAAAAACAGCTTTGAAATGGTGTCTGTGAGTGTTTTATGAGAGGGCGTAGGCGCAAGTGCATGTAAACAATAAGAACTAAGTCTGAAACCTCAAGTCTTATTAATGAACATAACATTTATTGTAGGTTGATATTAATGGCGGGAGCGGTTTGTGCATTTGAAGGAGAAACCATTAGTGGTTATCGCATTTCTTCTTGGTGGTAATTGGTTTTTTTCTTTTGAAATGCGATCCAGTAAAATTAAGACACGTAGCGGGCGGCGATTTCATAAAACAACTTTTATCGCAAAATTTTTTGCCGACTTTGCCAGATCACTTTGGTAATGTGATATGGGATCCGCGCTGTCGGATTTGGTTGAGCGATGCGAACGGCTGAGATGCATCGGGAAGCTGCAGGGAAATAAAGTGGGACCGGGTACTTTGATATGCGTCGTTGATTCGATGAGTGAAGATCGACAATTTTAAAACAATGTGATAGGGAATGGTGGGGGCGGGGGAATGATTTATCGGGTTTAGTTTAGACCGTAGGATTAAAGGGATTAGGATTATCGTGTTAGCTCCCTGTAATCAGAAATATTGGAAAAATTCCGACCGCAGGGAGAAACATCATTTCAACCACTTTGGGATTCTAGGATCTAGCCCTCCTGAATCCAGAGAGGGATCTCTCCAATAAGTGCAAAGATGGATTTTTCTTTGAAGTTTTGGGGTAATGATATTAGGCTAGTTATGAAGGCCAAGGGTTTTTTTTTTTTTTGGATGGTTGAGCATGATTATTGTTTGAGGTGGAAAGTCCTAAATGCAAAGAGTTTCAAAGGTGTGAAGTTGCAAGAAATTAGAACAAGCTTTGGCCAGGAAGATAGATAATTGCAGGTGTTAGTCCATTGGGCTATGGAGTCATAATAGGGTTTAATCGAAACAATCAAGTTCAAGAGTGGTCCATGGGGAAAGTCATCTATGTCTAAGGATCTCTTTAAGTTTGATTTATGGAATGAAATGAGACAAAAAGAGGGGGAATTAAACAGATGAAGAACAAAGAGTGGCCTAGCATATAGTAAGTACTTTGAAACTAGCCAGCCTTTAGCAAACGCTTAAGGAAGACATAAAAGTAATCCAGGATCTGGTAAGTACTTTGAAACTAGCTAGCCTTTAATACACTTTTAATAGAAAACAAAATAAAAACAAAGGGAAACTTGAAAGCTACTTGTTGGAGTAGAAACTAGCAGGCCAGGCTCACCACAAATCCTCTCCTAGCTCTGCTTTACTTGGTTGCTTTCACGACAAACACAAAGATAACACAGAATGGCCTAAGATCTGGTAAGTACTTTGAAACTAGCCAGCTTTTAACATATTCCAAGGGAAACATTCAGACAGTCTTTCGGGACAAAACTAGGACTAGGGCACACCATGTCTTCCTTAGTACATCTCTACCTAACAGGAAATGAAAGTAACATACAAGAACAATATTCAGCTTAAAACCATAAGACGAGGAACACCAACACTCCTATGCTTAAACTGAATTAAATCATTCCTAAATAACAAGATTGGAAGAAAACATTCAGATAAATATTTTCAGTCAGAGAAGGGTACTGACATACAGTAGTTCCTAACTCTATGCATGTTGTTCTTTATAAGAGAAGATGAACACAGTGGAAAAAGAAATAAAACAACAGTTCATAATAATAAATAACATCACCGTCGACATAGACTAGGATCCCATAAATCAGCTTGTATTGATGCTCCAAACCAGTTACAGCTTCAAGTCCAATGCTTTAGTTTAGCACTCATCTACACTTCTCAGACTAACTTATCTATTAAAAGTAGAGCTCCAGGAGCCAGTGAACACTATTTACAATTAGGAGTTTCCAACTCAACTACATTTGAAAGTTCAGCAACTGACTCAACCAACCCCTCCCTCATCTTCTTCAATATTATTTATAGAAGAATGAGGAGGTGAGATCTAAACAAAGATCTCCAAAGATAATTAATACAGTCTTAATGGATTCTCAGCCTTTGGGGGGCTCGATGAAGAAGCTTACATAGGTGTCCTCTGTATTAAATAATTTACATTAAAATTTAAGCTCGTTGAGAGCTCTTTTTTGACTTTTGAGGCTCTGTGTAGTGTCAAAGTAACTCTGCTTGATATTTTGTCATTAATTTTATTTGCAGACTTTACTCTCTAGCTGCGCTTGAGACAAATATATGATTCTGATCGATAACTTCGGCCTCTGATATGAATGCTTTGAGGCACAGGTGGCACTGTGGTAGCTGGGAGGAATTGATTTGCCTCAGCCGTGGGGGTGGAGGCTTTCTATCTGATGAATCTTTATTATTTTTCATTTAACTATGTGTTAATTGGGGATTAGGCTTTTGATAAACCATCTTAGACATAATCCCCAAATATCTGTCTTCAATATTCTGTTCTGGTGTGTTTCCTGTCTTCGACACTGATACTCTTTGATTTGTGCCTGATTCACTGTGTTTTTTGGTGTGCAGGGCTTCACAGGGGTGATGTGGCATCAATGCCTTATGAAACACCGATGAAACATGGAGTTTAAACCCTGTGAATGATTCTCTTTGATGAATCGAAGGCAGGAGAATCGTCACCCTCAGCTTTTGAATTTTCTTCAGCATGGCGGAAAAATCATTTAAACACTGCAAAATACGAACAACATTATAAAATCCTACATATATAGGTTTACTTCTTTGGAAGGACATGTGGGGAGAGCGTGGCCTTTGGATGGCATCATCCAATGGTCAAGATTGATCAGAAGAAGTCAAAGGAGAGGTGGAGGAAGAATTAAATCGGAACCGTCGATCGCGTAGAGATCGATGGTTGAGAGTGAAGGTGAATAAATAACGTGAAGGGGTCACATTATTCGAAAAAATAAATTAAAAAATGGAGAAAAAGGTTTAAAACCTTTGTTTAGGTGAAAAATGGTTGAAAAATGAGTGGGGAGCTCGGGACGAATGTGGGCCGTCGGATGAGATTGGCCCACGCGACCAACGGTGGAGATCGGGTACCACAAAACCTTAGAAAGATGCCCCGGACTTCAAAATCCTTAATTAAACCCCACTCCATAATGTTCCCAGGTCCGCATTGGGTGACTACGCGAGGAACCCATGGAGATCCGCTCCAATTAAAATCTGCTGCGTGGATGCTGATGTGGTGCTGGGACCACCGGCTCTGTGGGACCGTTGACTGCCACTGTGGACGAAGGGACCCGAGCGATGGAGTGTGGACCATCGATCTGCAAATCAGATTGACGACGGAGATGTTTTTAGCCACCACGCCGTACCTTGGCTTATCGCATGGGATTCTTTAGAGCGCGATCACCGTCTGATGAGCGGCCTCAAATCGGGCGACGCACACCAATATCGCGCCGAGCCCACAGTCGAACTTTAATGCGCGATGAGGGCAGTTTTTCAATAGTGCTCAAGGCCACGTGTCGGCCGTTGAATGGCATCGTTTCCAAACAGAAAAAACCACCCGCCTCTCAAAAGAGGTGTGATGAATCTTGCCCGGTTTTGAACAGTTAATGACCGAAAAGATTTAAAACCCAAAAATTTAATATAACGAAGGTTTAAACTTTGGGGCAGAAAATATATTTGCAATACGACTCGGTGCCCGTTTGCGGGGCCGTGGGTTATATGGAAAGTAATATGACCAGGGTTTACAACGCGCGGGGCTAATCGGCATCGGAGATTTCAATAAAGGGGAGGACTTGCGCACTGTGTTACCTTCGATGTGATAAGCGCCCAAACAACTCAGTGCCTGGTTCCAGTGCCAGGGCATATGGAGTGGAAATGGTTAAGGACTTAGCCCAAGGGGGCTTAAGTCTATAATATAAAAAATTTGATTTTTATGCAATTTTTCGATGTTTTTAATGGATGTTGGGGATTTCGATAAGGCAAAGAAAGGGTCTTAAACCTTATCAAAGGGGTTTCGATGGAGGAAACAGGGGAAAAGATGAAAATGAAGGAATTTATGAGAAATGGAGGTATAAAAATGAGGTTAGTTTTGGAAGGGGAAAGAGGGGAAAATGGTGTTTGCAGCAGTATTCTCTCTTGGGAGTCAGTAGGATCTCTGAGTGTAAAATGGGCATAGCAGTGAAGATTTGGACAGAGGCATGAGGCCTTCGAGAGTCTTCAAGAGCCAACACTTTTTTGCAATAAAATTTGTTCCTTGAAGGCTCCAAAAATGATTTAGCCAGCTTTTGGTATAAATTTTTTTATAGGTGGCTAATAGTGGCTCCACTTGGGGATGGTGCCTTCTTGAAGGCATCAAGAACTTTAGACTTGCATTCTCTGGGAGGCTGACCTGTGCCTCATTCATTGGGCTGCTTTCCTTTGCTGGGATGATCTTGCCCTGAAAACATATTATCAGCCATAAAAACAATGGATCTTTCATCAACAAGCTTTCTACCTACCCAATCCTATAGATCTAACATTTTTTCTTCTTTAGAGTGCACTTGGATTGGAAAACTCTTTTACAACATTTTATTCTTTTGAAAGCAGGAAATATAATCTATTTCTACTCCTTATTTCTCCATGGACTCATATTGAACAGTTGAGCCCATATGATTCTCTACCTAATCTACCATCTGTTGGGATTAAACTGTCCAACAGAATTTTATTCTCTACATTCTACAACAGAAATTTAAAAAGAGATCAGGTTAGGATTGAACGGTCTAACTTTATGTTGGTCTATGGCATAAAAACAAGCTGAACATAGACATTATTTTGCACAAAATTTAAAACAAAAATGGAAGGCTTGAGATTTGAAAATTCAAAGCACTTCCTTCATCTTTTCTTCAGCTTTGTTTTGACTCTTTCTTGAGCTATTTTTCTTTTATCAACTGGACTTGATTTTGAGCATGTTCGAACCTTCAATTTCTACCCTAAACTATCTATTGATAAGCCAAGATTAAATAGTTTGGCAAATCGATTTCTCTATCCTATCAGCAGAAAATATAAAACTAATTAGTCAAGATTAAGCTGTTTGACTAACTAGAAGTGTGTTCTCCAGGAGTGGCATTTGATATTGCACACTTTCAGATTTGTTTCTCTTTTTGGTATGGGGCTATACCTTTTTTGTTTTCACAATCTGCCCTCTTTTCTTCTTTTCTTTGTTTTTGTATTTTTGATTTTTTATAACTTTGAATGCAATGATGGGTGAAGTATTTACAATGAGAAAAAGATAAAAAGGCTTTCAGAACATAACATGGGTAAAGAGAAGTAATGTTTAAGCATCCTACCACTGACAGGACCCCCAAACAATTCTACTCCATTCAACTCTTGCAAGAAATAGGCATTATTACCAACAACTGAATGGATAGAGTAAGTGCCAAGCCATAAGTTGTCAAATTTTCCATGCTTGCCCTTGTATTCCCTCCTTGAGTCCCACTTCAAAACTTTGTCCCAAATATTGAAATTGCTGGCCTTTGTTCTTCTGTCAAAAATATTTTTAATGCTGTCCTGCTTCTACAATGCTTTGTTATAAACCTCCTCTATGGTTTGCTGAAGATGAATAGTCTGATTTATTCGTCTGATCATGTCATTATCTTCAGTTTGCAACCCTTGAATGAACTTCATAACTGGTACACCAATTCTGGTTGGAAATATTGCATCAGTACCATACACAAACTAGAAAGGTGACATACCAATAGATTTCTTCAAAGTCAATCTGTCAGCCCAAAGTGCATGAACTAGCTTTGTGTACCAAGACTTTTTGTTGTCCTCCAACAGTTTCTTGATTATGTTCACTAAAATCTTGTTTGAGGATTCTACAAGTCCATTACCTTGAGGGTAATAAGCCATGGAATACCCCAATGTTACCTGATATCTGTGAAAGAATTCAACCATTTTATTTGATTCGAATGCTGCTGCATTGTCAGTGATGATCTTGGTAGGATAGCCAAATCTAGAGAGAATATTATTCTCTATGAATTTTATAATAACAGAATCATTGGCCTGCCTACAAGGTATGGCTTCTATCCACTTAGTGAAATATTATGTGGCAGTGAGAATCCATCTATGCTGGGCAGAAGATGGTGGATGGATTTCTCCTATGAAGTCAAGACCCCACTATTGAAAAGGGGCTTCAACAGTGATTGGATGCAGAGGTAGGAGTAGCAATTTTCTTTTGCCTTCAAATAGTTGACATTTATGGAAGGCAATGATCATCTTGTGTATATCATGAAAAAGAGTTGGCCAATAGAAACCAGCCCTCAAAATTTTGTTGTCTGTTGTCTTCCAGTACAAATGACTTCCACACTCTCCTTCATGGAACTCATGCTTAACCTTCTTTGCATCAAAATCAGGCGAACATTTAAGCAATATACCACTTGCATTTTTCCAATAAAGACATCTATCTATAATGCAATATTTTACAACTTTTAACTTTAGGAATCTTGCCTTTGTCTTTGTCAAACCAGGAGGTGTATTCAAGTTAAACAAAACATAAATAATATCAGCATACCAAGAGGAATTCATAAAATGGTCTTCAACAATGGGAGTTGAGATTTCCTCTTGATCATCCAAAGCATCAATCATATTAATATCAAGAACTTCAAAATTAGATTCAACCATTAATCTAGCTAGACCTTGGCCTTTGATCAACTTAGTGGGTTTTATCTCTAAATCATATTCAAGGATAACAACAATCCACACACCTCTCTTACCATCTGGGTCCTATGTTAGAATGTCTTTAACAACTGAATTTGGGACAAAGACAATGATGTGTGTGTGAAGGATGTATACTCTGAAGTCTTTCAAAGCTTTAACCAAAGCAAAAGCTTGCTTCTCCATAATGTTATACTCCAGTTGGGCATCCCTCAATGCCTTGCTAAAGAATGCAATAGGCTGCTCTTGTCCTTGTGGGTTTTTCTGTAAAAGGACAGCAGCTATGGTATGTTCTTATGCAAATGAAAAAATACAAAAATCTTTTGAAAAATCAATACTTATCAGAACCAGTGTTTTGGTTAATGCTTGTTTCACCAGCTCGAAGGACTTCTTTTCTTCGAAGGTCCACTTTACCCCTTGCTCCTTCTTCAACATGTTTGTGATATTCCTAAGGAGATCAGCCAAGTTGGGGATGAACCTTCTCAAAAATTTAATCTTTCCAATGAAAGATTGCAGCTCCTTGATGTTTCGAGGATGAGAGATCTGCAATATGGCCTCAATCCTCTTTGGATCTATCTTAATACCCTCTTCTGAAATGATGTGCCCAAGAAGTTTACCTTCTTAGAGACCGAATATTGTCTTCTTAGGGTTCAAAGATATCCCAAACTTTCTGCATTTCTCGAAAACCTTTCTTAAATGTTCTAAGTGCTCTTCATCTGTTTTTTAAAACACAATGACATCATCAAGGTATATAATGATGAAGTAGCCCAGTTCTTCTGAGAATGCTATGTCCATGGCTCTTTGAAAAGTTGCTCCAACATTCATTAGACCAAAGGGAATTTTCACATACATGAAAGTGCCCCATGGTGTAGTAAAGGCTGTCTTTAATTGTTCAGCAGGGTGAACTAAGATCTGATTGTACCCTGAGTAGCCATCAAGCAAAGAAATTATTCTAGATCCTACCACCCTTTGTAAAATATGATCCATCTTAGGTAAAGGGTAGTTGGCTTTCAATGAAGCTTTGTTTAAGTCTCTAAAGTCTATACAAAGCCTGATCTGTCCAATTTTCTTCCTAACTGACACCAGATTAGACACCCAGTCTGAATATCTAATAGGGACAATAATACCAGCTTCATACATTTTCATGATCTCCTTCTGAACCAAAGGCGACTGAACAGGGTTTATTCTGCACAGTTTCTGTTTGAATGGTTTTTGGTTTTCTTTGAGGGGAGTTTTGTGCTGTATTATTTCAGTGTCATAGGATTTCAGATCTTCGTAACTCCACGCAAAAACATCAGAAATTTTTTTAAACAGCTCTATGTATTTGAGTTTAATGTGAGCTAGTAAAATTTTAGATAGTTTAATCATTTTTGGTTTATGTTCACTACCTATATTGCACTCCTCCACTTTAGTCTCCACAGGTTCTAGTTTTGGCTTATTGGCCACATCGTTAAAATCAAACAACTCTTCTAAAGGTGCCAGACCGCTAGGAAAACTTTCATCTTTGGACTGCAGGGTTTCTAACTCTTCTGTTTCTAATTCTGTAGTCAATTTTTTTTTGTTTCAAAGTTTGCTAGAAAGAAGATTAATATTGACAAGCTTAGGAGACAGCGCTTCTTCACCAAGAAAATTTTCTTCACTAAAGTCTGTATCATGATTTGAGTCCGAACTGTTTGGTTCGAATTCATTTCTGAATTACATGAAGTCTTCTATTTGTTTGTTTCTGTCAAGCACCTTCCAATACTTTTCATTATCAGGTATGGCTGGTCTGAATTTTATTTGAGTTGTGCATTCTTTGGTTTCATATGGCATTAAGCATGTTCTAGCTGCAAAGGATAAATTGTGAGCTGCAATATTTCTTTTTCTTGGGACAAAAATCAGTTTGGACTCCTCAAAATTTTTTAAAAGGTCCATGACATCGTTTCGGTAGGCCCTAAGTCTTTGGTGATTTGCGTTATACTCCCCGTTGACTTGCCTAATGACTAACTCTGAATCCCCATACACATTGATTCTTTTGGCTCCTAAATTTTTCAACAAACGTAAGCCTAAGAGAAGGGATTCATATTCCGCTATGTTGTTAGAACACTGAAAGTTTAATTTGTAGGAAATGCTTTCTGTGTGGTTGTTTTCAGTGTTGCAAATCCAGACCCCTGCACCAGCATTGTTCCTAGTGCAGGATCCATCAAAAAACATATTCCACATAGGACTATTCTTGGCTTCATCTTGGTTACTGTCCTCTGTAACTAACGTACTTTCTGGTTGGTGTGTAATCTTAGAACTTAGTTGTGTTTGTTTCAACTCCTCAGGTTTTTCGTTGTGTTGAGGGTTGCTTTCTTGATTGTCAAGGTTTATAAAAAATGGACGCATGACTTGTAGCTCAAGACCTTTGTTTGGTTTGCTAACATTTTCAAATGCAGCAAACTATTTTGACACTCCTGCGTTGTGTTCCTCTTCCTCCCTATCGGCCATTAATCCTGTTAAAGTGACTTGTTCACTAAGTGTTTCATCGTTAAACATAATAAACGAATCAAGGCCTGCATTTATAAAATAGAGAGGAGAGTTTTGTGGTCTTTCTTGACTTGTGACTGTGTATTGCATATGAGACTCCCTGTAAAGTCTGCTAGTCTGATTGAAAACAGGGATAGTCGCATAGGTCATGTCCATTTGCATAGTCCCTTGTAACTTAGCCCCCCAAGATCTTGATAATAACATTCCATACTTTGGGGGCACATCAGCCACAATAATATCCATTACTAAGCATTTGGCTGGAATCTGGGCTAAGTTAGCGCAGAGGTCTTTGATTAATCCTAAACATTTTACTCTGCTTGAGTCAAAGGAGTAAAGGTCTTTGTGAGGGTTTATTTCTTGACCAAGGCTCTCCATTACGGCTTTGGGCATTAAATTATGAGAAGCCCCTGAGTCGTGCATAGCGTTGTGTAAAATGTTGTCATGAACGTTTAAACTTATATAAAAGGGAGGAACATGTCCCTCTTGATATCTACCTTCAATCTTAGGACCAAAAATAAGCTCTGGCTGGTCATCATTAAGATTGAGTGTGTCATTATTCTCTTCAAAAGCCTTCAAAATTTGGGTCCTATATGCATTCTGGGTAGCTAACTCAGTTAAGGGCACCGAGATTTTTATTTTGGAAATTTCCTGCTCTAGGTTGAAAGAAATTTGGTTCTTTGAAGAACTTGTTTCAGCCTTACTAGCTGTCACTATGTCAGCAACATCAGCTTGCTGATCTGTTCTATTTACATTTGAAAAAATTGTTTTAACAGGAGTACTAGCTGAAGTGTTAGTACTACTAAGGTCTGCATTCTGTCTTTCATCGTTTTGAGTGCCTTTCTCTCTACCTTTATCAGAATTAAAAGCTATTGTTTTGTCCTTCTGTTTGACAATTTTAGGCTTGGTTGTAGTGCTGTTTTGTGAATATTTGTCAAAGGTTTTGGTGTTGGGAGTTTTTTGACTGGTTTTTCTTCTAAGGTCATATTCTCTTTGAGATTCTATGATGACATTTTCCATGTCTTGATAATAATTTTCATCATCATCTCTTTTGTCATCTTAAGGTGTATAAAGACCTTGTTTTCTATCATAACAAATCTCAAAGTCATCATTATCTACCCCCAGAATGTTGATATCATCTTCCTCTGTTATCCCATATGTTTCCTCAACCTCACTTACATAGTTTTGATGAAAGGGAGGAGTGATCTGTTGATCATCTTCCCTAGGTCTGTTTGGAGATTGGTTCCTTCTAAAATTCTAATTCTGGTTCTGGTTTATATTTTGAGGAGCAGTTTGGTTTTGACTGGCTTGTGCTCTCTCAAGGATGCTCTTTTTCTTCATCATTTCTTCCATCATTCGCTCCATCTTTGAGTTGGAAGTAGAGGGCATAGATTCCTCTCTAAAGGACACTCTCTTCTCCATCAAGTTGACTTCCACAGAAAGAGCACCTTTTTGCATCTCTTCAAGAGTTGCAGGATCTCTCTCCCTTAGCTGATAGGCCATCTCGGGGTCGAACCCTTCAGGAAACTTGTTTAAAGCTGAGCCTTGTGGAGGTTTTAGATATGCCAGCTAAGTTTGGCAGTCTCTTTCTTCTTTAAAGAAAATCCCTGAGGAAGCAGGAAGGCCGCATTAGCAATTTTAAGAGAGAAAGATTATTTTTGGGTATCAAATACCTAGGGGAAATTCCACAGGAAGCATTAGTTGGGTTAAAATCCTTGAAAAGCAAACAAGTCTGAGCTCGATAACACCTACCCCATGGAGTAGAACTAACCTGCGAAGAAACTACAACAAAATATAGTCATCAGTAACCGACACCGCTGGGTAATACAGATAAAACATGTAGCACAGGAATTTGCGAATGAAAAGAAATCTTTAATAATGTTTCAGGGTTATCTGGTAAGCTACCTGGAAGGTTTGAGGTTGCCATTCGGGCGTCTTCCAACCAGGAATTACTAGAATAAATAAAGATAGATGAAAAAACCTTGAAGCTGCAAGTAGTTGAAAAGAAAATGAAAACAACGCATGTATTAAAAGGAGAAAATCCTGAGAGATAAAACTGTAGTAATATCTGTGTTAATCATGAAACCCATTCGAAATTCCAGGGAAAAATTCGCTTCTGTCGGTGCACCTTCCAACAGTAAAACTCTGCAGAGAAGTCCCTCGGGTAAGGCTCAGTACCGACGAGGAAATCCTTCCGTTAGCCTCATGATAGTGCAGAAGGGTTCTTCGCAGAAGTGGAGCCTTGACTACCCGAAACCATGGAAAACAGAGGAAGAATTAACCTGTAGAAAACCCCTCATGGAGTCAAGTGTTGGAAGGTGAAAGGGTTGACAGAGGAATCGAGTAATGGAATGCCATCTTCAATAATCCGTTCATGATCGGATTTTTACATTTTCCATTTCTTAATTTTCATTTTTTTCTTTGATTGAACCTCTATCAACTTTATGCATGCTGCACACACCAAGTGACTATATTGACAACTTATGAAATCAGGTTCATAGTCTTCAAAGTAAACAAAATCCCCACTTTGATTAGTTTGTCTGAAAAAATAACCTTTCAGTATAATAGATCCTCTTTCATATTGAAATCCATGATCATTATAGTTTTCTAATAATTTCATTTTTCATTTAGTGCAATGCATCAAATAATACTTCACATTTTCATTGTTGTCAATCGGTACAATTACAGCAAAAACATCCTCTGCACAATAAAACAAACTTAACAAAATTGTACATATTTAAATTTATTTCTAGATCTTTGAATCATTAGAAAGCAATTCAAATGTTACCTTCTCTAACAAGATTAGAAACTTGATCACCATCGGATGATATTGTAGTTTCCTCTGATTGCATTTCTTCAAACATTGCAACAGACATTTTTCCCTTTGTATTTAGCTCTGTATGTTTCCAATCGTTTACATACATTTTGTTTTCACAAACGTCATTGGACTTTGTGTTGTCTATGCAAACATGACAAAAACAAGAATATTTTATTTTATCCAATGCAAACACATTTTTGGACGACTTTGTTTTAATTGAATGCAACTTTCGAGTCCCTTTTATTGTTTCAATGTCATTTCCAATTGATCTATTTACGTCTTCGATCCCAAAATGCTAGAAAAACCTTTATATGGAAAATTCAAAGAAGAATGTAAATATGATATCAAAATACAATCAAAGATAATCATTGCACGATAAAATTAGATTTCCAATAAAAATTAAATTGAATGTACCTTCACACTTTCCTTGATCGGTTAGTCTCATGGCTTAGAGCAGCGATGCACCATCGTATAACTTCTTTCGTGTCCACAATTCGGCTTGCAGAGGGGTTTATTTGATATCTTAGAAGTGCTCGTTTTATGCATGCGCCTGCACCGTCATGTTCTCCTTTTCCATGGCCAGTCTCAAAGAAATTCCAACAATGTTTAATGCAGGTTTTCTTATGAAGACAACACAACCAAAATAATGATCGTGCAGATTTGAGTTGACCTGCATATCCGTCTAACCATATCCAATGTTCATTGAATGTTATTCCACGATTTTTCAAGGAATCATAAATTTTTCCAAAACAATGTTGTACAAAATATGTATCATGTGTATGATCGTCACTGATATAAAAGTGATATTCTTTAATGATATGTCGATTTTCACTTGTGCTTTCTATATGATCGACATTTTGTTCAGCATGTCTATATAGAATATGGACGAGCATGGAGACTTGGTGAGAATGATAGTATTCACTCTGAATTTCATTTTGTGGAACAAATGTGTAGTTTTTTGCAAAATCAATCACTGAAAAAATGGTCCCTGGTGGAAAAAATTCATGAGATTTTTTTAATTGCAAGTCTTTCCATCGAGATCTATGGGAATGCTTGGTGTATTTGTAAATTTCTGCCTCAAACTTTCTCAAAAATTCTATCACAAAAATTTCGTCTTCTCGTAATTCAATTCTTTTAACACTATTTGCACCTTGAATCGATGTATGGATATATTCATATCTCTTCCATTTCACTTTCATGTTGGACAATGATTGATCATTATATTTGTTTGAAATTTAGTCAAATGTCCACAATCATCACATTTTTTACCACCAACACATTTCTTTTTGTAAAATAGTTCATCGCTTTCTCTTTCACATAGAATTTGAGATATGAAATCATGGATAGTGGAAGGAGGAGGTGAATCCTTCCATAACATTCTACCAAAATCAAGGAATGTATCATAATATAACTCAAATTCCACATGATAACGGCAACAACAAGTGTCGCGTACGGTGATAGGTTTTACATACCATGGTTTTTGTTGAACAAAAGCACTGATTGAAACATGACTTTCACGATTCTCTTCTTTGAGCTTGTTGAATAACTCTATCTGAGTGGTTTCCAAGAAATATTTTTCATGTTCTTCGTATTGATTTCGTGCTATTCTTCTTCGCATCACATGCTTTGCAGTTGGCGAAACACGCAAATTGTTCTTCCAATATTCATATATTATTTTTTTAACATTTTCTCCAAGTCTATCTTTGTATGGTTGCCTACAAATATCTCTCCAACAAGCGAGTTCATGATTTACATCTATTTGCAGCCGAAATTTCTGATGTTTGTGCAAATTTTTTCGCGAGGTTCCTAATGGTCATGCCATAGATGTTACCAAACGATTCTCTTTAGTACTTGATGAAACCATTGCCATATGTATTCCTCTATGTACAATTTAAATTTTTTTTTGTCTAGATCTCCTAATTGAATTTATAGCACTAATTATATTTTGTATCACATTTTCCTTCATTTTTTTATCTTTGGTTGATTTTCGAATACATAGTAGTGTCGTAGCTTCTGTTAGTCATCAGTATTTTTCACCTGTTGATGATGACTAGTTTTTAAAGCCAGGATTTCTAGCAGCTGATCTCCAATTTGTCAAATTTGTCAGATAGAAAACACCCATAAACATTTTTTCTCTCCTACCTTTTCAATTAGCCTATGATGAGAAAAAAAAAACCTAATTTTCAAGCCCTATCTAGTCTTAGTCATACAAACTTTTCCATCAGCTGTCATAAGCTCAGGTCATCTGCTGTCATTCACCCTCATCCCCAGCTCATTCCTTAACCAACTGATTGATAAGAATGTCAACTACACTACCTCTGGTCATATCTCATCTTGGGATCTGATCATGCCAAAGAGAACACTCCAAATCTGTCAAAAATATCCCCTAATTTAGGTAGTAGTGCTTTAGGCAATCCTCCCTTGGCAAACTATCCTAAGCCAAAAGAGCCTCTATCTAAAACCAACCAGTCATAGATGGCCCTCCTATTCTACCAAAAAAAATTGATACACTCTTAGGTCGCGCCACTAAAAAGCCTTGATGTCTTAGCAGTGCATATACAAAAAGCCAAACTAATATTAGGTGGATTTACAGTGTTTCAATGTCTTTTTCAAAAGCAGAGATGTTCATGTATCCCAGAAGACATTGTCAAGCAAAACATGAGAAGACAACTGCTTCTCATGTTGTTTTGAGCCTAGGATGAAAGTACTAGTCAGAGAGGTAATTCAATGAACTCCTACAAACACAGTCAAAAGGTTATTGACTTATGACTAGCAAGTAATACTTTGCAGACACAGGACATGATTTCTTCTGGTTTCTAAATATGCATAGGAGTATTTTAACAACAGAATACATATCTCAGAGAATCCCTCTCATAACATATTGTCCATTTTTCACTTTTATTACTTACTATGATATACCAAGTAGAGATGGGCATTAAAAGGAAGATGACACAGTTGGAAAAGAGATGAAATAGCATCATTGTGTAAAACCTCCTCCAAACATGAGCAGAGGGTTGGGTCACTTATTGTAAAACCTCCTCCAAACATGAGCAGAGGATTGGGTCACTTGTTGTAAAACCTCCTCCAAACATAAGGGTGAAATCGCGAAGTTGGGAAACACTTTTTGGCGGACGGCTAGAATTTGGGAGAAATTTTTAATTTCTCGTCCGAGAAAATATTCAACTCTATTTCTCGACCGAGATTTTTAAAAACTCTCGTCTGAGAGTTTTATTGGGTTTAACCGGAGTTAAAAATCTCTCGAACGAGAGTTATGCATTTTCTCGTCCGAGAGTTTTATTGACGGAAACTCTCGGGAAGACTTTTGGACGAGAGTTTAAAAAACTCTCGGCCGAGAGTTTAGAAAACTCTCGTATGAGAGTTTAGAAAACTCTCGTATGAGAGTTTTGAAAACTCTCGTATGAGAGTTTTAAAAACTCTCATCCTAGAGTTTTTTCAACTCTCGTCCGAGAGTTTTATTCCTATAATAAAACACAACAATTATTAAGTTTTTAGAATTGGTACTTTATATAATTTAAATAGTAATTTATTAAAATTAAAAAATGATAAAAAATAATAAAATTATAATTTTATTTTAAATTATTTTATTATTATTAATGATAAAAAAATACATGAAGATTTAATTAAATAAAATTTGTTACAATATTTTGTAATATCAATGTTATATAAAAAACTAAAAATATTTTTATATAAAACTAATTGATATATTAATATAAATAAAATAAAATTCTAAAACATAAATCAAAATAAAAACAACTATATATAATTTATATAATATTATTTTTGAAATTAATGAATAAATTTAAATTTAAAAAACAATTGACTAAATGCAATGAGGTGATAAAGGAGACAATGCATAGCACCTTAATATCGTTATAAATTCTTGGAAATCTCGAGAAATTTTTGAAGTGAGATGAGCTTCTTGGAATGGGTCACTTTATCTTCCACTTCAGTTTCACGCGATTAACTTGAAAGGAAGTCTATTTTCCTAGGTATGGATGTAAGGGAATGAACAATATTATTTGAACATTGAGTGAGATGCCCTTCTTGGAATGGGTCCTCCTATATTCCACTTTAGTTTCACAAGATTAAATTGAAATGAAGTTTATTTTCCTAGGTATGGATGTAAGGGGATAAAGAATATTATCCGAAAAGGAAATTAATGTTAAGTGTGACATTCGAAGCAGAAGTGTATGGGATTGGAGAATTATGTTATTGCAGAAAACTAACCCTTGACCCATAACCCTTGACCCCTTAAACCTTAATTCCTAACCCCTAAACCCTTAACCCCCTAAACCTTAAACCTCTAAACCCTTAACCCCTAACCCATTTACCCCCACTAAACCTCTAAATCCCTAACCCATTTAACCCCTAAACCCTTAACCCCTACCCCTAACACGTTAACTCCTAACCCATTTAAGCACCTAAACCCTAAAACCCCTAACTCCTAACCCCTAAAATCCTTAACTACTAAATCCCCTAACCCCCTAAACCTCTAAACCAATCCTAACCCATTTAACCCCCTAAACCTCAAAACCCCTAACCCCTTAAACCCTAATTCCCAACCCATAACCCTTGACCCCTTAAACCCTATTTCCTAACCCCTAAACCCTTAACCCCTAACCAATTCAACACCCTAAACCCCTAAAAACCTAACCCATTTAAGTGTTTATTCCATTTAACCCCCAAAACCCTAACCCCTAACCCCTAAAATCCTTCACTGCTAAATCCCCTAAACCTCTAAACCTATAACCCATTTAACCCCCTAAACCCTAAGCCTCTAAACCCTTAACCCCTAACCCCTTAAACCCTAATTCCCAACCCCTAACCAATTCAACACCCTAAACCCCGAAAAACCTAACCCATTTAACCCCATTAACCACTAACTTCTAACCCCTAAAATCCTTAACTACTAAATCCCCTAACCCCCTAAACCTCTAAACCAACCCTAACCCATTTAACCCCCTAAACCCAAAACCTATAACCCCTTAAACCCTAATTCCCAACCCATAACCCATTCAACCCTTTAAACACCTAAACCTCTAACCCATTAACCCTTGACCCCTTAAACACTAATTCCTAACCCTTAACCCATTTAACCCCCTAAACCCTAAACCTATAAACCCTTAACCCCTAACCCATTTACCCCCACTAAACCTCTAAACCCCTAACCCATTTAACCCCTAAACGCTAAACCTCTAAACCCCTAACCCATTTAACCCCTAAACGCCAAACCTCTAAACCCTTAACCCCTACCCCTAACTCGTTAACCCCTAACCCATTTAAGCCCTTAAACCCCAAAACCCCTAACCCCTTAAACCCTAATTCCCAACCCCTAACCCTTGACCCCTTAAACCCTAATTCCTAACCCCTAAACCCTTAAACCCTAATTCCCAACCCCTAACCAATTCAACACTGTAAACCCCTAAAAACCTAACCCATTTAAGTGTGGATTCCATTTAACCCCCAAAACCCTAACCCCTAACCCCTAAAATCCTTCACTGCTAAATCCCCTAACCCCCTAAACCTCTAAACTTGTAACCCATTTAACCCCCTAAACCCTAAACCTCTAAACCCTTAACCCCTAACCCATAAAACCCTAATTCCCAACCCCTAACCAATTAGACACCCTAAACCCCTAAAAACCTAACCCATTTAACCCCATTAACCACTAACTTCTAACCCCTAAAATCCTTAACTGCTAAATCCCCTAACCCCTTAAACCTCTAAACCAACCCTAACCCATTTAAACCCCTAAACCCAAAACCTATAACCCCTTAAACCCTAATTCCCAACCCGTAACCCATTCAACCCCTTAAACACCTAAACCTCTAACCCCTTAACCCTTGACCCCTTAAACCCTAATTCCTAACCGGGCTAACCCATTTAACCCCCTAAACCCTAAACCTCTAATCCTTTAACCCCTAACCCATTTACCCCCACTAAACCTCTAAACCCCTAAACCATAAACCTCTAAACCCTTAACCCATACCCCTAACCCATTTAAGCCCCTAAACCCCAAAACCCCTCACCACTTCAACACCCTAAACCCCTAAAAACCTAACCCATTTAAGAGTGGCTCCATTTAACCCCAAAAACCCTAACCCCCAACCCCTAAAATCCTTCACTGCTAAATCCCCTAACCCCCTAAAGCTCTAAACCTGTAACCCATATAACCCCCTAAAACCTAAACCTCTAAACCCTTAACCCCTAACCCCTTAAACCTTAATTCCCAACCCATAACTCTTGACACCTTAAACCCTAATTCATAACCCCTAAACCCTTAACCCCCTAAAACCTAAACCTCTAAACCCTTAACCCCTAACCCATTTACCCCCACTAAACCTCTAAACCCCTAACCCATTTAACCCTTAAACCCTAAACCTCTAAACCCTTAACCCCTACCCCTAACCCGTTAACCCCTAACCCATTTAAGCCCCTAAACCCCAAAACCCCTAACCAATTCAACACCCTAAACCCCTAAAAACCTAACCCATTTAAGTATGGATTCCATTTAACCTCCAAAACCCTAACCCCTAACCCCTAAAATCCCTCACTGCTAAATCCCCTAACCCCTAAACCTCTAAACCTGTAACCCATTTAAGCCCCTAAACCCAAAAACCCCTAACCAATTCAACACCCTAAACCCCTAAAAACCTAACCCATTTAAGTGTGGATTCCATTTAACCCCCAAAACCCTAACCCCTAACCCCTAAAATCCTTCGCTGCTAAATCCTGTAACCCCCTAAACCTCTAAACCTATACCCCATTTAACCCCCTAAACCTCTAAACCTATACCCCATTTAACCCCCTAAACCCTAAACTTCTAAACCCTTAACCCCTAACCCCTTAAACCATAATTCCCAACCCATAACCCTTGACCCCTTAAACCCTAATTCCTAACCCCTAAACCCTTAACTCCCTAAACCCTAAACCTCTAAACCCTTAACCCCCAAACCATTTACCCCTACTAAACCTCTAAACCCCTAACCCATTTAACCCCTAAACCCTAAACCTCTAAACCCTTAACCCCTACCCCTAACCCGTTAACCCTTAACCCATTCAAGCCCCTAAACCCCAAAACCCCTAACCCCTTAAACCCTAATTCCCAACCCATAACCCTTGACCCCTTAAACCCTAATTCCTTACCCCTCAACCCTTAACCCCTAATTCCCAACCCCTAACCAATTCAACACCTTAAACCCCTAAAAACCTAACCCATTTAAGTGTGGATTCAATTTAACCCCCAAAACCCTAACCCCTAACCCCTAAAATCCTTCACTGCTAAATCCCCTAACCCCCTAAACCTCTAAACCTGTAACCCATTTAACCCCTAAACCCTAAACCTCTAAACCCTTGACCCCTAACCCCTTAAACCCTAATTCCCAACCCCTAACCAATTCAACACCCTAAACCCCTAAAAACCTAACCCATTTAAGTGTGGATTCCATTTAACCCCCAAAACCCTAACCCATAACCCCTAAATCCTTCACTGCTAAATCCCTTAACCCCCTAAACCTCTAAACCTGTAACCCATTTAACCAAATAGTACATCGTAGTACCCGTTTTTCTTGGATTGGGGGCTACTTATTTCATACAGGTGCAGATATGCAAATAAGACGATGCATTAGGGAGGATGAGGTATATGACATTTTGAAAGCATGCCATGATGGACATTGTGGTAGACATTTTGCAGACCGCAGAACTGCCTATAAAGTTTTACGAACAGGCTACTATTGGCCTACTATTTTTAACGATGCTAAAAAATTTGTGCAGGCCTGTGATAGCTGTCAAAGGGCAGGTCGCCCTGGGCAGTCTGATGAAATGCCCTTAAACCCTCAACTAGTGATCGAACCCTTTGAACGTTGGGCACTTGACTTTGTTGGTCCCATTAGCCCTCCATCAAACCAGAAAACATATATCCTAGTTGCAACTGACTACGTTACCAAATGGGTTGAAGCAGAGCCCCTTTCAAAAGCTACAGAGGATTCTGTGATTCAGTTTCTTTTCCAAATTTTTGTCCGCTATGGCCTTCCTAGAGACATAATTACAGATGGTGGACCACAGTTTGTAGGTAAAAAATTGGCTGAAACACTACAGAATTATCATATTCAGCATAAAATTACAACTCCATACCACCCACAGGCCAATGGCCAAGTCGAGAGCACGAACAAGGTAATCGAATCCATATTAACAAAAACTGTCGCTTCGCATAGACGAGATTGGGCCTATAAACTGCCAGAAGCACTGTGGGCGTATCGAACAACATGGAGACCTACAACAGGCCATTCGCCATATCAACTGGTATTCGGAAAAGAACCCATCTTTCCTATTGAATTCGAAATCCAAACATTAAGAACAGCTCAAAAGGTGGGTCTGAATTTAGATGAACCCCAGGCTAAAAGATTGCAGTAACTTAACGAATTAGATGAAATTTGACTCTCTGCTCTTCAGCATACAACATTAATTCAGCAGCAGAGAGCCAAGTGGCATGACGCCCACATCAAACGAAAGATCTTCCACGAAGGAGACTGGGCACTCCTATACGATTCGCGGTTTCAAGACTTCCCCGGAAAGCTCCAGACGAGATGGCTTGGACCCTATGAGATTCAGAAAGTGCATGATAACGGCACTCTCACACTAGTTACCATTGACGGATCGGGGCATTTCTTTAAGGTAAACGGGCATCGCGTTTGATTATATCACAAGCCGCTTACCCGGGAATCCTTTTACCAGCAGTTACGGGAAGATTCCACCATGGAAATTCTTGATGAAGGGGAGAATTCCTCCCCAGAACCAGTTTGATAAATCATTCCTTTTTAATTTTGTACATAAAGCATGTTTTTTATTTTTGATTGTTGCTTTACGAAATTCGTTTTCTTTGTTAATACTTCTTTATTTTGTTTGAATTTGGATTGCTTTAAAAATGAAAAATAATAATAATAATAATAAAAAAATGGTGTGTTTTTTTGCGTTGCTGTTCCTTTCTAACGGAACAGCAGTGCCGCAGAGTATTTTTCTGCTGTTCCTTTTGAAAGGAACAGCAGTTTCACGCAGTTTTTTTGTTGTTCCTTTCTAAAGGAACAGCATTTCCGCAGAGTATTTTTCTGTTGTTCCTTTTGAAAGGAACAGTAGTTTCGCGCAGTGTTTTTGTTGTTCCTTTCTAAAGGAGCATCATTTCAGCAGAGTATTTTTTTGCTGTTCCTTTCGAAAGGAACAACAATTTCGCAGATTGTTTTTGTTGTCCCTTTTAAAGGAACAACACTTTTTGAATGATTCTTTTTTCGTTGTTTTAAGCTTGCATTTTGAATTTTTGATCTTTCTTTCAAGGCAAAAATATCATAAACGGTCATACAAATTAAGGATTACGGCAATCAGCAAATCAAAAGAAATCGTCATTTATATGGGAATTGTCTAAGTAATAAGGAAAAAAGAGGAAAAAGCAGCATCAACAGTAACATAACATTGCTATTTTATCACCATTAAATTAATTTGATCGATTATTTTTATCATGATTGGTTCTTTTCCCACATATTATAAGCTTTCTTTGATATTTATTTTTGAAATGGAAATAGGTGTATATATTTTTCTTCTATTGAGATGTTCAGACTTCTTCCACCATTCCTACTCTTAAGGAGTGTTGAGCCATCCCTTATGAATAACTGAGGAAAAGTTCTGTTTGAAAAAGGAAAATATTGACATATTTTAACGTTTTTACAGATGGAGGATAGGGGGTCTCATTAAGAGCCAGCCTACCATGATCATAGAGAAGATAGTGAAGTGGCATTCCCATTATGGCCACCAAACCAGGGAAATGGTCCAAAAGACAAAGTCCTTGGAACAGGAGGTCTCATCACGAGCCGGCCTGCCCACTTTTCACTTCTTCCTGGTGAATGGCATTATGACTTATCTAGTCACCAAGCCAGCACAATGGCCTTCGTCTTCATATTCAATACAAAAATGTAAAGAAACAAAAGAAGCACTTCCTCAACTATGCATAAAGGACAATGGTTCCATGGGTTACAAAACAACTCTGTCAAGGTTATGGACACCTATGGGCAACATAGCTCTGTTGATGGTATTGAAGTCATACTTATACACATCAATAGTTATTTAACCCTTTTTCCTATATCTTTATTAAATATCAAATGAAATGCATAAACTTCTTATCCCTATTCTTGAACCTATTATACATGAAAACTATTATAAATCGATCATATTAATTTAATCTGATAAATAATGCAATTGTATTCATATCAACCTTATGTTGTCCCTTCGCCTCGTATTTGAATTATTACAGCATGATTTCCTCATTATTACCGATTTATCCTGTGCACCGATTTCAGTAATTACTTAATTTGATTGACTGAATCATAATTGCGCCTGTTTTTTTTTTTTTAACTGCTGTCCTATTGCTGTTCCGCACATGTCACCCTTAATCGACGGTCGAGGATGACCTCTCATTCGTTTGGGGGGCGCGGATGTCTGCATGCAGATCAGATTTCCAAGATTTCTTCACCTGTATCTCCGCATTAGATTTCTTTACCGTGTATAGACTAAAACCCCCGTATTTTTAGAAAATAACAAACTGTGTTGTGCTGTTCCATTAAAGTTACTATGTGTTGTGAAGAATTAACAAGAACGCAGAGATGGGAGGACGCCCAATTCGCAGTGAACCACAGGTGTTGATCGTCTCTGACGCTGCACGAGCAATTTTAGAGAGATTGGGATGGATTACGTATTTCATGAGAATGCAGCAACCACATGAAGCAGTGGCTACTGAATTCTTGTTAAACTTGCAGGACGGATCTTCCACAGTCAAAGGAAGGCAGATAGCCGTGACCGATGAGATAATTGCAGAGGTGTCCGGCATTCCCGCGCAAGGAACTATCTGGACCCAGAAGAAGATTAGGATTCGTGAAGCCATAAAAATCTTTCAAGATGACGGACATACGCTAACAGTCAAAGGGAGTGGAGTCCACCTGGCGTCGCTAGGCAAACCATTGACAGAATTGGCTAGGATCATGCAGGCTTACATAACATGCGACGGTAGGAAAGATGTGGTAAGACCTCACCACCTTAAGCTGTTAGCTGTGCTAAAGCAGAAATGTACTATTAATCTGTCTGCTTTCTTAAACTCTTTATTGCATGATATTGCTAATGGAATTAGAAAAGCCCAACATGAAGACATGGTGGTTAGCCACCATTGTTTAATTCGACTGATAGTGAGTTATAACCTCGCCCAGCAGCAGACCAGCTAGGAAGAATTTATTGAAGAGGGATTAGCTCTGCCTGCTCTGAGAAGGAAAAGGATGGCCGGCTTAATAGCCGAGCCCTCCACTCACAGAAAGTCCCTCCGATTGAAGAGAAGTAAGAAAATAATGGAGGAACTTCCGGGCAGCAGTAGCCAGCCCCTGGAATCAAATAACTCAGAGGAAGAAGAACAACCTCCACAGTTGGAGGGAGCAAGCCCTCGTAACGAGGAAGAATAGGAATTAGAAGGTGAAATCCATTACTCAGACGAGGATGAAGTTAGTCACCATACCAGTAGCGAAAAAAAACCCAGTACAGAAGGAGAAGTTCGTTACTCGGATGAAGAAGAAGCCGAGGGAGAAATTCGTTATTCGGATGAGGAAGAGATTGAGGGAAATTTAGAGGCAGAAGAAGCTGAGGGAGAAATTCGGTATTCAGATGAGGAGGAAGGAAGTTATCACACCTGTGTCAGGGAAGAGGATAATCATAGCAGCAGTGGGCATGAAACAGAACCCACTAAAACTGTCAATGTAAGCCCTTCACAGGAAGATCAATTGGCCCAGATTTTAGCCAATATGACTGAGTATGCACACCCTCATAGCCCTTTGAACCTTAATATTGACATCAATCAATTGCCAGAAGACTTTGCTGTCGATAGAGAGATAATCAGAGAAGAGCTTAATGAAACAGCAAAACCTAGCGAAGCTAGAGTTGCTTCTTCCAAGAGGTATGAACAGGAGGAGGAAAATATTGAATCAATACCTCAATTGGGAACCCCCCGGGGCATTACAGAATCGGTTGAGGAAATGATTCCTGAGTAGTCTATCCGAGAACATGAGAGCATGGAAGAAGAACCCCAAGAGGAAGAGCAAGGCACGGCTCAAAACCCTGTCGAGCAGACGGGTTCGGATGAACAAGTCGTTGTTCCTTTAAGAAAAAAAAGAAAACAACTGAAGTCGAGAAAATTCGCAGAGAAAGGATAAAACTTCATAAACTGATAGAACAACTCAGGCAAATGATTAGGATGCTAAGAATGAAACAGACACCTAAGCGAGCCCCTAAAAGAAGAAACATTGTCGTTAGGAGAAGATCAAAGAGGAGAAGGGTAACTACTAATAGGAACCCTCAAATGGAAGAAGAAACTATGCCTGAGCCTAACTACGAGGATGTGGAGCAGCAAACGGCTGTGCCAACTCTAGCTGTTCCAACACCAGTTGTTCTAGAGGAACCTGCTCTAAACGAAAAACCCAATCTAGCAGCCAACATACCTTCAGTGATCCATCATTAGTTAGACTGCAGGAATAATTGGCACAGGCCCGAATCGAGAGACAGAAATTGGAAGAAGATACTGTCCCAAGGAAGAAATACCAAGAATTGCAGCAGCAGATGAAAATTATTCATGAGGCAGAAACCGAAGCTCATGAAAAACGTCGAGAAGCAGAGATAAGAGCTGATAAGGTAAGCACCCATTTAAAATTAGCACGAAATCAAATGGACACTCTCTGCTCCCTATATACTTATGTCTTAGCTTGTAGGTGCCCTGCCAAAAACTATGCTTTATTTTTGTTAGAAAGGTATTTGCAATTAAAAATCAAGGCAGTTAGGGCTGGCAAATCAATAGAGCTAAGAACCATGAACGACCTGATATCATGCTGCAAGCTTTACGGGGACAAAGTACAGTGCCTGTTGTGTGAGTTTTATTTGCATAATTTAATTCTTGAGAATGATTGTGAATCAAACCCTAGCCCTTTCATTGGTGATGTACAGTTTCAGGCATTCATTTCTTTTGCCGTAAATCAATTAAAGTGGCTTAAAGCCTACAATGCCTTTCAAAGGCAGGAAAACGAATTGGATCTATGGGTCAGAAGTGAGCCTCAGGACCCACTTCAATTGTGGGCTAGACAGAAAAGCCTAATGATAAGGAAAGGCGTCACCAAAACTCTGGGGCCTGTTCATAAGTCAATCATTCTGAAAGGGACAAATTATTTTTCATCTATTAGGGACCAAGCTTATGTAGCAGCCAAGCTTCGATGGAGAACCTCGAATCAAAATGTACAAAATAGGGAGCCACTTAATTATAGAAATTTTGGGCTAGCAGCAGACTGTTTCATTGCCTATAGCCATATTGTTTTAAAAGAGGGACCATTCTGGTTAGGGTGTAGGTTCCGCAGCCCCATTACTTGGTACCCTGCCTTAGATTACAACGCTATTTATGAGCTTCCCGAGGGGCAGACAGAACATATTATTGAAGAGTTAGATGCACACCATGGTTTTAGGCCTTTCAATGATAAACCTTCTCCAGCTTACTCTTTGACTGCTCTTCATGTGAACTATAGTTTTCATGAGGGCATGAAAAAGGTTAAGTTGGGGGGTATGTTGAGCTGTGAAAAAGGTATGAAATCCTTATGTATTTGTTCATTCTTTTACCATAGATATACTGATTGACTACTTTGGAAAGGTAATTTACCATAAGAATTGCAATTGAATTGGAAAGACTTACGTTTAGCCTAAAAGATGACTAAAAGGTTGTTTTTAATGGTCAAAACAGGAATTCGAAGAGGTGAGCAACTGTATCAAAGGCGTGGCTGAAAACAGTCTGACTTATACTCCATTCGTGATGAACCATATCCAGCTAAAGCCAAGAAGATCTGAACGAATTTCTCGAAAAGGGCAGGGGACAGCTCGGCCTTGAACAGAGTTAACAGAACGATAACAAAACAAGGAAGGAGCGAATCCCTCAGGATCGGAAGATCCTGAGGGATCGCTGTGCAAATTTATCATATCTCTTGATTTGTCCGTCCAAGGATCAGCTATAAAGGCAACGATCTGTAGTGACCAGGGACGGAATGGCTATTATGTAAAAGACATTTTCATTAAAACAGACTTTTATATTTCCTTTGCGATTGAATGTTTATCGACTCTCTGTCGTGATAGAACGGTGTTTGCAATTCCTTTTGGATTAATATAAAGACATAGGTTTCGGCTATTCTTTAGAATTCTGAGTTAAGCCCAGCGGTATTTCACTGGTGCTAAGGGCCCGGCTCTGGTGGATTACTTTGCTGTTGTATTATTAATCTTTATTTGTTTATGCGTGAAGTGTGTTCCGTGTTGATTTCATTTACAGAGTTCTTTCATTGATTGATGAAGTAAGTGCAGAATCATTGTTGTTTCATTCCTTACCGCAATTACATTTAACGATCAGTTATCTCGTTACTGCCTTGTGATTTTGCTGTTCTGTAATTACAGTAAGTGCTGTTCCATTCATCTATGGTTTGTGGTTGGATTGAAATTAACTGTCGACAGGTTCGAGTTTAAGATTTAATTGTTCAATTTGCATTAGGATCGTAGGTGCTGTTTCTTTTAAGAATTGCAATTGCTATTTTTTTCATGCTGTTGTTCCTTTTCTGGATTTCATTCCCTTTCAGTTGTTCCATTTGCTTTAAGATCACCAAACTGTAGTGGATAGAGATATACTCTCCAGAGTCCCCAGATTTGGTCATCTTGCATCGATTTCTAGGGGAACGAGTTATTGCTACTGCATCCCTGATCGATGTTCAGCAAGATTGCTGTAGTTTAGCTTTTTACATTCCTGTCATTGTAATTAGGTTTCCTTTCCAAGCATTTATTACTTTTTTCTGTGCTACATCCTCACAAGCATTGCTCTTAGATAATCGCAGCCTCAGACAGAGTACACTCTTGAGATAAAAAGACGCTGCCGGATTGATGATTAATGTAGGCTAATTAGGTGTTTAAAAGATACCTTTTTATGGTCCAACAAGGGGTTAAGGGTTTAGAGGTTTAGGGTTTAGGGGGTTAAATGGGTTATAGGTTTAGAGGTTTAGAGGGTTAGGGGATTTAGCAGTGAAGGATTTTAGGGGTTAGGGGTTAGGGTTTTGGGGGTTAAATGGAATAAACACTTAAATGGGTTAGGTTTTTAGGGGTTTAGGGTGTTGAATTGGTTAGGTGTTCGGAATTAGGGTTTAAGGGGTTAGGGATTAAGGGTTTTGGGGTTAGGAAATAGGGTTTAAGGGGTCGTGGGTTATGGGTTGGGAATTAGGGTTTAAGGGGTTAGGGGTTTTGAGGTTTAGGGGGTTAAATGGGTTAGGATTGGTTTAGAGGTTTAGGGGGTTAGGGGATTTAGCAGTTAAGGATTTTAGGGGTTTTGGGGTTTAGGTGCTTAAATGGGTTAGGGGTTAAGGGTTTAGGGGTTAAATGGGTTAGGGATTTAGAGGTTTTGTGGGGGTAAATGGGTTAGGGATTTAGAGGTTTAGTGGGGGTAAATGGGTTAGGGGTTAAGGGTTTAGAGGTTTAAGGTTTAGGGGGTTAAGGGTTTAGGGGTTAGTGGTTAGGAATTAGGGTTTAAGGGGTCAAGGTTTAGTTTTCTGCAATAACATAATTCTCCAATACCATACACTTCTGCTTGGAATGTCACACTTAACATTCATTTCCTTTTCGGATAATATTCTTTATCCCCTTACGTCCATACCTAGGAAAATAAACTTCATTTCAATTTAATCTTGTGAAACTAAAGTGGAATATAGGAGGACCCATTCCAAGAAGGGCATCTCACTCAATGTTCAAATAAGATTGTTCATTCCCTTACATCCATACCTAGGAAAATAGACTTCCTTTCAAGTTAATCGTGTGAAACTGAAGTGGAAGATAAAGTGACCCATTCCAAGAAGCTCATCTCACTTCAAAAATTTCTCAAGATTTCCAAGAATTTATAACGATATTAAGAGTCTATGCATTGTCTCCTTTATCACCTCATTGCATTTAGTCAATTGTTTTTTAAATTTAAATTTATTCATTAATTTCAAAAAAAATATTATATAAACTATATATAGTTGTTTTTATTTTGATTTATGTTTTAGAATTTTATTTTATTTATATTAATATATCGATTAGTTTTATATAAAAATATTTTTAGTTTTTTATATAACATTGATATTACAAAATATTGTAACAAATTTTATTTAATTAAATTTTCATGTATTTTTTATCATTAATAATAATAAAATAATTTAAAATAAAATTATAATTTTATTATTTTTTATCATTTTTTAATTTTAATAAAGTACTATTTAAATTATATAAAGTACCAATTCTAAAAACTTAATAATTGTTGTGATTTATTATAGGAATAAAACTCTCGGATGAGAGTTTTTAAAACTCTAGGACGAGAGTTTTTAAAACTCTCATACGAGAGTTTTTAAAACTCTCATACGAGAGTTTTCTAAACTCTCATACGAGAGTTTTCTAAACTCTCGGCCGAGAGTTTCATCGGGTAAACTCTCGGGCACAAACTCTCGTCCGAGAGTTTTTAAAACTTTCGGCCGAGAGTTTGGCCGTGCGTTTAAATGTAAATTTAGGCGGGTTAAACTCTCGGTTGAGAGTTTTATAAATTTCTCTTCCGAGACATTATCTCGGCCGAGAGTTTCTGGTCAACGAAAAACACAGAAAATTATGCAGTTTTCAGGAACCTGCAACTTTGGAGGGGCAGAACACCTAAAAAAACAAAATGTTATATGTCAGACAAAGTACCATTAGATTCATCTCTGAATCTAGTTTCTGATGATATGAGATTTGTGGAGTTTCATTAAAAAATTCAATTTTTTATTAATTTTTTACTAAACTGTGTCACTGTGGAATTTCATTTTTCGAAAAATTGCACTGAATGAAAATTCAATAACTTTCAAATGAGGACACCAAAAAATTCAAAAAAATCATACTGCACTTCCTCTCCCTGTCTACTTCAAAAGGGTACTCTCATTTTTCTTATTGAGGATCACATTGAAAAGAAAATCAAAGGATGATAAAATGTACTGAAACATCACTGTTTTTTTGTCTTCGTCCATTTCAAAAAATAATAAAAAATAGTGATTTAATCCGAAAATTACCGAAAAATAGTTTGTGCACTAGTGCAATATATGCATATTATGATGCTATGGTTTTTTTCCAAAAAATGAATAACCTTCCCTAAAAAAAGTAAAGGATTATAAAGTGACTATTTATGTTTGCCTGAAAATTTCAAGTATATGCAGTTAGTAAACAAGAAATTTACCCCTCTATATTTCAATCTTCTTTTTAAAAAAAAATATGGGTATGGAGGTAAGACAAATCTCTACAATTCTTGTTTTTATGTCAAAGCATAATTTGCAATAAAAATATGAGTTTAGTGGAGTTGAAGTTGAAAAACATAGAAAATTACAATTTTCAACATCAAAAAAGGGCAAAAAGTGTTTCCCAACTTCACATTTTCACCCATAAGCAGAGGGTTGGGTCACTTGTTGTAAAACCTCCTCCAAACATGAGCAGATGGTTGGAATTATTATGCTGGCCTCCTTCATTTAACAAGCAGAGGGTCAGGAACAAAGGTGTAACTTCATTCAAAGAGCACAAGGCCAACAATGCTGCAAATGGCCTTAAAAACCTGTTTACACCTTTTTTCTCTAATGGATGAAACCACTAACACAACAGTGGTGTTTTAAAAGGTGCTCACATGAGTTCATTGTTTGAAAGACATAGTTGAAATTAGTAGAAAACAATTCAAGGTTTATGAGTTGAGAGCTGGGTTAAACATAGGCCAATCCATGATATTATGATGATTGAAGGAAACTTTGCTTTTCCTGTCCATAAAGGTCTTTTTCAAAACCTCATTAATTTGACAAGAAGGTAGTCTAAGCCTTGCTTCTGAAGGGGACTTTGTAATAAACACACAGAGACAGTATGTGTGGAGAAAAGGGAATGGCATGTGTTTTAAATTCAGGGACAACATTCAAATAAATGAAACATGCCACTATCACAAACAAAAGCCTTTTTTATGAAACATGTGAAAATACCTTGTTGTTGCATATGATTGTAGGAAGGGTCTTTAAAGGATTTCCTTTTTGAAAAACAGATGTTTGTCAAACCTAGGTGAATACAACTAAGGTTTCACCCATAGTCAAAGAGAAATATCATTCAAAGGATATATCTACAATCATTGATATGGCTTTGAGCAGGGTTTCCTTTGAAGGTCAGAAATAGGCAAACAGTGACAAAATTTCTTCTTTAATGAGAAACAGTGAAAAGGCAGTGAAAGGGTTTTGTTTCTTAAAGGAGCCTTTTTATTTTCAACAAGAGCCATGACTATGGTCATTCAAAAGTAGCATCCATAGCAGTTAAATCTTTTTCAAATATGAGTCTTTGTTATGTTTTAAAAATACATTTTCTTTATGTTCTGTTATAACCGAAAAGCCTTTTCAAAAGGAACCCAAAACCCTCACAAAGTAATTTCAAAAGGTTGTTGACATTTCCGACTTTAAAAGGTGGAGAGACCGTTGGCAAAGTCCCATTGTGCAAATTCAAAACGCATACAACGGTCCCCTAAGCTGTTCATTGGAGAAGCAAGAGACTTTGAGAAAATTTCTAGTTTTTTCAAGGCCTCAAGCTTGCACGACGCGCCTGTGAGCGAAATTACAAAGGGTTATAACTGTTGCGTGGCACGCCTGTAGCGGTGCATGGCACGCCTATAGCACCCGTTCATCGACCGCCTGAGGCCGACCCGACTGCGTGACGCTCTTTCTTGTGAACATGCCGCTCACCCAAACGCCTTCAAAAACTCTTTTAAGAGCTGCTCAACCAATCAAACAAGGCCCTCAAGCATTTTTAAGGTATTTTTCATCACCTCATGGTAAAATTTGAATTTTGAAGGGATGTTTTGCTATAAGGAGAGATAGTGTTGTTGAAAGCACTTCATCATTTGAAAACCATGAGATAGATAGTGGTATGTGAGACAGAGTTTTGTCAAAACTATATAAAAACTTTCTTGTGCTTAGGGGCTCTCAAATCAATTTGGACAGTGTCTTGACAGTAGCTTTAAGGGAAATTTGTCATTTAAAAAGCACCAGAAAAAGCAGTGATAAAGAGGGTAGAGTTTTTGAGCAAAATCAAGGTTGTTTATTGCTGTGAGTGTCACAGACCATTACAGTGATAAGCAGGGTGTGTTTTTATCAGTCTTAAAGGACCTTAAAATCTTTAAGAACAGTGATAAACCATACACTAATTACTAGATAGACAAGTAGAGTTGGAGAGGTCCCAAGTTGGCTGGAAGGTGTCCTAGCATTGTTAAAACAAAAAAATACCTTATCTGCAAAATCAAAAGAGGAAAGCAGTGATCATAATGTGAAATTTTTGTCATTTTGAAGTGTCCTCTATTTATGGTGAAAAAGAAAACTTTGTGCAGCCTCCATAGTCCAAAAATTAGAGTCTGTGATTGAAGGTGTCTTTTTTACTTTGTGAAGAGCAGTGAATAAACAAAAAAGCATTGTTTGAATGGAAGGGTGTTTGTTTTTGTCAAAACACAAGAGTCCCTTCTTCACCAAGAGACCACCAACGAACCTTTTGAAGACCTTTGCCCAAGCATAGTAATAAATTGACTATTTTCTTTTCATTTGACAAACACTTGTTGATTGGCATCAAAGAGGATTAAACAGTGACTTATAAGAGAGGACAGGGTGTTGTTGAGAAACCATTTTAAGGACCATTTGAGACAGCTTGTTGTTGTCAGTTAGCAAAGAGTATCCAAAAAAAAATGCCTCCCAAGGAAGATAGTAGAAGTGGCCTTCTCAGGAGGTTTGAGCCTGTTTCAACTGAAGAGGTAAATGCTCATCCATCAGTCCTATTTACCTTTCATGAGCTTGGATGTCTAAAGTTTTGTCAAAGGGTGCAGGAGGTGAAAAGCTATCTCCCCTTGAAACATATTTGTACTTTGAGATTTCAAGGGAAACATTTTTAGCTGGTAGGCTTGGATTTCAAGCTTTCTCCTAGATCCATTTCCAAGGCCACCAAAATCCCTTATGTCATAGAGAAGTGGTTTAAACAGAGCCACCTAGACTCAAAACAGTACAAACCTTTTTTGAAGCCGGAGCATCAGGATACATGTCCATCCATCTTTACCTTCTCATATTTTTTGTCTAGTTATGCTCCCCTCATGAAGATAATCATGAAATACTTCACTTGCGAGGGAAGTTCTCTCAGATCTATGCTTACCATGTCCGGTTACTCGTGCATTTCATAAGAGCCCAATTGTTAAATCTACCTTTCTTCCTCCATAGAAGTATTCAAAAAATGGCCTCCACTGTTCAGAAAATACCTCCTTCTCAGTAGTCAGCTTGCCTTTTCCATCATTCCCTCATCAAGGTTGTCATTCTTCATCAGCTTGAGAATAAGGGAATCTCTTGGGACACTTTCATTGCACATCCAGATTTCACCACTGTACCTTCATCCCATGCATCTCCTTCACCTTCCACTCAACATCTTTCTCCTTCTTCAAGTAAGCCCATTCCCAAGAAGCTAAAATTTCCCATAATCAGTGAAGAAGGGCAGCATAGTGAAGAAGAAGAAAAAGATGATGAAGAGCAGCAAGATGAAGAGCAGCATGATGAAGAGGAAGAACAACAAGATGAGGAGGGGCAGCATGATGAAGCAGAAGAACAACATGATGAGCAGTAGCATGATGATGAGCAGCAGCATGATGATGAACAACAGTAGCATGGTGAAAAAGAGCACAGTAAAGAAGGGAGCCAAGGTGAAAAAGAACACAGTGAGGAAGGTCAGCAAAGTGAAGAAAAACACAGTAATGATATGCAACATAGTGAGAAATAAAAGCACCATGAAGAAACTCAAAACAGTGGCAAGAATGATGAGGGAAGTAACAAGGGCAAAGAGCCAATAGAGCATGTGCTAGCTACCTCTCCTAGGCAAGGGGCCATGTTTCCTTCTCCAAAAGTGGCCAAACCCCAGACATCAAGGAAAAGGGTACCTCAAACTATAACTCCAAATGTCACTAGGGCTCTCTGAAGCAAGGGGAAATTGCCCAAGCAGCCTGTTGTCAAATTACCCAAGAGGAGGAAGACCAAGAAGGCCACCCAAAGCAAGGGAAAGGAGAAAGAAGAAAGCAGCCATGAGAAGGTGAGGGACTTTGACATAATTCAAATCCAAAGTGATGATAGCAACAATGAGGCCCAAATCCTAGAGACTCTCTTGATCAATAGAGAAAAACAAATTGATGCATTGAGGACAGATCTAGAGAGGTCTAGAAACTTCAATCACTTCTTGCAAATACAAAATAAACAGATGAGTGTCCACATGGCGGTATATGAGACACGGGCCATCAAATATAAAAAAGAGGCCTCCAAGGCACAAGCTAAATTGGAAGAACTCATGGGCGAGTTCAATGATAGCAAAGGTGAGGATCAACCAAGGAGAAAGAGGCCAAGGACCATGGGACTCAGAAGAGTCCTTGAGAAACAAAAGGAGGAAGAAGCTGCCCTTCTCCAATCTATCCCTCTCACTACTTTGTTCACCCAAGAGATAGAGAACAATCGAGAAGCATGGCTCGAGAGGGTGAATGGTCACTTGTAAAAGAAGTTGGAGAAGGCCAATAGAGATTTGGACCTTCAAAGGAGGATGACCAGGCACTATAAAAAGATCAATTAGTTCACCCGGCGGAAATTAAAGGCCACACAGGAAAAACTCAAGGAAGCTCAAAGGAGGCGCCCGACACAAAAAATGAAGAAAGACACTTCAAAGCTCCAAATTTTGGCCTCAGCTTCTTAGCATGTTTCTGAAAACCCTTGAGGGGCATGCTCGCCAAAATTGGGCAAAATCCAACAAGTTTTGGTTTTTTGTCATTTTTGGGCTTTTGGCTAAAAATCATGGGCATCACCATTTCTGTTAGGGGCATCCTAAAAGGATGAAAATGGTATCATTAGATGCCATAATTTCAAGGGAATATACTCAGCAATTTTCAGATCAATTGAAGATGATTTTCTCCTCCAAAATGGCGAAAAACACTCACTTTTTCCACACTCTGCCCCGTTTATAAGCAAAGTCTATTTTTTGGGTTTTTACACATAGGTCAGATTTTGATAAAATTCCAGTCATTAGTTTGGATAAAAATAAGAATTTTGCGAAAATATACATTCAGATCTTTCCAACGAGCCGTCACGGGCCTTGTTTCGACATCGGGAAGGCCTCCAAAAGTTGCCGGCAAGACATAGGACTTTCTGCTGATATATTTCTTAAGTATTTTTGTGAAAAATGTACTTTTCTAAGTGACTTTTCCTCATGTGCGTTTAGCTATTTTTAGGCATGATTAGTTATGAAAAGTCAATTTATTTTCATTTTTTAGAATTTTTGAGATATTTTATTAGATATTTTGTGCCTTGGGCTTTGCAAAGCCTCAAGGACAAAATTAGGTATTTTTGATGGGCCAATGAGATTGCAATTTGCACTAGGAGGTTTTCCCTCATCTTGGACTATATATTCCAAGAGAATTCATTGTAAATGAGGCTAAAATTGATTAATAGAAGTAATATATGGTTATACAAGCTTGGAAGAAACATTTGTCTCATGCATTGGATAGTTTCTTGAATGTTTTTGGATGATGAAGGAGGTCTGTTGTTGGATTCCTTGACTTGGTAAAATGGTATAGTGTCCCTCTCTGTTATGCTTCTTAGTTTTCATTCATAATTCCATGTTCTTGCTTGCTATAGGACAGTAGAGAATACATTTGAGACATGCCCTTGGAGGCACCTCAAATTTCATGTTTCTTTATAGCTTCTATGTTTTCTTCCTTCTTAGTCATATCAAAGAATCCTTGATTGCTCTTTGATAACTGAAGAAATTGTTTGTTTGTTTCATTTATGGTTTTATGCATGCTAAGTATGATTCACGGTATGCCCTTCTTACTCATGGCTAGTCATAGCTCCACCTCTGAAACCTCTGTTTGATTGTTTGATTGTCATTTGTTGAACCAAGGAGGTCTTGTACTAATATTTCCCTTTGCCTAAAACTATGCAATCTTGCTTCAAAGTACCCAATAGCTTGAAATAATATGCTTAGGAGTTTCCTCATAGTGATTTGAGTTGTTTGTTTGTCTTAAATGTATTTCCCCAAAATTTGATAGCAATTTCCTAAAGTTAGAGAGTCATATCTCTCTATGTATTTCTTGAATGTTTATTTCTATGCATTGATCAATTTATAGTTACATTTCTCATGATTAATGGTTAGCCCTACCATGTTTATGTCAGCTATTGAACTATTTATGTTTGAAATCCTTTGTTCTTCACAAATTTAGTGTCCATCCCACTCCATTTTACCCAAAGATCCATTTTACCTCGCTCAAATCGGCCCTTCAATAACCTCGTATCACCATCTAAAAGCTTCCTTGACCACTTTGACCCCATAGCCCAGTTAATTTGACAATCTATTTATCTATCTTATTCTTTGATCAGTTCATCCCTCACAAACCTAAAAACAAAACCAAAAACCTATTTCATAACTAGCCTAAAATCAGAGACACAAGAAGCAAACACATAGATATCTCTTACACAAATAGAGAGAGCCCTCTCTGAGTCCAGGAAGGCTAGGTTTTTGGGCTCCAAAGATTGGTTTGATGTTACCCTATCACTTGGCTTGCCAATCAGCCAAATCACGGGACCCTAACATAATGGCGATCAGGGTGGGACTCTGAGTGATAAACAAACTTAGATTCCCTAAACATTTCAGCAGCCTTAAGAATACTATTTGACTGACTTATCCCACCGCTCACTAACATAATGGCGATCACGGTGAGACCTTCCGAGTTAGTGACAATCTAAGTACTCCTTAGTAACTCTCAAAGTCTCAATCAAACTTAGAAAACTTAAGTGTTGTTTGAAAAGTAGAAGCTAGCTCTTTCACCATCTTAGCAAAATGATGATTCAGTTATAGGAAGCTCTTCCAAACCTCATAGGCTACACATAAAAACTCAGAAAACCCCAAAACATTCCCAGATTGGATTTTCCCTAGTTATTAGTGGTGGACCATAGCTACATCTCTACAAAAACAACCAAGTTCCACCTGGCAACTCCACTAGCCTCTAGTAGGCCTAAAAACCTCCATAAAAAACCAAAAATTCATAAACCATACTTTTCTGTTGACTCATCCTTTCCAAAACTTAAAAATCATGGTGTAAACTCTATGATCAGTGACAAACTAAGTATAACTTAGTGATTCAGAAAACTTCACCTAAACATAGTAGATAAATAGAAATAAACTTGCAAATAGAACCATCAGCTTGTCCAGACATCCTAGCAAACTATTCAAACCAAGTAATAACTCTTCCTTGCAAGTCTTCACCTCAAAGTTTGCTAGAAAAACTTTTTCCCGAAAGCATCTTTGATAGTTTTGGTGGTGGACCATAGTTCTCAAAGAAATCCACCTGGCGACTCCACCGTCCCTCATTTTTGTTTTGACAATCCTTCACATTAGCAAAACCCCTAGAGAGGCCATTCATCCAAAAAAATCACAAATACCATCCTTTCTAAACTCTGAATTCGAAATCTGGCTTCACAAAGAATCTATACCAGATCTCATCCGGACCCAAATCCCCCTATCATAGTAGATGACCCAAAGAGGATTCTGTGTCAAGCTTCTAAAACTGGAAACCTAGCTACCGATAGGTCCATCCGTAAAGCAATATAAATACTTGAACACCTCACATCTTTGCAGGATTCCCCATTTGAATTAAAATTAGCAAAAACCCTTTCTAGAAGCAAGTCACAAAGTAAGGTAAACTTTGACGATCTTGAGCCCCTAAATCTGCCACAGAGTCCTAGTAGAGAAGCCTCACCTACTACACCTCCTGACTTTCAGCTTCTCCATCACTTTGGCTCCTACCACCCCAGATCTGCTCAAAATCAGATCACTAGCCCAAGTACATCCGCCACACCTATCCAAACCACTACTGCTCAAATCACCTCAGCTCATCCTACAAGTCCTCATATTGTACATCATCCATTAGCTCCTGCCATGGCAACCTGGTATGCACCCTTGGTGTTGCCACACCCTTTGGCTCCTTTACAAAATGACGATCAATCCAAAATCCCACACTTTACTGGAGTTGAGGCTACTACCGCTCAATAACATGTAGATAAAATTAGCGATGCCTTTGAATACATGGAAATAGAAGATGAGACTATAAGAATGAGGATGTTCGCCTAAATCCTGGGCAGAGAACCCAAAAAATGGTTTAAGAGCTTAACTCCAAACATCATACACGATCTTCCAGAACTCTACCAAACCTTCATAAATAAGTGGGAAATCAGAAAGAACCCCATTCAAATTCTGTTAGAGTATAACAATCTAAAAAGGGAAAATGGGGAAAGTGTCCATGAATACTGCACTAGGTTCAACAGTGTTTATAACGCCATCCCACCTCACTTCAAACCTCCACTTGGCTCAGCCTTAGCAAAGTTACCCAAAGGTTTTGACCCAGACATGACTTATCAAGTAAGAGACAAGGACCCCCCAACCTTAGAGAAAATGCAAAAAGTGGCCATAAGTGTAGAAGCCAACTTAGCAGAAAAGAGAACTAGGACCAGATCAGAAAGGAAAGTCACATACCGAGATGAGGTCTCCCCTTCAGCCCTTTCCTTAGATCCTAGAATAGATGACTTGGTTAGATCCATGGCAAAGATGTGGGAAAAAATGAGTGAAAAAGCACCTCTTAGGGACAACCAGCCAAACCCTCCATATAGAAACTGGAACCAAAACTTTAGGAGAGAACAGTCTCAAAACAAACCAAGGGAAACTGACCAACAAATTAGGCCACCTTTTAATGAAATTATGTTGATGAGGATGAGAGGGATGCAGAACCCATTGCTGGAAGTCATTTGAACCTAATAGGTTCTGATAATGAGAGTGAGGTTTACCTCACAAAAGAAGAATAAGATTTTTTCTCTCCGAATCAAAATGAAACAAACTATGAAGATCCCGAAGATCCTACTATAGATTTTCAGAATGCCATAATAGAAGCTCACAGGCAGTATGATATTAGAAGCAGAAAAAACCAAGACAACACCAAGAAAGGTAGCTCGGACACTGTTAAAACCCATGTTACCATCCTTAAAAGAGCAGTGGATAGCAACAAAATCGTGGTCAAGAAAACTGACCAAAACAAATATAAAGCTATTCAGACAAACCTTGGCTCAGATTATCTTAGTACCTCTACCAAGATTCCCAAGATGGATGTGCTGAATAAAATCCCCAACCAGAGTTAGAAAATTAAGAACATAGAGAAAGTCATGGCCGAAAAAACTGAAGTAAACCTATCTAAACTACAATCACCCTTCAGTTTTGAAGGTGAAATCGCCAAAATAAATATCACTATGCCTCTCACTGAGTTTGTCACCCAAAACTCTTACAAATCTCAAGTGCTAAAGGTCCTAAATATAGGAAATGATGCAAACACCTTAAATCTAGTTGATGACACCCCTGAAGTGTTTTTTGGTCCAAAAATAGAAGGGAAATTCCAAGAAGGAACCACTCTTCCCTTTTACATTAGTCTGAATATACATGACCAAATCCTACACAATACCATGCTAGACTCCAGAGCCTCGCATAATCTCATGCCAAAGGTGGTAATGGAAAGACTAGGCCTAGAAATAACAAGACCCTATAAATATTTATATTCCTTTGATTCAAGTAGAGTCATGTGTCTAGGCTTAATCAAAGATATTTGTTTTAGTTTGGCCCAAGTACCTACAAAACACCTGATCATGGACATAGTGGTAGCAGACATCCCTCCCAAGTATGGAATGCTTTTATCCAGATCTTGGGGAGCCAAGCTTCAAGGAAACATTCAACTTGATATGTCCTATGCCACTATTCCTGTATTTAACCAAACTAGAATACTCTATCGAGAATCACACATGAAATATATGATCAGTAGCCAGGAAAAGATAGATAACATCCCAATGTACTCCTTGCATTCAGATCTGAATTCCTTCATTTTACACACTGATGAAAACATTGAGGAACAGTTGGGAGAAATTGAAACAAACTTAGACCCACCACATCAGCTACCCCATGTTCTCTATGATGAACTAGACACTCAAAATTATCATGATCATGAGCAGTTATGTCTTGAGGAAAGAGAGTTCATTCCTCTTGAAACAGAAATAGAACAAGAAGCAAAAAACATTATATACCATCAAGCAAATTGCTCAAACCATAGACAATCATCAACAGTAATATCAAGAGATTTCTTCAGAATAGAGGCATTAGGGGACTTGCATATTACAAACCTCTTTGGAAATCAGGGGGAGAGAAGCTTAATGTTCTTACCATACCTTAAGGATTTACCATCTAATAACTCTACCCTTTCAAATGAAACCTTGACTGTAGCCATAACAGCTAAAAATCCAGAAAAAATGTCTAAAAAACTTCTTATGAAAGGATATGATGATTGCAGTCCAAATATACCTGAGTTGATTGAACTAGCTAACATTCTGCCACTCCACCAAAGACTTAGAACTGTTAGGATTTGCAATATTGTTCAAGATATTACTACATGTAGAGAAAATAGTAAGAAGCACTATGACACTACCATCACTCCAAGAAACAACTTCGATAAAAGAAAATACAAAAATCTTGACCAAACAATAGTAATCAGAGACAAGACAACTGGACATAGGATTTGTTTTGATTTGAGAAACACAAATACATACCGTTGGGATAGAAATTATATCCTTCCTGCTCAAGACCATGCTGTACAACTTATAGGTGCTTCTAATCATGTGTCTTTACAAAGTGATGTTTCAGGGTACCGCCAAACAATTCCTTTGCAAAGCAAACAACTCAAAGAATTCTTTAAGTATGCTGGAAGCAGTTCCATCTTCAAGCCCATAATTGCAAAACCACCTGACACCAAGAACATGTTCCTAAAAGCCATGTTTCTAGTTTTAAATTTCTGCATTCTGATATACCTTGATGATGTCATCATATACTTCAAAAATGACAAAGAATATCTGCATTATTTGAAAAATATGTACAACAAAAGGAAAAGTGGAGATCAAAGGTATAAAGAAGTACAACAGGAAGATATGGGGTTTTTTAGAGATTCATGAATGAACCCTTATGTCATGCTTGAAAGAGAAAATTTTCCAAATTTGTCTTTTCAAGAGCTGAGTGGACCAAGAGTGGTAGGAGATCCTTATGAAGATAGGATGCTTAAGTTTCACTATTTCCAAGATTTCTGAGTTAAAACATTTTCAATCATTGTATATACCATTGTTTGAAAAATAAGTCAAAAAACAGAAAATTAAAAAACAATAGAAAAATAGAAAAAGAGGGTGGTTTGAAAAATAGAAAGAAAGCCCCATGTTCAAAAAATAGTCATTCTGAAAGCGCGCAAGTCTAAATGCCGCTACTAATGCTCAAAATGTCTTGTTTAGTTATCTAGCCTAATCATAACTGAACATGTTTTAAATTTATTTGCTGATAAGTTAGTGAGAGGAAAGATAGTCAACATTGTGTAAGCTTGACTTATCAAAAATAGATTAGGAAAAGATACTGGTTCCACATGCTCAAAACAGAACCAAAGAGGAAAGTAGGGATGAAAAACAAACTATGTATCCTAGCCCTGATTTTCTAGATTTCATTTTATGCAAAATAATATTTGTGTGCAGCTTGTCTTTCATGCCACAAATACATGACAAATCAGACTATCTAATCCTGATTTGGTCATTTTTCAATTTCATGTTTTAGATTAGATAATAAAATCCCATCAAACAGCTTAACCTTGACAGTAGATCCAGCATAGGTAGAGAAACAAAGGAGTTCATCAACTTAATCTGAACTCCCAGCAGATATAAGTGTAGAATTAGATAGTGTCATTTTTCAAAAATATTATGACGAATGGTTGCTAGTCCAAATGCACCCGAAAGAAGAAAAAATGTTAGGAAATATAGTGGGGTAGGTAGAAATGTCTTTGATGCTAATCATGCTGCCAATTTTCAGAAATAGCATCAAGGAAGAAAGAAATTTGTGCCAATGGATAAAGGCACTAGTCTTCAAAGGACCGAGATCTGAAATTATGGATACCTCCTGAAAAGGAGCTACCCTCCCCAAATGGAGCCACTGTTAGTCATCAGTATTTTTCACTTGTTGATGATGACTAGTTTTTAAAGCCAAGTTTTCTAGTAGCTGATCTCCAATTTGTCAAATTTATCAGCTAGAAAACACCCATAAACATTTTTGCCCTCCTACCTTTTCAATCAGCCTATGATGAGAAAAAAAAAAAACTAATTGTCAAGCCCTATCTAGTCTCAGTCATACAAACTTGTCCATCAGCTGTCATAACCTCAGGTCATTTGCTATCATTCACTCTCATCCCCAGCTCATTCCTTAACCAAATGATTGATAAGAATTTCAACTACACTACCTCTGGTCATATCTCAACTTGGGTTTTGATCACGCCAAAGAGAACACTCCAAATCTGTGAAAAATCTCCCCTAAGTTAGGTAGTGGCGCTTTAGGCAATCCTCCCTTGGCAAAATATCCTAAGCCAAAAGAACCTCTGTCTAAAACCAACCAGTCATAGATAGCCCTCCTATTCTGCAAACAAATCTTGATACACTCTTAGGTCACGCCACTAAAAAGCCTTGATGTCTCAACAGTGCATATACCAAAAGCCAAACTGATATTAGGTGGATTTACAGTTTGTCAATGTCTTTTTCAAAAGCAGAGATGTTCAGGTATCCCAGAAGACATTATCAAGCAAAACATGAGAAGACAACTGCTTCTCATGTTGTTTTGAGCCTGGGATGCAAGTACTAGTCAGAGAGGTAATTCAATGAACTCCTACAAACACAGTCAAAAGGTTAGTGAATTATGACTAGCAAGTAATACTCTGCAGACATAGGACATGATTGCTTCTAGTTTCTAAAGATGCATAAGAGTATTTTAACAACAGAATACATATCTCAGAGAATCCCTCTCATAACATATTGTCCATTTTTCACTTTTATTACTTACTATGATATACCAAGCAGAGATGGGCATTAAAAAGAAGATGACACAGTTAGAAAAGGGATGAAATAGCATCACTGTGTAAAACCTCCTCCAAACATGAGTAGAGGGTTGGGTCACTTATTGTAAAACCTTCTCCAAACTGTTGGGTGTGGAGCCTGATTATCTTGTTTACTTTGTATCACAGCATTGGACCCCTGTACCTTAAAAGGGGCGGCAACGCCGCCCGAAATTTAATCGCTGCCGTGGGGGGTCCGGGGGGGGGCGGCAGCGCTTTTCGGAGACCCCCCCTGGCGGGGGTTTTAGGGGGCAGCGCCCTCGAAGCTAAAAACAGATGTAAAATTGCCTTGTAAAAGTATAGTAATTTCTAGTCAATCTGGGCCGTTCATTAGGAAAATGATCTGACGGTAGAAGTTATGTTTAGATTAGAGTTTTTTTCCCTAGAAGGCAACCCCCTTGTATATATGGGGGCATTGTATTGTGGCTGTGTATTATGAGTGTATTCTCACGCAATGAGCGAAATAGAGGAGGCTGGCTGAGGGTCACCATCTGGTTGAGGTTTACGGTCATTGTAGGTTTTTTCTCTTCATTTTTGCTGGATAATAGAAAGGAAGGACTGGCTGTTCGGGGTGGACGTAGCCCAAACTGGGTGAACCACGTATATCTGTGTCTCTCTGGTTTTATGTGTTTTGTGTGCTTGTATTTTCCGCATATTTTATGTGTTTCATTGCTTTGTAATATTTAATTTTCTAACAACTGGTATCAGAGCCGAAGGTATATTTGGCTGATAAACTCGCAGGAAAAAAGGGTTCCTGGTTCGAGTGGGAGCAATGGCGGACGATGGTAAGTTTAGGGTCAAGAAATTTAACGGCCAAAACTTTGCGCTGTGGAAGATGCAGATGGAAGATTATCTGTATCAGAAAGATCTGTACCTACCATTGAGCGGAAAAACAAAGAAGTCAGACGCGGAATGGAACATTCTCGATAGAAAGGCACTCGGAACAATACGGTTGTGTCTTGCGGCGTCAGTCGCCTTCAATATTTCGAAGGAAACAACAACAGAGGGTTTGATGCAGACGTTGGCGAAACTATATGAAAAACCCTCGGCCTCAAACAAGGTATTTCTTATGAAACGACTATTTAATATGAAGATGTCGGAAGGTGGATATGTTGCAGACCATTTAAATGAATTTAATACAGTTACCAGTCAGTTAAGTTCTGTAGGGGTAAACTTTGATGATGAAGTTAGAGCTCTGTTATTCTTGTGCTCATTGCTAGAGAGTTGGAATGGTTTAGTAATGGCCATTAGTAACTCTGTCTCTGGATCTAGTACTTTAAAGTTTGATGATGTTGTTGGTGCTATCCTTAGCGAGGAAATGCGACGGAAAAGCTCCGGTGAGACATCGGGTAATGCTTTGAGTGCAGATTCTAGAGGAAGAAGAATGGAAAGAGGGAAGAGCTCGGGATATCGCAGCAAATCAAGGAAAGGCAGATCCAAGTCTAGATCAGGAATAGTGTGCTAGAATTGCGGAAAGAAAGGACACCTAAAGAAAGACTGTAGATCTCGGAAGGGAAAAGAAGGAGACACACAACAAGAAAAAAATCATGAAGCAAATGTGACAGGTGATGTGTTACAAGATGCTTTGATTCTTTCCTTCGAAAATGTTACTGATTCTTGGGTTGTAGATTCAGGGGCTTCATTCCATGCCACACCTGATAATAAATATTTTCATGACTATGTTCAAGGAGATTTTGGACAAGTTCGTTTGGGTGATGATAAACCCTGTAAAATTTTTGGAATGGGTAAAGTTCTTGTAAAAAAACAGAATGGAAATCAATGGCTACTAAAGGAGGTAAGGCATGTTCCAGATCTGAAGAAAAATCTGATTTCAACAGGGCAGTTAGGCGGTGAAGGTTGTGTGACAACTTTCACGGATAAAACTTGGAAGGTCACCAAAGGAGCCCTGGTAATAGAAAAAGGCGAAAAGGTTGGTACATTGTATTTATGCAATGGTATTTCTAACTCTGTTAATGCTTTAACTTCCAAAGGAGCAGATGCAACATTATGGCATCATAGGCTCGGACACATGAGTGAGAAGGGAATGAAGATTCTTCACTCAAAAAATTTGTTGCCAGGTTTGAAGAATGTTGATTTGGATTTCTGTGAGAATTGCATTTTTGGAAAACAGAAGAGAGTCAGATTTCTCAGAGTTGGGAAAGAAAAGAAGAGCGGAAAATTGGAGCTTGTGCATACAGATGTATGGGGACCTGCTCAGGTATCATCTCTCGGTGGCTCTCGTTATTATGTTACTTTTATTGATGATGCAACTAGAAAAACATGGATTTATTGTATTCATAATAAATCTGATGTATTTAATACTTTCAAGAAATGGAAAGCTTTGGTTGAGATTGAGACAGGAAAGAAGTTGAAGTGTCTCAGATCAGACAATGGAGGTGAATATTGCAGCAAAGAGTTTGATAGGTACTGTTCAGAGCATGGAATTCGTAGAGAGAAGACAGTTCCAAGAACACCACAAGAAAATGATGCATCGGAAAGGATGAACAGAACAATCATGGAGCGTGCAAGGTGCATGAGATTGCATGCAGGATTTCCTTTACAATTTTGGGCAGATGCTGTAGATACTGTTGTTTATCTAATAAACAAAGGGCCTTCAAGTTCCTTGGATGGTGGTATTCCAGAGGAAGCATGGACAGGTAAAAAGGTAAACTACTCTTTTTTAAAGCCTTTTGGTTGTGAGGCCTTTGTCAATATTAATAAAGAAAATAGAACAAAGCTTGAGGCAAAATCAAAGAAATGTACCTTTATTGGATATGGTGTTAATGATTTTGGTTATCGCTTATATGATTATGAAAATCACAAAATCATTAGGAGCAGAGATGTAATATTCAATGAAAAGGTCTTGTATAAGAATCAGTTGCAGGAAAAGAAACAAGAAAAAGAAAGCAAGGAATACACAATTCTTGATGAGATAACTGAAAAAGTAAAGGTGCCTGAAAATAATAATAATCAACAACCACAGCAGCAGCAACCACCACAATAGCAACAGGCACCTCAAACACCTGAAAGTGGTGTTAGAAGATCTACCGGGATAAGTAGACCCCCTGAACGATACTCTCCTTCATTATATTATTTATTGCTGACTGATTCTGGTGAACCTGAATGTTATGAAGAAGCAATGCAGGTTGAAAGCAGGAAGAAGTGGGAGCTAACCATGGAAGAAGAGATGGACTCCTTAATGCATAACCAGACTTGGGACTTAGTCAGGTTGCCTGCAGGTAAAACTACATTGCAGAATAAATGGGTTTACAGGCTGAAGGAAGAAGATGGAGGAAAACAGAGGTACAAAACTAGACTTGTGGTGAAGGGATTTGTACAGAAGAAAGGTATTGATTTTGATGAAATATTTTCTCCTGTTGTTAAAATGAATTCAATCAGAACTATTTTAAGTCTTGTAGCAGCGGAAGATTTACATCTTGAACAGTTAGATGTATAGACATCATTTCTCCATGGAGATTTGGAGGAAGAGATATACATGCAGCAACCAGAAGGATATGAGGTAAAGGGAAAGAAAAATTGGTGTGCAGGTTAAAGAAGAGCTTGTATGGCTTAAAACAGGCTCCAAGGTAGTGGTATCTAAAATTTGACAAGTTTATGTACGAACAAGGTTATACTAGATGTAACTCTGATCATTGTGTTTATCTGAAAAGGAAAAATGATGGCAGCTATATTATATTGTTATTGTATGTAGATGACATGCTTGTTGCAGGGTCTAACTGTAGGAAATAAATGTGCTCAAAAGAAAATTGGCAAATTCATTTGCAATGAAGGATTTGGGAGCTGCAAAACAAATCCTTGGTATGAGGATAACTAGAGACAGGAAAAATCACAAATTAACACTGTCTCAGAATGAGTACATAGAGAAGGTGTTGAAAAGATTTAATATGAAGAATGCAAAACCAGTTAGTACACCTTTTGCTAGCCATTTCAAACTTAGTAAGGAGATGTGCCCAAAGACCCAAGAAGACATGGATTATATGTCTAAAGTTCCATATGCATCGGCAGTTGGAAGCTTAATGTATGCAATGGTCTGCACAAGGCCTGATATTGCACATGCAGTGGGAGTTGTAAGCAGGTACATGAATAATCCAGGAAAAGAACATTGGATGGCAGTAAAATGGATTCTCGGATATTTGAGAGGTACCACAAATCAAGCATTATGCTTTGGTGGTTCAAACATTTCTCTACAGGGATATGTTGATGTAGATATGGCAGGTGACAGAGATAACAGGAGGAGCACTACAGGATATGTAGTTACTATAGGTGGAACAGCTATCAGTTGGGTTTCAAAAATCCAAAGTGTTGTTGCACTTTCAACAACAGAAGCAGAGTATGTTGCTGCTACAGAGGCTAGTAAAGAAATAATTTGGTTACAAAGGTTTATGGATGAATTGGGTAAGAAGCATGATATGGGCACGTTATACAGTGATAGCCAAAGTTCCATTCATCTTGCAAAGAACTTAACATTTCATTCCAGGACTAAACACATACATCTCAAGTACCATTTCATACGGTCAGTATTGGAAGATGGAGAGTTGAAGCTAGAAAAGATACACACTAGCCAGAATCCTGCAGATATGCTAACAAAAGTTGTAACCAGGGAGAAACTGAGAACGTGCTCAGTTTCAATTGGTCTTCAAGGATGACGATGAAGATGAGAAATAGCCAGGGCCAAAGAGGAGTCATTGTCCAGCAAATGAAGCAGTGGTGGAGTTGCTACAATCAGTCTCCAAGTGGGAGATTGTTGGGTGTGGAGCCTGATTATCTTGTTTACCCTATGTGTATCACGGCTTGTTGGACCTGGCTGCCTTAAAAGAGGGCGGCAACGCTTCGAGGCTAACTCCGGCGACGCCGTGGGGGGTCGGTGGGGGCGGCGGCGCTCTTGAAGCCCCTTGGTAGGGGTTCGAGCGGCCCCGTCGCTCAGATGTAAAATTGCCTTGTAAAAGTATAGTAATTTCTAGTCAATCTGGGCCGTTCATTAGGCAAATGATCTGACGGTAGAAGTTATGTTTAGATTATGGTTTTTTGGCCTAGAAGGAAACCCCCTTGTATATATGAGGGCATTGTATTGCGGCTGTGTATTATGAGTGTATTATCGGAGCGAGAAACAGAGAGGGAGACTGTGAGAGGGAACAGAGGATATTACAACGGATCTGCTGTAGGTTTTGTCTCTTCATTTTTGTTGGATAATATAAAGGAAGGACTGGCTGTTCGGGGTGGACGTAGCCCAAACTGGGTGAACCACGTATATCTGTGTCTCTCTGGTTTTATGTGTTTTGTGTGCTTGTATTTTCTGCATATTTTATGTGTTTCATTTCTCTGTAATATTTAATTTTCTAACACAAACATGAGCAGAGGGTTGGGTCACTTGTTGTAAAACCTCCTCCAAACGTGAGCAGATGGTTGGAATTATTATGCTGGCCTCCTTCATTTAAAAAGCAGAGGGTCAGGAATAAAGGTGTACCTTCATTCAAAGAGCACATGGCCAACAATGCTGCAAATGGCCTTAAAAACCTGTTTACACCTTTTTTCTCCAATGGATGAAACCACTAACACAGCAGTGGTGTTTTAAAAGGTGCTCACATGAGTTCACTGTTTGAAATACAGAGTTGAAATCAGTAGAAAACAATTCAAGTTTTATGAGTTGAGAGTTGGGTTAAACATAGGCCAATCCGTGATACTATGATGATTGAAGGAAACTTTGCTTTTCCTGTCCATAAAGGTCTTTTTCAAAACCTCATTAAATTGAAAAGAAGGTAGTCTAAGCCTTGCTTCTGAAGGGGACTTTGCAAATAACCACACAGAGACAGTATGTGTGGAGAAAAGAGAATGGCATGTGTTTTAAATTCAGGGACAACATTCAAAGAAATGAAACATGCCACTATCACAAACAAAATCCTTTTTTATGAAACATGTGAAAATATCTTGCTGTTTCATGTGATTGTAGGAAGGGTCTTTAAAGGATTTCCTTTTTGATAAACATATGTTTGTCAAACCTAGGTGAATACGACTAAGGTTTCACCCACAGTCAAATATAAATATCATTCAAAGGATGCATCTACAATCATTGATATGGCTTTGAGCAGGGTTTCCTTTGAAGGTCAGAAATAGGAAAACAGTGACAAAATTTCTTCTTTAATGAGAAACAATGAAAAGGCAGTGAAAGGGTTTTGTTTCTTAAAGGAGCCTTTTTATTTTCAACAAGAGCCATGACTATGGTCATTCAAAAGTAGCATCCACAACAGTTAAATCTTGGTCGAATATGAGTCTTTGTTATGTTTTAAAAACACATTTGCTTTATGTTCTGTTATGACCGAAAAGCCTTTTCAAAAGGCATCCAAAACCCTCACAAAGTAATTTCAAAAGGTTGTTGACTTTTTCAACTTTAAAAGGTGGAGAGACCGTTGGCAAAGTCCCATTATGCAAATTCAAAACGCATACAACATTCCCCTAAGCTGTTCATTGGAGAAGCAAGAGACTTTGAGCAAATTTCTAGTTTTTTCAAGGCCTCAAACCTGCACGGCACGCCTGTGAGCGAAATTACAAAGGGTTATAATTATTGCACGGCGTGCCTGTAGCGGCGTGCAGCGCGCCTGTAGCGCCCGTTCACCCACCGCCCGAGGCCGAAACGACTATGCGGCGCTCTTTCTTATGAACATGCCGCTCACTCAAACGCCTTCAAAAACTCTTTTAAGAGCTGCTCAACCAATCAAACAAGGCCCTCAAGAATTTTTAAGGTATTTTTAATCACCTCATAGTAAAATTTGAATTTTGAAGGAATTTTTTGCTATAAGGAGAAATAGTGTTGTTGAAAGCACTTCATCATCTAAAAACCATGAGATAGATAGTGGTATGTGAGACACAGTTTTGTCAAAACTAGAGAAAAGCTTTATTGTGCTTAGGGGCTCTCAAATCAATTTGGAGAATGTCTTGACAGTAGCTTTAAGGGTAGTTTGTCATTTAAAAAACACCAGAAAAAGCAGTGATAAAGAGGGTAGAGTTTTTGAGCAAAATCAAGGTTTTTTATTGCTGTGAGTTTCACAGACCATTACAGTGATAGGTAGGGTGTGTTTTTATTAGTCTTAAAGGACCTTAAATGCTTTAAGAATAGTGATAAACCATACACTAATTACTAGACAAACAAGTAGAGTTGGAGAGGTCCCAAGTTGGCTGCAAGGTGTCCGAGCATTGTTAAAACAAAAAAAAAACCTTGTCTACAAAATCAAAAGAGGAAAGTAGTGATCATAATGTGAAATTTTTGTCATTTTAAAGTGTCCTCTCTGTATGGTGAAAAAGAAAACTTTGTGTAGCCTCCATAGTCCAAAAATCAGAGTCTGTGATTGAAGGTGTCTTTTTTACTTTGTGAAGAGTAGTGAATAAACAAAAGAGCATTGTTTGAAGGGAAGGGTGTTTGTTTTTGTCAAAACACAAGAGTCCCTTCTTCACCAAGAGACCACCAACACACCTTCCAAGACCTTTGCCCAAGCACAGTAATAAATTGACTGTTTTCTTTTCATTTGACAAACACTTGTTGATTGGCATCAAAGAGGATTAAACAGTGACATATAAGAGAGGACAGGGTGTTGTTGAGAAACCATTTCAAGGACCATTTGAGATAGCTTGTTGTTGTCAGTTAGCAAAGAGTATCCAAAACAAAATGCCTCCCAAGCAAGATAGTAGAAGTGGTCTTCACAGGAGGTTTGAGCCTGTTTCAACTAAAGAGGTAAATGCTCATCCATCAGTCCTGTTTAACTTTCATGAGGTTGGATGTCTAGAGTTTTGTCAAAGGGTGCAGGAGGTGAAAATCTATCTCCCCTTGACACATCTTTGTGCTTTGATATTTCAAGGGAAACATTTTTAGCTGGCAGGCTTGGATTTCAAGTTTTCTCCTAGATCCATTTCCAAGGCCACCAAAATCCCTTATGTCAGAGAGAAGTGGTTTAAACAGAGCAACCTAGACTCAGAACAGTACAAACCTTTTTTGAATCCGGATCATCGTGAAACATGTCCATCCATATTTCCCTTCTCATATATGTTGTCTAGTTATGCTCCCCTCATGAAGATAATCATGAAATACTTCACTTGTGAGGGAAGTTTCTCCCGAATCTATGCTTACCATGTTCGATTGCTCATGCATTTCACAATAGCCCAATTGTTAAATCTCCCTTTCTTCCTCCATAGAAGTATTGAAAAAATGGCCTCCACTATTCAAAAAATACCTCCTTCTCATTAGTCAGCTTGCATTTTCCATCATTCCCTCATCAAGGTTGTCATTCTTCATCAGCTTGAGAAGAAGTGAATCTCTTGGGACACTTTCATTGCACATCCAGATTTCACCACTGTACCTTCATCCCATGCATCTCCTTCACCTTCCACTCAACATATTTTGCCTTCTTCAAGTAAGCCCATTCCCAAGAAGCTAAAATTTCCCATAATCAGTGAAGAAGGGCATCATAGTGAAGAAGAAGAAAAAGATGATGAAGAGCAGCAAGATGAAGAGCAGCATGATGAAGAGGAAGAACAACAAGATGAGGAGGGGCAACATGATGACGAAGAAGAATAGCATGATGAGTAGCAGCATGATGATGAGCAGCAGCATGATGATGAACAACAACAGTATGGTGAATAAGGGAAAAAAGGTGAAAAAGAGCACAGTAAAGAAGGGCAGCAAGGTGAAAAAGAACACAGTGAGGAAGGGAAGCAAAGTGAAGAAAAACACAGTAATGATATGCAGCACAGTGAGAAAGAAAAGCACCATGAAGAAACTCAAAACAGTGGCAAGAATGATGAGGGAATTAACAAGGGCAAAGAACCAATAGAGCATGTGCTAGCTACCTCTCCTAGGCAAGGGGCCATGTTTCCTTCTCCAAAAGTGGCCAAACCCCAGACATCAACTAAAAGGGTGCCTCAAACTATAACTCCAAATGTCACTAGGGCCCTCCGAAGCAAGGGGAAATTGCCCAAGCAGCCCGTTGTCAAATTACCCAAGAGGAGGAATACCAAGAAGGGCACCCAAGGAAAGGGAAAGGAGAAAGAAGAAAGCAACCATGAGAAGGAGAGGGACTTTGACATAATTCAAATCCAAAGTGATGATAGCGATAATGAGGCCCGAATCCTAGAGACTCTCTTGATTAATAGAGAAAAACAAATTCATTCTTTGAGGACCGATCTAGAGAAGTATAGAAACTTCAATCACTTCTTGCAAATACAAAATAAACAGATGAGTGTCCACATGGAGATATATGAGACACGGGCCATCAAATATAAAAAAGAGGCCTCCAAGGCGCAAGCTAAATTGGAATAATTCATGGGCGAGTTCAATGATAGTGAAGGTGAGGATCAACCAAGGAGAAATAGGCCAAGGACCATGGGACTTAGAAGAGCCCTTAAGAAACAAAAGGAGGAAGAAGCTGTCATTCTCCAATCTATTCATCTCACTACTTTGTTCACCCAAGAGATAGAGAACAATCGAGAAGTATGGCTCGAGAGGGTGAATGATCACTTGGAAAAGAAGTTGGAGAAGGCTAATAGAGATTTGGACCTTCAAAGGAGGATGATCGGGCACTATAAAAAGCTCAATCAGTTCGCCCGATAGAAATTGAAGGCCACACAGGAAAAACTCAAGGAAGCTCAAAGGAGGTGCCCAGCACAAAAAATGAAGAAAGGCACCTCAAATCTCCAAATTTTAACCTAAGCTTCTCAGCATGTTTCTGAAAATCCTTGAGGGGCATGCTCGCCAAAATTGGGCGAAATCCAACAAGTTTTGGTTTTTTGTCATTTTTGGGCTTTTGGCTAAAAATCATGGGCATCACCATTTCCGTTTGGGGCATCCTCAAAGGATGAAAATAGTATCATTAGATGCCATAATTTCATAGGCATATACTCAGCGATTTTCAGATCAATTGAAGATGATTTGCTCCCCCAAAATGGCGAAAAACACTGAATTTTTCCACACTCTGCCCCATTTATCAACAAAGTCTATTTTTTGGGTTTTTACACACAGGTCAGCTTTTGATAGACTTCAGTGATCCGTTTGGAGAAAAATAAGCATTTTCCGAAAATAGACATTCAGAGCTTTCCAACAAGCCATCACGGGCCTCGTTTCGACATCGGAAAGGCCTCCAAAGGTTTCCGGCAAGACAGAGGACTTTCTACTGATATATTTCTTAAGTATTTTTGTGAAAAATGTACTTTCCTAAAGTGACTTTTCCTCATGTGCGTTTAGCTATTTTTGGGCATGATTAGTTATGAAAAGTAAATATACTTTCATTTTTTAGCATTTTTTAGATATTTTATTAGATATTTTGTGCCTTGGGCTTCGCAAAGCCTTAAGGACAAAATCAGATATTTTTGATGGGCTAATGAGATTGCAAGTTGTAATAGGAGGTTTTTCCTCATCTTGGCCTATATATTCCAAGAGAATTCATTGTAAATGAGGCTGAACTTGATGAATAGAAGCAATATATGGTTATACAAGCTTGGAAGAAACACTTGTGTCATGCATTGGATAGTTTCTTGAATGTTTTTGGATGATGAAAGAGGTCTGTTGTTGGATTCTTTGACTTGGTAAAATGGTATAGTGTCCCTCTCTGTTATGCTTCTTAGTTTTCATTCATACTTCCATGTTCTTGCTTGCTATAAGACAGTAGAGAATATATTTGAGACATGCCCTTGGAGGCACCTCAAATTTCCTGTATCTTTATAGCTTCTATGTTTTCTTCCTTCTTAGTCATATCAAAGAATCCTTGATTGCTCTTTGATAACTGAAGAAATTGTTTGCTTGTTTCATCTATGGTTTTATGAATGCTAAGTATGATTCATGGTATGCCCTGCTTACTCATGGATAGTCATATCTCCACCTCTGAAACCTCTCTTTGATTGTTTGATTGTCATTTGTTGAACCAAGGAGGTCTTGTACTGATCTTTCCCTTTGCCTAAAACTATGCAATCTTACTTCAAAGTGCCCAATAGCTTGAAATACTATGCTTAGTCGTTTCCTCATAGTGATTTGAGTTGTTTGTTTGTCTTAAATGTATTTCTCCAAAATCTGATAGCAATTTCCTAAAGTTAGAGAGTCATATCTCTCTATATATTGCTTCAATGTTTATTTGTATGCATTGATCTGTTTATAGTTACATTTTTCATGATTAATGGTTAGCCCTACCATGTTTATGTCATCTATTGAACTATTTATGTTTGAAATCCTTTTTTCTTCACAAATTTAGTGTCCATCCCAATCCATTTTACCCAAAAATCCATTTTACCTCGCTCAAATTGGCCCTTCAATAACCTTGTATCACCATCTGAAAGCTTCCTTGACCTCTTCGACCCCATAGCCCAGTTAATCTGACAATATTTTTATCTATCTTAGTCTTTGATCAGTTCATCCCTCACAAAACTAAAAACAAAACGAAAAACCTACTTCATAACTAGCCTAAAATCAGATACACAAGAAGAAAACACATAGATATCCCTTACACAAATAGAGAGAGCCATCTTTGAGTCCAGGAAGGCTAGGTCCTTGGGCACCAAAGATTGGTTTGATGTTACCCTATCACTTGGCTTTACAATCAGCCAAATCACGGGACTCTAACAAATTCTTTTAATTTCCTTAATGATAGGAGAACTTTCAACATTTGAGCTTGAACTGTCACTTGCTCCTTTATGAAATACGTTTCAAAAATGCGGTTAACATGATATCGTATATAATGGTCAGATTTTTTATCTCCATATGTGTAACTGTCAACATTTTCTAACATCTCATCATCAACACTGATTTCATTTGTACATATTCAAATAAATAGTACATAATAAGTTTACATATTCAATAAATAACTAAATTAATAAGTATATGTATAATTTCAATAATACGTGCATATGTTCAATATATATATATATATGTGTGTGTGTGTGTGTGTGTGTGTGTGTGCGTGTGTGTACATACCTTGTGATTCAATTTCTTCACTTGATTTCTTTCAATATTTTCACCATCTTTAATCATTGGTTCAATATCTCTTTCACTTTCTCTTTCAAAATTTTGTATCTCATCATCAATGTTTTGAGGAATATCTCTCTCTGTTTACATTGAAAAATATTTTTCAAATTAGTTCATCAAATAAACATTAAGTTTCACATTTTACACTAGAAAAATTTTAAATATATCAATAGATCATAATATTTACATTTACATACCTACTTCAATTTCTAGTTGAGGTTGATTTTCTCCTTCAATATTTGAGAGTGCTTCTATCTTTCTTTTGCGAGATTGTCTCGTCTCTTCTCTACATTCCTCAGGGTCTCTTTTTCGATTATATTTTCTCTCACGATTCCTTCGATTTCCCATGATAATAGAGTATGAAGTTAAAAATATTTCCTTTAAAAATTTAGACAATAACTCAATTAGAAAAAGCATCACAAAAGATTTAATTAAAAAAAAACTCATTTTAAAATTTTTGCAAAAAACACATACTCCAATCCAAAACATACTTTAAAAAATTCAAGAAAAAATGTCTTATAAAAATGAAACGAAGCTCCAAAGATTTAATCCAACTCAAAACACGTACTCTAAAAAAATGTCACTTCAAAAAATGCTTCCAACTTAAAAAAAAAACGTCACTTTAAAAAATACTTCTAAAAATACTTCCAGAAAATGTCTTTTCGAAATTAAGCCCAAATTCATACTTTCAAAAAAAATGAAGCACAAAAAATATCCAAAAAAATGCATTACATACCTCCAAGAAATGTCCTTTGAATATACGTCCAAGAAAATTCCTTAAACCCAAAAAAATTCTTTGCAAAATCAGACCGCCTCCAAGAAATGTCCTCCAAGAAAAGTCTTTAAACCCAATTTTTTTTGTTTGTAAAATTAGACCACCTCCAAGAATTCGAAATTGAGCCCAAATCTATACTTTCAAAAAAAATGAAGAACAAAAAACATCCAAAAAAATGTATCACATACCTCCAAGAAATATCCTTTGAATATACATCTAAGAAAATTCCTTAAACCCAAAACAATTCTTTGCAAAATTAGACCACCTCCAAAAAATGTCTTCCAAGAAAAGTCTTTAAACCCAAAACAATTCTTTGCAAAATCAGACTGCCACCAAGGAATGTCCTTAAACCAAAATCTCCAAGAAAAGTCTTTAAACCCAAACCAAGACCTTTGTAAAATCAGACCAAATGTGCAAAATGTGCGAAAATTAAGAACGATTTCGTGGCAATTTATATTGCCGTGAAATGTTTCTTTGGAGGGGCTTCGCGAACCGACGAAAAAGTAGGCAGAAGTTCGGCCGAACTTTGAAAACATTTTTGGCCAAACTATTAAGGCGTGAGACTTAATGGCCTGTTTGTGCAAAAAATAGTTCAGCCGAACTTTTTATAAAAGTTCGGCCGAACTAACGCGTCACCAGTTACGCAGATCTAAGCTCTGAATATGTTTCTGAAACTTTGGACTGATTAAATTCCATGAAAAATTCTGAATTAACTATCGGAACCAAGACAAGCATTTTCAGAATTGAATCTACTTTTAGGAAATATAACTTTTATGGAATTTCATAAATATTTACTAATTTTAATTAATTTTGTAATAAAATGGGTGCAAACATTTTCTGAGGGTCATTGTGATTCAGTGAAATAAAAATTTTGTATCTCCCAAAATACATTGCAAAAAAAATTGAAAAAATTATGGGGCATTACATTGGTTTGTCGTCTCTAATGGGTAGCTTTTAGATTTTTAGTTTATAGCTTATATGTTAAGAAATTTCTTGCGTTGCGAAACATACTCAAAATATGCAGTTTTTTCATATTGGACCAGTTCAAAAAATTCTAGTAATTATGATATGCATCCATTGGCTTTGCAAATATGATGAAACTGAAGTAGACTCTGTCTAGATTGTTGTAACACATTTTGTTTTCTCAATAACACAAATTTTCAAAGAATACAACATTGCGTATTAACATGACTTCTTATGAATCCTTTGATTGTCAAAAAACACACACTCAAATAAACACTAAGTTGACATATCAAATGTGCATAATTTTTTTTCAAAAAATAAGTAATAGAAATCTAACAAAATTTCTGAAAACTATTATTTTATCGCAAAATGAAATTCTAAACATAAAAATTGTAATAGTTTGCAGAAAGTTGAAGAACCGAAAAAAATGAAAGTTTTTTCTCAAAAAAGGGCAAAAAGTGTAACCCAACTTCACATTTTCAGAATAGAAAAATGGTCCTAAGGGAGAAGCTGAAGACCATTAAGATGGGTAATATTGATAGTGCAGCTGGATATCTCACAAATATTACTAATGTGAGAGATGAGTTCGCAACAGTTGGAGAGGTCATTCCACCCATTGAGTTGGTGCAGATTGTAGTGAATGGCCTCCCCAGTTCATGGCTAAACTTTGCTGATCGGGTTTGTGCATGTGAGACCCTTCTCACTTGGGAGAGGTTCTGGGATGATTGCATACAGACATAAATCAGGAAGAGCCAGCTGGGGGCAGCCAAGCCAGTTGAGCAGGATGAGGATGTAGCACTGTTGGCAGGAGGCAAGAAAGGCAAGGGAAAGAAGCAAGCTTCCACAAGCAGTGGTGGGGGAAAAGGCAAGGTAAAGGTAAACAGGGGAACACGTAGAAGGAATATTCCAAGGTGAAGTGTTGGAATTGTCAGAAGATAAGACACTATGTAGTTGTGTGTCCATAGAAGAAGAACAAGGGGAAGAACCAGAACATGGAAACATCAGCAGAGGTAGAGGACTTTACGGATCGCTTTGACTGAGAGTTTGGGTTCATTGCTTGTGAGTCCACTAGTGCAGGAGCACCTGCCATGGAGGTTGAGAGGGAGTGTGCATTTCCCTCCACTAGTGGAGCATCGTCAGGTATCTGGTATGTTGATAGTGGGGCTTCACATCATATGACAGGAGTCCGTGAGTACTTCTAAGAGCTTTCAGAGAGTGGCACTGATATAGAGGTAGTACTCGGAGATGACAACGTTGTTAGAGAAGTCGGTGTGGAGACACTGACATTTGATAGGGAACCCAAACCTCCCTTGAAGGTGTCAGATTGATCCAGGTGGATATTGGTGGTCACCCGCCTATTCCACTTGGGGCTCCACCATTGTCTATTTCAGTTTTTCAGTTTCGGCACAGTTTACTATTTTTAGCAGTTTTTCGGGTCCTAAACTTCCGGAGCCGTTTTGAGGCCCTAAACGACGTTTTTTGGGAAAACGGAGGGCAACATGGGTCCATGGACCAATTTTTCCCGTTCCAAATTTGTAGTCCTCGGATAGATCTTTCTAACGAGGTATGGTACGCGTCAAACGGAGATCGTATGCCAAAGTTACGCCCCTGGGAAGTTGAAACACCAATTTACCCAAACAGGGCCCATAGTTTGGCGCTTCATCTCCTAGGGTTAGGGTTTTGGCTGTTTAGGATTTCCCATTGTTTCTAAATGATAAATAGGCCCTCGAGCCTCATTGTAACTCAGTTCAGAGACCTGTAGCCGCCACATCTCTTCTCGGAGATAGCTACCAGCGCCCTAGCTAGTTTTATTTCCATTCTGTCTGTAAGCAAATTTCAGTTCTTTGATATTAATGAAATGAAGTGTTATTTCCGCTGCATCTCTGTATTTATGTTTATATGTTTATTCTGTTGCGTTCCTGCATAAATCCGGATCAGTGGTATCGGAGCGGTCTGCTTTTTCTCGATCCTTCTTTGCATGTCCCCAACGAGGTCGGGGTATAAGGAGCTAGGGCTCGATCTGGTGGAACCTTTGCAAGATCAGCCTCACAAACCTCGACGGATGCCCATGGGGGATTAAAAGAAAGATGAGGGAGTAGGAGATCCTATCAAAATATTGCTCGAGGAGGCCCTCGAAAAACAAAGGAACGCGATGATCGATAACTTTGCTCAGATCCTTCAACGGCTACCCACCGGCGGCGCATCTGCATCCAGCAGCCACTCTGGAGGCGCGACTCCTTTTAAGGTACAAGTAAATTTTGACATTCCCATATTTGAGGGTCAAATAGACGCGGATGCCGTAGATAGATGGTTGAATCTGTTAGAAGGATATTTCTCGGTTCATGACTTTTCAGACCGGGAGAAGATTATTTTTGCACTCCTCAAAGCTACCCCCCATGTTAAGGACTGGTGGGAAACCTACTGTGAGAACAAGGACCGGACAGAACCCTCTCTGTTCTCGGCCGTACCAACTTGGAATTCTTTCCGAGACGCCGTCAAGGAACAGTACTATCCTGTGGGGAGCTATGAGGACAAGTACATAAAATGGACCACGCTGCGACAACAAAGGGATCAAGATGTGCATGAGCTGACGAATCTGTTCCATACCCTGCGCACAAAGTTGGGTATCAAAGATTCAGAGAAACATCTGGTGCTAAAGTATCGCAGCTGTTTGCACAAATACATTCAGGAGGAAATGGAGTTCCTGGACATCTCCTCGCTTGGTACGGTATATCGGTATGCTGCCAAGATTGAGCAGAAATTCAAGCAGAAGAAGCGAGACTTTGGATCTGCGAATCAAAAGCAAGGGAAAGGTGCTTCCAAACCGCAGAACAAAGGATCGAGCCAAGGCCTGGCAGCTAAAGACAACTCATCGAAGCCACAAGAAAAGAACAGCACCGCAAAGCCAAAGAAGGACACGGGAAAGTGGTGTGAGTTCCATAAGAGCTCCACTCACAACACGAGTGAGTGTCGGGCCAAGCAGTCGCTAGTGGCCGAGATGAGGGCTTCTGAGTCAGATGCATGCTCTGACTCCGAATCAGAACCTGAAAAGGCGAATGAAAAAGGGAAACAGATTATTGATGCGGAGCCCAATGCCACTGTTGCCATTGCAAAGATCCAAAAGGAGGAACCGGAAGATCCAGAGGAGGAGGAACGTCTCTTCCACTCCCAGATGTGGGTAAAGGGCTCCCCGGTACAGTTCATTGTCGACAATGGGAGCCAAAAGAACCTCATTTCAGCAGACGCCGTGAAGCGGTTGGGCTTGCCGACCACGACTCACCCACATCCATACACCATCGGGTGGCTTCACCAAGGACGAGATCTCCGTGTCAGCCGGCAGTGTCGCCTTCCCTATAGCATCAAGCCCTTCACGGATGAGGTATTATGTGACGTTGCTCCTATTGATGTTTTTGATGTATTATTAGGACAACCATACTTGTGGAAGCGTCATGCTGTGTATGAGTCTCGACCTCGTGCTGTTATTATTACTTTGGGAAATAAGTTGTACGGGATACCAGAGGTACCACCTCCTACGACTATCTCTTTGGTTACTGCAAAACAATGTAGTAAGCTCATTTCCCAAACCAGGAAATTCGTTTTCCTGATGATCCGCCCCCAGGGCAAGAAGAAGACTGTGGCCACGACCTCCAGACATGGCTCCTCTGCACAACAACAAAAAATGGATAAGGTTGTGGAGGAGTACGAGGACATATTCACCTCACCCACAGGGGTTCCTCTGCACTGTCAGGTCAAGCACCCGATTGATCTGACCCCCGGTGCGCCGCTACCTAATGGACCGATCTATCGGCGCTCTGTTCTAGAGAATGATGAAATCAAGAGGCAGATTCAGGAGCTGTTGCAGAAAGGTCACATCGGACCAAGTTCATCGCCCTGTGGGAGCCCGATCGTGTTGGTACAGAAGAAGGATGGGACGTGGAGACTCTGTATTGACTATCGGGCGCTGAACAAGATCACTGTCCGGAATAGGTACCCAATCCCACGGATTGATGACCTTCTGGACCAGCTCAAAGGTGCAAAATATTTCAGCAAGATCGACCTGAAGTCTGGGTATCACCAGGTACCAATTGAACCCTCCGATGTGTGGAAGACTGCCTTCAAAGCCAAGGAAGGCCTTTTTGAATGGCTGGTCATGCCTTTCGGGTTGACGAATGCTCTCGCCACCTTCATGAGGATGATGGATGACATCTTGCGGCCATTCACCAACTCATTTGTAGTGGTGTACTTGGATGATATTCTGATCTTCAGCCAGACATGGGAAGAGCACCTTCACCACATCCGACAAGTCCTCCAAACACTGCGGCAACACAAGTTGTGTGCCAATTTGGAGAAGTGCACTTTTGGCATGACCCAGGTTCAATATCTGGGATACATTATTGATGAAAGGGGGGTGCATGTGGATCCGACCAAGATCCAAGTCATTCGGGATTGGCCAGCCCCAACCACTATAACAGAGCTTCGCAACTTTCTGGGTCTTGCTAATTTCTATCGGAGGTTCGTGTTGGGATTCTCTCATATCACTTGGCCCTTGAGTCAAGTCACCAAGGGAGGAGCGAGAGAAATTTTTTTTTGGTCGGAACCTCAACAGAAGGCGTTCACAGAATTGAAAAACCGCCTCTGTTCTGCCCCAGTGCTCACTTTACCAGACTTGCAACAACCATTTGAGATCGAGACAGATGCCTCTGACTATGCTATTGGGGCAGTTCTTGCTCAACAGGGACATCCAGTGGAATTTCACAGTGAGACATTGTCTGACACAGTTCGCAAGTACCCCACATATGACAAAGAAATGTACTCCATTGTGCAAGCTTGTCGACAATGGAAGCATTACATTTTGGGGAAGGAAACAATCATCCCCACAGACCACAGGCCCCTGCAGTTCATACAGACACAAGGGAAGTTGCAGAATGATCGCCATCAGAAGTGGTCTACATATCTGCAACAGTTTCATTTGAACATCAAGTATAAGAAGGGTAGCACCAATCATGTTGCAGACTGCCTCAGCCGACCACCGATCATGGCGCTCACCACTGTGCTCAACTATTGTGGGCACGAGACTTATGATTGGCCGCTTCTCTATGAGAGTGACCCAGAATTCAGCCAAACTTACAAGGCACTCTTGGGGGGTATGCAAGTTCCAAATTTTCACCTCCAAGATGCACTTTTATGTCACATGGGACACCTTTGTGTTCCTTCAAGCGAGCGTGCCAAGATGATATGGGAAGCACACTACAGTCGAGTCGCTAGGCATTTCGGGGTCGAGAAAACAGTAGCAATCCTGCAGAAGTATTTCTATTGGCCGAACCTTTGAAAGGATGTCGAGAAGCACATCAGATCCTGCACTGCTTGTGCCATTGCCAAACCGACCATCAAGAAGCAAGGCCTATATACTCCTCTACCTACCCCTAGTCGACCTTGGGAATCTATCTCCATGGATTACATGTCGGGCCTGCCTTCTACTAAGCAGGGAAATGACTGTGTTTTTGTGGTCGTCGACAAATTCTCGAAGATGGCCACTATGGCGGCCTGCAAGAAGAATATCACAGCAGAAGCCACTGCTAAACTCTTCTTTGAACGAGTGTGGGTGCACTTTGGGATCCCACAGTCTATCATATCAGATCGGGATAGTAGGTTCCTCAGCACATTTTGGTCCAGCCTCTGGTCGATGTTGGATACCAAGCTCACCAAGTCCACAGCTTTCCATCCCCAAACAGATGGCCAGACGGAGGTCGTCAACAGAATGATTGTACACATTCTGCGCATGTACAATTCAAAGCATCCACGCACATGGGACGAGAGCCTCCCTTATGTACAACATAGTTATAATCGGGCTCTCCACAGTTCAATCGGCCATAGCCCCTTTCAGGTGGGCTTGGGATTCCGGCCACTATGTCCCATTGACGTAGCCATGCCATTTGCAGCTGCTCAGGCCCATTCAGCTCATGTCCAGTCTGAAGTTGACAAAGCCAGTAGCTTCATCGAGCGCATTCAACACATCCGCCAACAGGTTCATGATATATTGGACAGAGCCAATGCCAAGTACAAGCAACGCCATGATAAACACCGGGTGCCACACAACTTCCAGGTGGGTGACAAAGTATGGCTACATTTGCAGAAGGAGCGCCTCACTGGACCCCACCGCAAGCTTCGCCGGCTCCGATACGGGCCGTACACCATCACCAAGGCTTTAGGGAACAATGCATTCGAGCTCGGTATTCCACCATTCCTTGGTCTGCACCCAATCTTCAATGTGGATCGCCTTCGTCCTTACTTCCCACCTCTACTGGACACCTCGGACATTGCAGAACAACTCACACCAACTGAGTTAAATCCAGACTGCATGGAACAGGCCACCACAGATTGCATCATGGACATGCAAATCAAGAACACTCGCCAGCAGAAGATCCAAATATATCGGGTTGTCAAAGCTGGCCAACTCCTGCACCAAGGAAAGTGGTTCACCAGGGACCAAGTTCAGCAGAAATTTTCTCATCTCATGGAGGAACTTAACGCAATGGGGACCATTGCTTCCTAAGGGGGGAGGAATGATCCAGGTGGATATTGGTGGTCACCCGCCTATTCCACTTGGGGCTCCACCATTGTCTATTTCGGTTTTTCAGTTTCGGCACAGTTTACTATTTTTAGCAGTTTTTCGGGTCCTAAACTTCCAGAGCCGTTTTGAGGCCCTAAACGACGTTTTTTGGGAAAACGGAGAGCAACATGGGTCCATGGACCGATGTTTCTCATTCCAAATTTGTAGTCCTCGGATAGATCTTTCTAACGAGGTATGGTACGCGTCAAACGGAGATCGTATGCCAAAGTTACGCCCCTGGGAAGTTGAAACACCAATTTACCCAAACAGGGCCCATAGTTTTGGCGCTTCATCTCCTAGGGTTAGGGTTTTGGCTGTTTAGGATTTCCCATTGTTTCTAAATGATAAAGAGGCCCTCGAGCCTCATTTTAACTCTGTTCAGAGGCCTGTAGCCGCCACATCTCTTCTCAGAGATAGCTACCAGCGCCCTAGCTAGTTTTATTTCCATTCTGTCTGTAAGCAAATTTCAGTTCATTGATATTAATGAAGTGAAGTGTTATTTCCGCTGCATCTCTGTATTTATGTTTATATGTTTATTCTGTTGCGTTCCTGCATAAATCTGGATCAGTGGTATTAGAGCGGGTCTGCTTTTTCTCGATCCTTCTTTGCATGTCCCCAACGAGGTCGGGGTATAAGGAGCTAGGGCTCGATCTGGTGGAACCTTTGCAAGATCAGCCTCGCAAACCTCGACGGATGCCCATGGGGGACGAAAAGAAAGATGAGGGAGCAGGAGATCCTATCAAAATATTGCTCGAGGAGGCCCTCGAAAGACAAAGGAACGTGATGATGGATAACTTTGCTCAGATCCTTCGACGGCTACCCACCGGCAGTGCATCTGCATCCAGCAGCCACTCTGGAGGCGCGACTCCTTTTAAGGTACAAGTAAATTTTGACATTCCCATATTTGAGGGTCAAATAGACGCAGATGCCGTAGATAGATGGTTGAATCTGTTAGAAGGATATTTCTCGGTTCATGACTTTTGAGACCGGGAGAAGATTATTTTTGCACTCCTCAAAGCTACCCCCCATGTTAAGGACTGGTGGGAAACCTACTGTGAGAACAAGGACCAGGCAGAACCCTCTCTGTTCTCGGCCGTACCAACTTGGAATTCTTTCCGAGACGCCGTCAAGGAACAGTACTATCCCTTGGGGAGCTATGAGGACAAGTACATCCAATGGACCACGCTGCGACAACAAAGGGATCAAGATGTGCATGAGCTGACGAATCTGTTCCATACCCTGCGCACAAAGTTGGGTATCAAAGATTCAGAGAAACATCTAGTGCTAAAGTATCGCAGCTGTCTGCACAAATACATTCAGGAGGAAATGGAGTTCCTTAACATCTCCTCGCTTGGTACGGCATACCGGTATGCTGCCAAGATTGAGCAGAAATTCAAGCAGAAGAAGCGAGACTTTGGATCTGCGAATCAAAAGCAAGGGAAAGGTGCTTCCAAACCGCAGAACAAAGGATCGAGCCAAGGCATGGTGGCTAAAGACAACTCATCGAAGCCACAAGAAAAGAACAACACCGCAAAGCCAAAGAAGGACACGGGAAAGTGGTGTGAGTTCCATAAGAGCTCCACTCACAACACAAGTGAGTGTCGGGCCAAGCAGTCGCTGGTGGCCGAGATGCGGGCTTCTGAGTCAAATGCATGCTCCGACTCTGAATCATAACCTGACAAGGGGAATGACGAAGGGAAACAAATTATTGATGCGGATCCCAATGCCACTATTTCCACTACAAAGATCCAAAAGGAGGAACCAAAAGATCCGGAGGAGGAGGAACATCTCTTCCACTCCCAGATGTGGGTAAAGGGCTCCCCGGTACAGTTCATTGTCGACAATGGGAGCCAAAAGAACCTCATTTCGGCAGATGCCGTGAAGCGGTTGGGCTTGCCGACCACAGCTCACCCACATCCATACACCATCGGGTGGCTTCACCAAGGACGAGATCTCCGCGTCAGCCAGCAGTGTCGCCTTCCCTATAGCATCAAGCCCTTCACGGATGAGGTATTATGTGGCGTTGCTCCTATTGATGTTTCTGATGTATTATTAGGACAACCATACTTGTGGAAGCGTCATGCTGTGTATGAGTCTCGGCCTCGTGCTGTTATTGTTACTTTGGGAAATAAGTTGTACAGGATACCAGAGGTACCACCTCCTGTCGCTATCTCTTTGGTTAATGCAAAACAATGCAGTAAGCTCATTTCCCAAACCAGGAAATTCGTTTTCCTGATGATCCGCCCCCAGGGCAAGAAGAAGACTGTGGCCACGACCTCCAGACAGGGCTCCTCTGCACAACAACAACAAATGGATAAGGTTGTGGAGGAGTACGGGGAAATATTCACCTCACCCACAGGGGTTCCTCTGCACTGTCAGGTCAAGCACCCGATTGATCTGACCCCCGGTGCGCCGCTACCTAATGGACCGATATATCGGCGCTCTGTTCTGGAGAATGATGAAATCAAGAGGCAGATTCAGGAGTTGTTGCAGAAAGGTCACATCAGACCAAGTTCATCGCCCTGTGGGAGCCCGATCGTGTTGGTACAGAAGAAGGATGGGACGTGGAGACTCTATATTGACTATCGGGCGCTGAACAAGATCACTGTCTGGAATAGGTACCCAATCCCACGGATTGATGACCTTCTGGACCAACTCAAAGGTGAAAAATATTTCAGCAAGATCGACCTGAAGTCTGGGTATCACCAGGTACCAATTAAACCCTCCGATGTGTGGAAGACTGCCTTCAAAGCCAAGGAAGGCCTTTTCGAATGGCTGGTCATGCCTTTCGGGTTGACGAATACTCCCGCCATCTTCATGAGGATGATGGATGACATCTTGCGGCCATTCACCAACTCATTTGTAGTGGTGTACTTGGATGATATTCTGATCTTCAGCCAGACTTGGGAAGAGCACCTTCACCACATCCGACAAGTCCTCCAAACCCTGCGGAAACACAAGTTGTGTGCCAATTTGGAGAAGTGCACTTTTGGCATGACCCAGGTTCAATATCTGGGATACATTATTGATGAAAGGGGGGTGCATGTGGATCCGGCCAAGATCCAAGTCATTCGGGATTGGCCAGCCCCAACCACTATAACAGAGCTTCGCAGCTTTCTGGGTCTTGCTAATTTCTATCGGAGGTTCGTGTTTGGATTCTCTCATATCACTTGGCCCTTGAGTCAAGTCACCAAGGGAGGAGCGAGAGCAAATTTTTTTTGGTCGGAACCTCAACAGAAGGCGTTCACAGAACTGAAAAACCGCCTCTGTTCTGCCCCAGTGCTCACTTTACCAGACTTGCAACAGCCATTTGAGATCGAGAAAGATGCCTCTGACTATGCTATTGGGGCAGTTCTTACTCAACAGGGACATCCAGTGGCATTTCACAGTGAGACATTGTCTGACACAGTTCGCAAGTACCCCACATATGACAAGGAAATGTACTCCATTGTGCAAGCTTGTCGACAATGGAAGCATTACATTTTGGGGAAGGAAACAATCATCCACACAGACCACAGGCCCCTGCAGTTCATACAGACACAAGGGAAGTTGCAGAATGATCGCCATCAGAAGTGGTCTACATATATGCAACAGTTTCATTTTAACATCAAGTATAAGAAGGGTAGCACCAATCATGTTGCAGACTGCCTCAGCCGACCACCGATCGTGGCGCTCACCACTGTGCTCAACTCTTGTGGGCATGAGACTTCTGATTGGCCGCTTCTCTATGAGAGTGACCCAGAATTCAGCCACACTTACAAGGCACTCTTGGGGGGTACGCAAGTTCCAAATTTTCACCTCCAAGATGCACTTTTATGTCACCTGGGACACCTTTGTGTTCCTTCAAGCGAGCGTGCCAAGATGATATGGGAAGCACACTACAGTCGAGTCGCTGGGCATTTTGGGGTCGAGAAAACAGTAGCAATACTACAGAAGTATTTCTATTGGCCGAACTTTCGAAAGGATGTCGAGAAGCACATCAGATCCTGCACTGCTTGTGCCATTGCCAAACCGACCATCAAGAAGCAAGGCCTATATACTCCTCTACCTACCCCTAGTCGACCTTGGGAATCCATCTCCATGGATTACATGTCGGGCCTGCCTTCTACTAAGCAGGGAAATGACTGTGTTTTCGTGGTCGTCGACAAATTCTCGAAGATGGCCATCATGGCAGCCTGCAAGAAGAATATCACAGCAGAAGCCACTGCTAAACTCTTCTTTGAACGAGTGTGGGTGCACTTTGGGATCCCACAGTCTATCATATCAGATCGGGATAACAGGTTCCTCAGCACATTTTGGTCCAGCCTCTGGTCGATGTTGGATACCAAGCTCACCAAGTCCACAGCTTTCCATCCCCAAACAGATGGCCAGACAGAGGTCGTCAACAGAATGATTGTACACATTCTGCGCATGTACAATTCAAAGCATCCACGCACATGGGACGAGAGCCTTCCTTATGTACAACATAGTTATAACCGGGCTCTCCACAGTTCAATTGGCCATAGCCCCTTTCAGGTGGGCTTGGGATTCCAGCCACTATGTCCCATTGACGTAGCCATGCCGTTTGCAGCTGCTCAGGCCGATTCAGCTCATGTCCAGTCTGAAGTTGACAAAGCAAGTAGCTTCATCGAGCGCATTCAACACATCCGCCAACAGGTTCATGATATATTGGACAGAGCCAATGCCAAGTACAAGCAACGCCATGATCAACACCGAGTGCCACACAACTTCCAGGTGGGTGAAAAAGTATGGCTACATTTGCAGAAGGAGCGCCTCACTGGACCCCACCGCAAGCTTCGCCCGCTCCGATACGGGCCGTACACCATCACCAAGGCTGTAGGGAACAATGCATTCGAGCTCAGTATTCCACCATTCCTTGGTCTGCACCCAGTCTTCAATGTGGATCGCCTTCGTCCTTACTTCCCTCCTCTACTGGACACCTCGGACATTGCAGAACAACTCACACCAACTGAGTTAAATCCAGACTGCATGGAACAGGCCACCACAGATTGCATCATGGACATGCAAATCAAGAACACTCGCCGGCAGAAGATCCAACTATATCGGGTTGTCAAAGCTGGCCAACTCCTGCACCAAGGAAAGTGGTTCACCAGGGACCAAGTTCAGCAGAAATTTCCTCATCTCATGGAGGAACTTAACGCAATGGGGACCATTGCTTCCTAAGGGGGGAGGAATGATCCGGGTGGATATTGGTGGTCACCCGCCTATTCCACTTGGGGCTCCACCATTGTCTATTTCAGTTTTTCAGTTTCGGCACAGTTTACTATTTTTAGCATTTTTTCGGGTCCTAAACTTCCGGAGCCGTTTTGAGGCCCTAAACGACGCTTTTTTGGAAAAACAGAGAGCAACATGGGTCCATGGACCGATGTTGCTCGTTCCAAATTTGTAGTCCTCGAATAGATCTTTCTAACGAGGTATGGTATGCGTCAAACGGAGATCGTATGCCAAAGTTACGCCCCTGGGAAGTTGAAACACCAATTTACCCAAACGGGGCCCATAGTTTTGGCGCTTCATCTCCTAGGGTTAGGGTTTTGGCTGTTTAGGATTTCCCTTTGTTTCTAAATGATAAATAGGCCCTCGAGCCTCATTGTAACACAGTTCAGAGGCCTGTAGCCGCCACATCTCTTCTCAGAGATAGCTACCAGCGCCCTATCTAGTTTTATTTCCATTCTGTCTGTAAGCAAATTTCAGTTCTTTGATATTAATGAAATGAAGTGTTATTTCCGCTGCATCTCTGTATTTATGGTTATGTGTTTATTCTGTTGCGTTCCTGCATAAATCCGGATCAGTGGTATCAGAGGGGTCTGCTTTTTCTCGATCCTTCTTTGCATGTCCCCGACGAGGTCGGGGTATAAGGAGCTAGGGCTTGATCTGGTGGAACCTTTGCAAGATCAGCCTCGCAAACCTCGACGGACGCCCATGGGGGACGAAAAGAAATATGAGGGAGTAGGAGATCCTATCAAAATATTGCTCGAGGAGGCCCTCGAAACACAAAGGAACGCGATGATGGATAACTTTGCTCGGATCCTTCAACGGCTGCCCACCGGCGGCGCATCTGCATCCAGCAGCCACTCTGGAGGCGCGACTCCTTTTAAGGTACAAGTAAATTTTGACATTCCCATATTTGAGGGTCAAATAGACGCAAATGCCGTAGATAGATGGTTGAATCTATTAGAAGGATATTTCTCTGTTCATGACTTTTCAGACCGGGAGAAGATTATTTTTGCACTCCTCAAAGCTACCCCCCATGTTAAGGACTGGTGGGAAACCTACTGTGAGAACAAGGACCAGACGGAACCCTCTCTGTTCTCTGCCGTACCAACTTGGAATTCTTTCCGAGACGCCGTCAAGGAGCAGTACTATCCCGTGGGGAGCTATGAGGACAAGTACATACAGTGGACCACGCTGCGACAACAAAGGGATCGAGATGTGCATGAGCTGAAAAATCTGTTCCATACCCTGCGCACAAAGTTGGGTATCAAGGTCGAGCTATCTAGTGCTAAAAAGTATCGCATTTACATGCACAAATACATTCGGAGAAATGGAGTTCACCGGACATCTCCTCGCTTGGTACGCATACCGGTATGCTGCCAAGATTGAGCAGAAATTCAAACAGAAGAAGCGAGACTTTGGATCTGTGAATCAAAAGCAAGGAAAGGTGCTTCCAAACCGCAGAACAAAGGACAGAGCATGGCGGCTAAAGACAACCCGTCAAAGCCACAAGAAAAGAACAACACCGTAAAGCCAAAGAAGGACACGGGAAAGTGGTGTGAGTTCCTTAAGAGCTCCACTCACAACACAAGTGAGTGTCGGGCCAAGCAGTCGCTAGTGGCCGAGATGAGGGCTTCTGAGTCAGATGCATGCTCCGACTCCGAATCAGAACCTAAAAAGGGGAATGAAAAAGGGAAACATATTATTGATGCGGATCCCAATGCCACTGTTTCCACTACAAAGATTCAGAAGGAGGAACCGGAAGATCGAGAGGAGGAGGAACGTCTCTTCCACTCCCAGATGTGGGTAAAGGGCTCCCCTGTACAGTTCATTGTCGACAATGGGAGCCAAAAGAACCTCATTTCAGCAGACGCCGTGAAGCGGTTGGGCTTGCCAACCACGGCTCACCCACATCCATACACCATCGGGTGGCTTCACCAAGGACGAGATCTCCGCGTCAGCCAGCAGTGCCGCCTTCCCTATAGCATCAAGCCCTTCACGGATGAGGTATTATGTGACGTTGCTCCTATTGATGTTTCTGATGTATTATTAGGACAACCATGCTTGTGGAAGCGTCATGCTGTGTATGAGTCTCGACCTCGTGCTGTTATTATTACTTTGGGAAATAAGTTGTACAGGATACCAGAGGTACCACCTCCTGTAATCTATCTCTTTGGTTACGCAAAAACAATGCGATGACTCTTTACAAACCGAAATTGTTTTCACGATGATGCGCCCCGGGGCGAAGAAGAGCGTGGCCACGACCTCCGGACGGGGGGCTCCTACTGCACAACAACAACAAATGGATAAGGTTGCTTGGAGGAGTGCGAGGACATATTCACCTCACCCACGGGGTTCCTGCATAACGTGAGGTCAAACACCTGGGTCGTGCGACCCCCCGTGCGCTACTAATGGACAGTCTATCGGCGCTACATTCTAAAGATGATGAAATCAAGAAATGATTCGAAATTTGTTGCAAAAAGGTCACATCAGACCAAGTTCATCGCCCTGTGGGAGCCCGATCGTGTTGGTACAGAAGAAGGATGGGACGTGGAGACTCTGTATTGACTATCGGGCGCTGAACAAGATCACTGTCCGGAATAGGTACCCAATCCCATGGATTTATGACCTTCTGGACCAACTCAAAGGTGCAAAATATTTCAGCAAGATCGACCTGAAGTCTGGGTATCACCAGGTACCAATTGAACCCTCTGATGTGTGGAAGACTGCCTTCAAAGCCAAGGAAGGCCTTTTCGAATGGCTGGTCATGCCTTTCGGGTTGACGAATGCTCCCGCTACCTTCATGAGGATGATGGATGACATCTTGCAGCCATTCACCAACTCATTTGTAGTGGTGTACTTGGATGACATTCTGATCTTCAGCCAGACTTGGGAAGAGCACCTTCACCACATCCGACAAGTCCTCCAAACACTGCGACAACACAAGTTGTGTGCCAATTTGAAGAAGTGCACTTTTGGCATGACCCAGGTTCAATATCTGGGATACATTATTGATGAAAGGGGGGTGCATGTGGATCCAGCCAAGATCCAAGTCATTCGGGATTGGCCAGCCCCAACCACTATAACAGAGCTTCGCAGCTTTCTGGGTCTTGCTAATTTCTATCGGAGGTTCGTGTTGGGATTCTCTCATATCACTTGGCCCTTGAGTCAAGTCACCAAGGGAGGAGCGAGAGAAATTTTTTTTTGGCCAGAACCTCAACAGAAGGCATTCACAGAACTGAAAAACCGCCTCTGTTCTGCCCCGGTGCTCACTTTACCAGACTTGCAACAGCCATTTGAGATCGAGACAGATGCCTCTGACTATGCTATTGGGGCAGTTCTTACTCAACAGGGACATCCAGTGGCATTTCACAGTGAGACATTGTCTGACACAGTTCGAAAGTACCCCACATATGACAAAGAAATGTACTCCATTGTGCAAGCTTGTCGACAATGGAAGCATTACATTTTGGGAAAGGAAACAATCATCCACACAGACCATAGGCCCCTGCAGTTCATACAGACACAAGGGAAGTTGCAGAATGATCGCCATCAGAAGTGGTCTACATATCTGCAACAGTTTCATTTGAACATCAAGTATAAGAAGGGTAGCACCAATCATGTTGCGGACTGCCTCAGCCGACCACCGATCGTGGCGCTCACCACTGTGCTCAACTCTTGTGGGCACGAGACTTCTGATTGGCCGCTTCTCTATGAGAGTGACCCAGAATTTAGCCACACTTACAAGGCACTCTTGGGGGGTACGCAAGTTCCAAATTTTCACCTCCAAGATGCACTTTTATGTCACATGGGACACCTTTGTGTTCCTTCAAGCGAGCGTGCCAAGATGATATGGGAAGCACACTATAGACGAGTCGCTGGGCATTTCGGGGTCGAGAAAACAGTAGCAATCCTGCAGAAGTATTTCTATTGGTCGAACCTTCGAAAGGATGTCGAGAAGCACATCAGATCCTGCACTTCTTGTGCCATTGCCAAACCGACCATCAAGAAGCAAGGCCTATATACTCCTCTACCTACCCCTAGTCGACCTTGGGAATCCATCTCCATGGATTACATGTCGGGCCTGCCTTCTACTAAGCAGGGAAATGACTGTGTTTTTGTGGTCGTCGACAGATTCTCGAAGATGGCCGTTATGGCGGCCTGCAAGAAGAATATCACAGCAGAAGCCACTGCTAAACTCTTCTTTGAACGAGTGTGGGTGCACTTTGGGATCCCACAGTCTATCATATCAGATCGGGATAGCAGGTTCCTCAGCACATTTTGGTCCAGCCTCTGGTCGATGTTGGATACCAAGCTCACCAAGTCCACGGCTTTCCATCCCCAAACAGATGGCCAGACAGAGGTCGTCAACAGAATGATTGTACACATTCTGCGCATGTACAATTCAAAGCATCCACGCACATGGGACGAGAGCCTCCCTTATGTAAAACATAGTTATAATCGGGCTCTCCACAGTTCAATCGGCCATAGCCCCTTTCAGGTGGGCTTGGGATTCCAGCCACTATGTCCCATTGACGTAGCCATGCCATTTGCAGCTGCTCAGGTCAATTCAGCTCATGTCCAGTCTGAAGTTGACAAAGCAAGTAGCTTCATCGAGCGCATTCAACACATCCGCCAACAGGTTCATGATATATTGGACAGAGCCAATGCCAAGTACAAGCAACGCCATGATCAACACCGGGTGCCACACAACTTCGAGGTGGGTGACAAAGTATGGCTACATTTGCAGAAGGAGCGCCTCACTGGACCCCACCGCAAGCTTCGCCCGCTCCGATACGGGCCGTACACCATCACCAAGGCTGTAGGGAACAATGCATTCGAGCTCAGTATTCCACCATTCCTTGGTGTGCACCCAATCTTCAATGTGGATCGCCTTCGTCCTTACTTCCCACCTCTACTAGACACCTCGGACATTGCAGAACAACTCACACCAACTGAGTTAAATCCAGACTGCATGGAACAGGCCACCATAGATTGCATCATGGACATGCAAATCAAGAACACTCGCCAGCAGAAGATCCAACTATATCGGGTTGTCAAAGCTGGCCAACTCCTGCACCAAGGAAAGTGGTTCACTAGGGACCAAGTTCAGCAGAAATTTCCTCATCTCATGGAGGAACTTAACGCAATGGGGACCATTGCTTCCTAAGGGGGGAGGAATGATCCAGGTGGATATTGGTGGTCACCCTCCTATTCCACTTGGGGCTCCACCATTGTCTATTTCAGTTTTTCAGTTTCGGCACAGTTTACTATTTTTAGCAGTTTTTCGGGTCCTAAACTTCCGGAGCCGTTTTGAGGCCCTAAACGACGTTTTTTGGGAAAACGGAGGGCAACATGGGTCCATGGATCGATGTTGCTCGTTCCAAATTTGTAGTCCTCGGATAGATCTTTCTAACGAGGTATGGTACGCGTCAAACGGAGATCGTATGCCAAAGTTACGCCCCTGGGAAGTTGAAACACCAATTTACCCAAACGGGGCCCATAGTTTTGGCGCTTCATCTCCTAGGGTTAGGGTTTTGGCTATTTAGGATTTCCCATTGTTTCTAAATGATAAATAGGCCCTCGAGCCTCATTGTAACTCAGTTCAGAGGCCTGTAGCCGCCACATCTATTCTCAGAGATAGCTACCAGCGCCCTAGCTAGTTTTATTTCCATTCTGTCTGTAAGCAAATTTCAGTTCGTTGATATTAATGAAGTGAAGTGTTATTTCCGCTGCATCTCTGTATTTATGTTTATATGTTTATTCTGTTGCGTTCCTGCATAAATCCGGATCACAGATGTTCTATATGTGCCAGGGATGAGGAAGAACCTCATATCTGTCTCAGCTTTGGAGGACATAGGATATGAGATATTGTTCAGGAGAGGACAGGTACTGATATATCCCAGGGGTGCTCCAGCTGCTTCAGCTAAAGTGATAGGTGTACGCCATGCAAATGTGTACAAGTTTTCATTTCAGCCCCTTTTGGCATTGAGCAGTAGTACCGGTAGTAGAGCTAGCAGTTTAGAGCTGTGTGAGATTTGGTACCGCATGATGGGGCACATGTATCATGGAGCCTTGAGGACCTTGCGGAAGATCACTACATGTGTGCCAGATTTCAATACTGATCACTTTAATAGTTGCAGAGGATGTGCGATGGGCAAGTTTGCCAAATCCCCTTTTCCTAGTAGTGACAACAGAGTGATTGGGATACTTGATTTGATTCATTTTGATGTGAGCAATTGGATGTCTCATGTTTCCTTGAGTGGATATGAGTATTATGTATTATTCATTGATGATCACTCCAGGAGGACCTGGATTTATTTTGTGAAGACCAAGAGTGAGGTCTTCAAGCGGTTTCAGGAGTTCAGAGCTCTTGTGGAGACCCAGACAGGTCGGAAGATCAAGTCCCTGAGGCCGGACAATGGAGGTGAGTACACCCTTGGAGAGTTGGTTGACTATTGTGCGGAGGTAGGCATTAGGAGGGAGTTCACAGTTCCTTACAACCCCCAGCAAAACAAGGTTTCGGAGAGGAAGAATAGATCCATCAAAGGGGCTGCCAAAGCCATGCTATATGATCAAGGGTTACCATTTTTTTTGTGGGCAGAGGCCTGCAACACTGCTGTATATTTTCATAACAGGAATCCACATCATGCCTTGGGGCATGTGACTCGAGAGGAGGCTTTTTTCTAGGAAGAAACCTTATATTGGTCATCTTTGTATCTTTGGGTGTACTGCATACTCCTACGTACCCAAGGAGAAGAGGACCAAACTAGAGCCCACCGCAGAGAAGGGTGTCTTTGTGGACTATAGTGAGACCTCGAAGGCCTTTCGGATTTATATTCCCGCACAAAGGAGAGTTGTTGTCAGGTGGGATGTGAAGTTCTAGGAAGACAGGGCCTTCAGGAGGTCACGGGAGTTAGAGTATCTGGATCAGCCAGACCCTCAAGAGCAGCTGAGTCAGTCATAGGGATCCAGTGGGCTGGGATCAGGAGGATCCAGAGGTACATCGATTACGGTGTCAAGTCCGTCAGTGAGTAGTGTCTCACAGAGTCAGAGGGGTGGTGCTTTGGGCAGCATGCTGAGCAGTTCACTAGGGAGCCCACTGATGGATAGTTCACACGGTACTTCAACATCTACAAGTTCAGGTGTATGCAGGAGGAAAGTAGACAGACATTCAGGAGTTCAGGCTCCTGATGATGAGGAGGAGGAGTTTCATTCTCCCGTGGGAGAAGTGTGCTCAGGGAAGAGGAAGCCCAAGTGGCTTCAGGACACCTTGAGAGAGGCCACATCTGTTGCTGGGCCTAAGAAGTTGGTCAGAGAGAGCAGACCACCTGAGAGGTTTTGTAGCTACATGGAAATGGCTGCCAACATCTTAGAATCTAAGCCTTCTAACTATGAGGAGGCAGCTAGCTAGCAGGTCTGGAGAGAGGCCATGCAGGAGGAGTATTCTTCTATCATGAAGAATGATGTTTGGGAGGTGGCGCCGAGGCCTGAGGGAAAATCCGTGGTTACTTCCAGGTGGCTTTACAAGGTAAAGCATGCTGCAAATGGCAGCATTGAGAAATTCAAAGCAAGGTTTGTGGCTAGAGGGTTCTCCTAGGTAGAGGGAGTTGATTATGAGGAGACCTTCGCTCCTGTGGCTCAATATACTTTGATCCGCTCCATTATATCGATAGCAGCAAAGATGGGTTGGAAGATCTACCAGATGGATGTGAGGACCACATTTCTCAATGGCTTCATACAGGAGGAGGTGTACATTGAGCAGCCACAGGGCTTTGAGGTGCATGGGAAGGAGTCCCATGTGTGCAAACTGAAGAATACCCTTTATGGCCTAAAGCAAGCTCCTAGAGCTTGGTACTCCAGGATAGATACATACTTGCAGGAGATGGGTTTCAGAAAGAGTGAGGCAGATCCGAACCTTTACTATATTGTGATAGGTGAGGAGCCTCTCATTCTGGTGCTGTATGTGGATGACTTGGTCATTACGGGTGCAGAGAGACTCATAGAGCACTGCAAGAGAGATCTTACGACAGAGTTTGAGATGAAGGACATTGGCTTGATGCATTACTTTTTGGGTTTGGAAGTGTGGCAGGAGGAGGGGCATTTCTTCCTAGGGTAGGGGAAGTATATTGTGGACATTCTTGGCAGATTCCACATGGAGCATTGTCGACACCGATGATCACCAACTGGAAGAAGCTTCATGCTTCAGATTCCAAGTTGGTGGACCCCACCTTGTATAGACAACTAATTGGTTCCTTGATGTATTTGGTCAACACCAGACCAGATATATGTTTTGCAGTCAACACGATGAGTCAATTCATGTGTGAACCCAGGAGGGTTCACTGGGTTGCTGCAAAACACATTTTGCGGTACTTGCAGGGGACATTGGATTATGGTCTGGATTATAGGCAGGGTGATGGAGTGAGATTGGCAGGTTACACTAATTCGGATTGGGTAGGCTGTGCTTCTGATAGGAAGAGCACTTTAGGGTGTTGTTTTGGGTTGGGTTCAGCAGTGGTGTCGTGGTTCAACCGGAAGCAACAGTCAGTAGCATTGAGTTCAGCGGAAGCAGAGTATATGTCAGCCAGTCTAGCTAGTTGTGAGGCCATCTGGCTTCGCAAGATGTTGTTTGGCTTATTTGGTTAGCCATTAAGACCTTCAGTGATTTACTGTGATAATAAAAGTTGCATTAAACTCATGGAGAATCCAGTATTTCATGACAGGTTAAAGCATATCGGGATCAAATATCATTTCATTAGAGACTATGTTCAGAAGGGAGCTGTGAAGCTTGAGTATATTCCCACTAATGAGCAGGTTGCAACTATTCTTACCAACGCCTTACCACGGGGCAAGCATGTCTACTTCAGAGACAAGATGGGTGTGGTGAGGAACACCTTCCTCGGTAAGAGGGAGTGTTGAAATTTGGTTACCGGAGGACGGTTGGTTCCCTAAGGCTTTGATTTTTGGCCTGTGGAAAAGTGTCCAAAAGAATTTAATTTTTCTCCTAAAGTGACTTTATAAAGCTATAAAGTCAAATCTAATTTAAAAGTGACTTTAAGTGATCAAGTTACTAAAGTTTAATTTTAAAGTGACTTTAATAAAGTCAATGTAAAATTAGAAAAAAAGTGACTTTGGAAATAAATGACTAAGTGGGTCTTTATTAAAGTGGGGTGAATTAAAAAATAGAAAGTGAGATTTAAATGCGCATTTAATCTCAGCCCTAGATCTAAAGCTATTTCAGCCATTGGATTTAGGGATTCCCCAAAAGTCACTTAGGGTTAGGTTAAATGAGGAAAATGAGAGAAAAGTTCATTCATTCTTTCATGAGCAGATTGAGAGAGGAGGAGAGAAAGAAAATGAGAAATTTCTGAGCAGTGAGGAGAAGGAGGGTAGCTGATAGAGACTTCAGTGAAATCCGTACAACAACAAAGAGGAACGGTTCCCAAGGAAGAAATCCGTACAGCAGGTGGTTGGCACATTTTTCGAGGGAGAGAGGCATAGTTTTCGAGGAAGACTGTACAATAGCTTCAGCATTAATTTATGGGCAGATTCTGGGCAAGAAAATCGAGGAGAAAGACTGCTGGTTGGCGGCACGAATTTTGAGAAATTCTTACAACATTCGTACAGTAGCTTTGGCACAGATTTTGAGGCAAAGGAGCATGGAAATCGAGTTGGAAGGTCTGCTGCCTATTCCGTACAGTTCGTATAGAAGTACGGCCATACAATTGGGCACAAAAAACGAGGAAGCCATTTCAACATTTAATGCTGTCATAAATGCTGTAAATTTTCTGTTTTGAGTTTTTCCTGTTTTACACATTTTCCAAGGTGGAGTAGATGCACAGAAATCGAGATAAGTACATTTATTAAGTTGCTAGAGTATTTTTTGTAATTTCTGCCTCACTATAAAAAGCATTTTCAGAAATAAGAAGGAGCTTTCGAACTGGTTTTCCCCAAGAATTGTAGGGGGGTTTTCGAGGGTCATATTGACCAAAAAACCGCGTGTCTAAATTCTGTGTGGCTGATTTTTATTTCTGTAATTTCCATCATTGTGAAAATTTCCATAATTTGTGTTTTCAGAAAATATTTATTTTTTCAGCTTGTTGAATGTAAGGCTATGGGAATGAGCATTTAACTATATGGAGAAATAAGGTGAAACTGAAAACTGGAGTGAGAAACATAAATTTCTACAAAATATATTAATATAAAATTACTTCATCTTTAACATTAATAAAATAAATGGTCATTATAAACTAAATATTAAAAATATGGATATTTTACAAAAATTGAAACGTATATATAAAAATACTTTGAAACTACATGTTGGCAAAATATATGCATTTATGTTAAAAAGAAAAATCATAATTCAGTTCTTCAATGATGCACTGTAAATATTTAATTATAATGTGAAGTATTGTATAAGCAATCAGTAGGGTGCACCATATTAGGGCGGATAAGAAGTGTCCAGTGAAATTTAACAAAGGTGTTTTCTTGTGAAGGAATATAGCCACGGTGCTCCTCATTGCACCGTACTCCAGCCAAGACAACATTGAGAAAGAATGCAGTGATTGTGTTATCATCTTTGGAAGTGCTTAGTAATTGCGTCATGTAGGTGTACAACGTAATAGGAATCTTAGAACGGAATGGAGCAGATATAATAATGCGTACAAAAACTTATTTTCTTTGAAGCAATCAAAAGATTCTTGTTGTGACATAAAGAAATGATGGATGATTTTGGACTAAAACCATTTCAAAATACGATGGAATATGAATTTTAATCGAATTTCGATTAACAAAATTTTAATCTTCCACTCAAACTACGTTGTGATTGCAGACATTTATATAGAAAAGTATATCATTGGGATTCAACACGATGATATCCATGAAGTTTGGCTTTAAAATTTCAACAAGGGAATGGAGAAGGGCGGTCGTCGGCCAACGCTAACACTGCTTATACGCAGCATTGATATACATCTTTACATTTCCGATGATTTAGGGAGAAGTGGGTAGTAATTTCGTCGTAGCCACCGCTTATTTGGAATCTCAAGACTGATTACATCTAATGAAACCTCACATCACTTTCTTTGATGTGAAACACCCTAAGAATTTAATATACAAAACTTCAATCAAATAAATTTATTTATATTTATATTTTTTAAATATGATAATATTTTAAAAACACAATTTAATATATATATATATATATATATATATGAATTTATAGTTAAATTTAATTTTTGATATATTTTATTTCCTTACACATTTCTGAAATAAAGTTAAATTATATATATTCAATGGAAGGCTAAAACTTTAGTTTCACATTATTTATTATATGAAAATCTTATGATTATAAACTACTTTTCTCTTCATTTTAAAGTGATTTTTTTCAAGAATTATTAATCCGATAAAAGAAATTTAGCTAACTAAAATATACTAAGTGATTGTCAACTAAAAATTTGAAATTGAAAATATTTAAAAGTTTTCAAATATTTAAAAATTTCATAAAATCTATTGCAAGTAAAATTTTCGTTCCTACATCAACTTTGTGCAATAAGTTCCAAAAATAATAAAATAATTACACCAATAATATCATAAAATATATTATTTTCTTTCCTTTATAAACCTTAATCATCATATCTAACGAATAAAATTAAAAATCAAATTAGATGGAAGATCTACCTAATCTCTCAATAACATCTTTCTACCCACCCTTCAAAATCTTTATAATGGAAACATTTCTTTTTATTCATCGAGTTATCTCGTCTTGTTCTTTCCATCTCTTTATAAATATAAATAATAATTTATTTTATTATTTATTTATATTTAATAAATAATCTCTTTCCATCCATTTATATTTATTTTTAAAAATATTTTTCCATTAAAAAAGCCCACCAAGCCATCCACAGATCCAATAAAGGGCCCACTTCGAAAAATGCAATAAAAGTCTGCATGGTGGGTTGTATCACTCCAAAAGTCAATTCCATTCCATCCCATCCCTGCTTTCTCTGTGGTGGTCAACCGTCACTGCCGTGCTTCACATGTTGATGAGAAAAAGGAGTGAAGATTATTGGCTGGTACTTATTTCTGCACATCAATTTGTCGTAAAAAGTCAAAAACGTGTTTTACAAAAAAAAAAAGTTGAAAGAAAAGTTATTTTAACTTTCATGAGGTTAAAAATAATTTATGAGACAAATTACTTTTCTATCGAACTTTTTTTCTTTCTAACTTTTGTATTCGACTCTGAAGTTTCAAAAGTTTGATACTGTGCAAATTTTATTGAACCGAAAAACAAGTTTTACGATTTAACGAAAAAGATTGAATCAATAAATTTTTTTATTGCTTTATGGTTTCGATTCGACTATTACAGTGGCAATGAATAGTTTTATTTAAAAAATAATAAATTGGAAGAGTTTATTCTCAACAGTTGGTTTTTTATTTTATTTTTTTTTTATAAAATTTAAGAATTTTCCTTTATACAAATTGATTAATCACTTTGTTATCACAAAATCAGATTGATAGGCTGTTCATCAAACTAATCTTGTGCAAGTATTTCAAACCAAGTTTTTGGTTGAGGCTTAGCCTCCTCAACCTGAGAGGGGGGTTATTGATTTTAAATAAAATTGAAGATGGCTAACTCTATGTGTGGTCATAAACACATAAATGATTGAATTTGGTTGTAAATCACATTAGCAAGAGTACATTGGGCTTATGGAGTCATGATAGCTTCAGTAAAACCAATCAATCTACTTAGCATGGAAGTTGAGGCATGTTGGAGTTTTAGTCAAAAGATACACACGTGAAACAGTAAAAACACAGTTAATTTGCCTACATAGGAAGTCAGAGCATCAAGGATGAATTCTGAGTAAACATAAGCAAATGCCACTGTAATAGATAGTAAAAGGATGCAATAAAACAAACACACACTAAAACTCTATATGAATCTCAAGTTGGCTAAGTAAACTTCTCTGTATTAAAACTGAAAATAGTCACTTACAGTAAACACAGTCTTTTTTGTTAAAAATGTCCAACCCTGTGTATTTCGACCCCATACTCTTTATAGATCATCTACATCATGAGATAAGCTTGTCATCAGCTAGATACGTCGAATTCCTACCTATGACAGCTATCCTAACCATATAACATGGTATTTATTACATAAGACAACTGCAATCCTAAAACAGAGTCCTATTACATGTAGGATTAGGACTCTTTCACTTTATTTAAAACAAATTTATTTAGACTTAATTACATCATATGCCACTTGTATTTTCATGAGGTCGAAAACCTGATGATGAACTCCAAACTGTTATGACCATAATGCTGATGATGTTGATCTCCCGCAATCTAGGAAACTGTCTCCTGTTCTTTAGGCTTTGGATTCTTTAATCTTTTGAGGCATTCTGACCCTTATGAACCATGATTTCGATGCCATTTGTTGTCAAGAACTGAAAAATAATATGTCCAAAGTCATCCCCTAGTGCCAGCTATTCAAAATCCACTTCAAACTCTCCAAAATAGTGAAACATACCTACGCTATGAAAACATCCCAGTTTCGTAGCGCAGTCTTTTTAACCTTTTTCCTTCAAACTTTTGGCTTCTTCTTTTCAAATTTATCTTCCTTGACACTTAACACAACTCCCTTAGCAATTTCAAGTGAAAATTCACATTTTTCCCTTCCAAAATTTAACGGAGAGAGTGAAAAAGCATGCTACAACAGTTTCATAGCACATTCCACTCATTTTGCACTATTGGCGCTACGAAATTGCTGAGTGAGCAGTTTTGTTCAAAATTTTCAAAAATGAAAATTTGAAAATGTGCCAAAACTACAAATCAAGCTGCTTCCAATATATAAAACAAAAATATGAAGTGAAAAACACTTTCATAACAGTGTTCATGAGATTCCTTCTTCATTTGCAAATTTTTCCTATTTTTCCCCGAAAATTAGGTCTTGGGACAGAGCTTATATCTCTTACTCCATGATGTATTTTTCGAAATTGAAGAAGGTTTTTGTAGGTCATGATTTCTTGAATAAAAACCTCTCTTGGTTTTTTGAAACACATCTCCTGCTGTCCAGAAACTGCCTTTGAACAATATGTGCAAAACATGAAAACTTTGTTTCTGAAAATAGGGCTTCAATGAAATCCTTTTATCTCCCAACTGATAACACCTGTGAGAAAATTGAGAGAGGTTTTTGTAGTTGGGGATGTGATGAAGAAAAATGTCTTTCATAATTCCAAAATACTTTTTCATTTGGCCATAAATTGAACTTGAAGTTTGACTACTAAAAATGCCATGTACAGGACATTTTATAATAGCAGTTTTGTTGCGCATTTTAATTTATCAATTTGTCCCACCTCATAATGAATTTGAGGAAACTGAGATAATTTTTTGTAGTTTGGTCTGTTAGGAAGAAAAACCCCGTTCAGTTTTCCTAAATGAATTTTGAGTTGCTCAAAAAACTCATTGGAATTTGACTACTCAAAACTAGAAAAACAGAGTTTTTGCTTCATGTTGCGCTATGAAAGTAGCAGTGCTTTCGTAGCACATTTCCTCTTTTTTGAACTAGTGGTGCTACGAAACGGTGGATTCTTGGCTAATTGCAGAAATTTAGCTCGAAAATTAATGGAATGACCCCTAAATGAAAAATATGAATCTTTTATCATGGAATGGACCTTGAAGGACTTTATTTGAAGTTAAATGATGACCTTTAAACTTATAAAGACTATGACCTACCCTTAACCAAACTAAAAATGACTTTCAGACCTATTTAAGACCATGATAAAAAACAATGTTGACATACAATGTTTTGAAAGTTTTTTGGTTGATAACAGTGGCTCTTCTTGGGATAGTGTGCCACTATGGTACACTAAGAACCAGTAGTTCCAGTGCTGCTATCCATTTTCTTGACAAAAAATAGAAAAACTTTTGAATTGCCAAGCTTCCTCCTAAAGCTCTAATGGCCTTCACCTTGGGCTCAAGCTTGATGATCACTACAGAAGAACCAAATCTGTACCTACTGAAAAGATGCTCAATCAACTTTGAGCTTATTCACACACTCCTACCTACCCTATCAATGATAATCTCCATTTGTAACTCAAGGAACATGAAACTTCCAATGAAGCCAGTTATTGATCTAATATGACACTTGAATCTCTTGAATGTGCTTGAACCAAAAGTAAACATAATACTGAAAAGACCAAGGCAACATGAGATGTAACTGATCTTCAAAGTGAAAGTATAACTAGAGATCTGTATTGTAGAACTCTTCCATGTATTCAACTATAGGGTCAAAGAAGACATGATATGTTTGATACTCCTCATGACATTCTGCAACTTTGGACAATTCATCCATGCTTTGATCAACCACATAAGACTTTAGTTGTGTGCTTTCAAACTGCTTTTCAAACTGATTTTCAAAAACAATGTATTCTTCCTCAAACTCAAAGGAGAAAGGTGGCAACACTCTCTCTCTGTTTTATGGCATAAAAATCATCTGAAAAGAATGATCTTGATCATGAATACTATGAGATTGAATTTTATATTTTGAAACTTGAATGTCATTTTCAATGTTCTCTGCAACTTCATCCACAAACTGAATCTTATATTCTGACTTGCACTCAAATGATTTCAGATTAGAAGACAAGGATAAAGAAAAATTTTCACCCACTTTTTCCTTAGTGTGACCATTATTTGATGCAGGCTGATATAAGGAAAGACATGAAAAATCAACACTTTCCTTAATTTGAGGGTTATAAAAAATATCTTCCATTATTTCCTCTTGTTGTTTGAAATGATTCTCATACTCCTGATGATCAAACGTCTGACAAGTTTGCTGCAAATGTTTGTCAAACTCAAAGGATGTAACATGATTATCATAAATAGGCTCCTGCTGGGTTTCATTTTCATCTAAGAAAGAGTAGTAAGAGGCTATACTTTCTTCTTGGTGATGAAAGGGATTGTCATGAAGGGCTTCTAAAATTTTCTCATCCATGAACCCATCATCTTCATAACAATTCTCCAGATATTCAATAAAACTCACACAATGTTTACAACAGTCTTTGACTAGCAATAAGGAGGGATGACACTCTTCATACATCTCATAAAATGCAACATGGAAATCAACAAGAGAATATAATGAACCATTTGGCAAGCTTTCATACCAAGACCATGCTTTTCGTTCCAAAGTGGCCATAAACATCTTCATGAGACAATCTTCAGGGAACTGAACCTTAATACTGTGTACATGTGTATGGAATCTAACCAAATGAAGAGCAACATTATATTTCTTTCCATCTTTGAATATAGGAATATTAGTTAACCATTCAACCTTTGGCATAGGATTGGAAAACCAGGGATATGAGACCGATTCATAGGGCCATACCTGGCATTTATTCTTGCAATGGAACTCATTCTGAAACTTCATCAAGCTATTGATCTTCAAGCAGTGGAGTCACCTTCCAATTGATTGTTTGATGTGTGGAGTCGCCAAGTTAGATGCAGCCTTGAAAAGCTTCCTAAGCTCCTGCTACCTTTAGAAGTTTAGCTTCAAAATCTCTGGAAAGTATAATCTTCAGACTCCTGGCAGATGCACCAAAATGTTATCACAAAATCAGACCTGATAGCCTGTTCATCAAACTAATCTTGTGAAACTATTTCAAACCAAGATTTTGGTTGAGGCTTAGCCTCCTCAACCTAAGAAGGCTCTCTCAAGGGTTACTGATTTTAAATAAAATTGAAGGTGGCTAACTCTATGTGTGGTCATAAACAGATAAATGATTGAATTTGGTTGTAAATCACATTAGCAAGAGTAAATTGTGCTTATGGATTCATGATAGCTTCAGTAAAAATAATCAATCTACTTAGCATGGAAGTTGAGGCATGTTGGATTTTTAGGTAAAATATACACATGTGAAATAGTAGAAACACAGTCAATCTGCCTACATAAGAAGTCAGAGCATCAAGGATGATGTTACACCATTTTTTGGTCATCTAACCCATTATCATTAGATCAACCCAAGTACACCATGTAAGACCAATTTTACCCTAAGTACAATTGCTTTCACCACCTAAAATAACTTATTCATTCATACTTCCCGGTCACATTTAACCCAAAACAAGGAAATTAATTAAATAAACCCTTATTTATTTAATTATTTCCTAAGAATAAGTTATTTAAATCATTATTTAAATAATATTCTTAGTTAAATTTGACTAAATCATCCATAAATAATCAAATAAACCATTATTTATTTAATTATATTCCCATCATTCCCCTAAAATGATAAATAAATCATTTATTTATTTATTATTTATAAATAAAGGAATTGATCCAAGTCAAGAATCCTTTTCCCTCCAACAAATATAATAAAATATTCCTAAAAGGTGCTTCTAGAATTCGATTAATAATATTTTATTCATGCACCGAGTTCTAGACCGCCCCAATATTTTGTTATAAATAGAGGGGTTTTCCCCATTCATTAGTCACCTCCATTGCATCAGATCACTCTAGATCTTCTCTTGGTCACCATTTTCCATTTTTCTTTGTGAACTCCCATTGAGTTCTATGTTTGCTTTTCCACATCCATAAGAGAGAGAAATGTTAGATCTGAAACACTGAGGACTTCCAAGAACCCATCCCACTGAGGAGAACCGGAAAACACCTTTCTTGTTTTCCTCTCAAGTGCCCCATTCTTTAATATAATACAAAATTCTTTCATATACATTCTTCTTGTCTTGTCCATTGGATCTATGGAGCCATGTTATATTTTATCTGCTTAATGTCTTTTTGTGCTTAGATCTGAATTTGTGCAGCAAACTTAAAGATATTTTGCAGCCATAATCGATGTTAGGGCTATTTGTTATGCGTAGCTAAAGTGATCTTTTACGACGAAAGAATCATACTAACAATTGGCGACTCCACACGGGTTTTCTTTTGCGACCACTGTCATTTTATCTATTCCTGCATATCCAGCTGTTTCAGACCCTAGGGTTTCTCTTCCATTTTTTTTTTCCTATTTTTATGGTTATTTTCACCCCTACAACCCTTAAACAGTCAATTTTTTTACTTTTGTGTGTTTCTGGCCTTATTGCGCAGGTGACAGACATCAGCCGCAGCTGAGACGAAATTTTTTTCTGAAATCTACCGCCGAAAGAGCTGGATCTGCAGGTCGCAATTATCGGCCCAAAAAGTGTGACCTGAGCCTCAGGACGCACTTTCTGCCCCAAACCTGTGACCTGTACTGAAAACAGGTCAGAACCTGTGACCTGCACTTTTTTTGCAAATTTTTCAGCACTTTTTCTGGGTTTGTCTGAAGCTTCTGTCAGGGTTTTCCAGCCTCTGTCTCTGCCCGTTTGGACCTGTTTCTGATCTGCTCCACTCAAACTAAGAGGGAATATTGCCCCTTAGGGCTCTAGTACCCTCCACTTTTTGTGGGTGAGCCTTTACTGTTTTCAGCAGTCTGAATTTACATAATTTCAGCCCTATTTTTCTCAGATCTGATACCTCCTTTTCAGATCCCTTTAGATCAGCTCTTCTCCCTCTCAAAACACCTCATATCATTTTGTTTGGGTTCATTTCTAAGGCCACTGCCTTGTCTCTTCTATCTTTAGCTGATCTCCTCCTTTTTAGCAGAAACCTTGCCTCTGCCTCTTTGCTGTTCTCTGCACCACTTTTCAGCAGACTTACCCTTTAGATCCCAGTCCCTCTGGACCTTAGATCTTTTGGCCTCTTTTTAGCGTGCTTTGCCTAGTTTTTCCCTCTTATTGACTAGTTTTGAGAGACTCGCCTTCTTGGGTTAGATTGCTACATTTTTAGTTGTTAATTTTCTGTTTTTTCAGTTTTATTTATTGCAGATTTATTTTCCATTACGCAGCACACTTTTTATTTTACTCTCAAAACGTCTGGGTTTAAACAATTAAAATTAACGCATGCCACACACTGACCCTAAGTGAAGAAGCGCCTGGTTAAAACCGCCTGGCAAAGTCTTTAAAATCAATTGTCACTACACCTCTCTGCCCTTGACCTCACTTGATTTTATCCCCCCTTGCCCTTGTCGGTTTCTCTTCTTCCTGTCATCATTGCGCCCCCAAGGCGCCTTTCTCGGAGACTTCTTGGCCTTCACCCTCAGTTTCCGCTTGGTCGACTTCCTCCTTCCCGTCATCATCGAGTAAGTCCTCCCCAGAGTCTGCACTCCGACTCTTCCTCTGATTGTTCGGGTTCTCCCCCTACTCCTGGTTCTCCCCCTGTCACTTTTACCATGTCTTCTTCAGGGCCTACTACCAACAGCAACCCCAGTACTACTTTTGGGTCTGTTTCCAGTGGAAACACCTCGGGACCTACCTCGACTGCCCCATTGCTCCCTTATATGGCCGACCTTAGTCTCCCCGACTTCAATCAGCTAATCAATGATCCTATCTGCCATGATGTTAGTTGGCATGCTATGCCAACCAAGCTCCCTTCCGACATTCCCAAGTTCGAAGGCCTTGCTAGTGAAGATCCCTCCAACCATATTTGATCCTTCCATATGTGGTGTTCCTCCAATTCCATTACCGACGAATCCATTCATCTTAGATTGTTCCAACACACGCTTATCGGTGAAGCTTCTAAATGGTATGTTGAACAGGCCACCTCCTCCCATACCTCTTTTGCGACCATTGCCCAAGACTTTTTATCTTATTTCCAGCTCCCCCTTCGCTACGACACTGGTACCGAGATTTTAACCTCTTTTCATCAATCCTCTTCGACTGGCCTTTCTGCTCATGTCCAGGAATGACGGCGAAGATGGAGCTTGTGCCGCGCTCCCCCCTTTGAAGATTGTGTTTACATGGATTGGTTCCTTCGCTCTCTCTTACCTCTCATTGGCAAAGATGTCGCATCCCATTTTCCCCAAACCGAATAAGCCGCCATCCAAATAGCCTTGAAGTATGATCTTATCTACGCCCAATCTGGTTATGTTTATACTGTCCTCCCTGACTTTCCCAAACCCAATGGCCCTAATGCCTCGAGGGCATCTCAATTTTCCGACGGTCTCTTTGGAGCCCTGTCACATACCTCTGCCCAACCTCTTCCGAGAAATGGCTTTCCTCTAGGGGCCAGCCACTCCTGCGTTCCCACCCCCCCCCCCCCCCCCCCCGGTAGCATGTATTCAGGCTACGACATGCCTCCTCCTTTTGCCCACCCTCCTGCTTACCTCACTGCTGCCCACCCTACTCCTTATCCATATTCACAACCTGCTGTCCCAGCTCCTCCAGTATTTGGACCTTCCACTCCCTTTCCCTCTCCGCCTCCACAACCGCACTTACTAGCCCCTCCAGGGCAAGTATTTGCATAGCAGGGGGCACCTAATTTCCCTCCTTCTCAAAGAAGGAGAAGAGGCAATCAATCCGCTTCTGGTAATCGTGGACCCAATCCTTCCAATATCGACCCTACCACTACCAACCAGCCACAGGGCTCTCAGCCCAAGCTGAACATGCCACTTCGCACCAATAAGCCCTGTTCGTGTTGCGATGTTTATGGTCACTACACTCACAATTGTCCCTTATTACCACAAATGCGGCAACTTTGGGATTCTCAGGCCACCGTCTGGGGACAACACTCCTCCCCTACTACCCCTCCCACCCCCGTTACTTCTCAACCTGTTGTGTTTACTGATCCTTTCCCGCAACAAGGATTCGTGGCCACTCAACCACCTCATGCCCCAGTAACCACTCAACCTTCTCCTTCTGGTTCCTCTGATTACCAGATTCTCATGATGGCTTCTAACCCACCTCTCACTGTCGATCTCAACCTTCAAACTCGATCCCGTTAGTATTCCACACCTCCTGTTCTGTCTGTCTCTGAGTCTCCATCGTCAGGTCCTACAGAACCTCTATCGACACCCAATGGTCCCTTACAACTCCCTCTGCCCAAAGCAGAGGTTCATCCCAAGCCTCCTAAGGAGCCATTACGCCAAAATGCTGCCTCTGGTCGGGCTGCCCATTCATACAACATAGTAGATGATCTGGCCCAATCTCCTGCTGCCATTTCAACACTGGAACTCCTCCAGTCGTGTCCTTCTCAAAAGAGGGCTCTACTATCTGCCGTGGGCGCTGTAGATCCTGCTGATGACCAATTGATTGTTTTCGACGCCCGTTAGTCAGACCATCCCCCTCTTCCTCCTTCAGTTGCTTTCCAAATCCCAGTTAAAATCCGAAATGCCAATGTTGCTTGGTGTATTATTGATGAGGGGGCATCTACCTACGTAATGTCTGCTTCAGTTTGGAAACAACTTGGATCCCCTGAACTGGCCCCTTCCACCATCACCCTTCGTGCATGGGATGGCCATGCCTCCCAGCCCATTGGCCTATTTCGTAACTGTCCTATCACCCTTGCTGGCAAGACTGTTTGTGTCGACGTTGAAGTTATCGACGCCCCTCTTGACTACAACATTCTTTTGGGGCATAGTTACACCTATGCCATGTCTGCCATCCCATCCATAGTCCACCGCAAGATTTTTTTCCCTCATGATGGAAATATTGTCACCATTGACCAGTTGACCTACCACGAACCAAAATATCAGACCTCTCCTGAGTCCACCATTTCTACTATCACCAATAAAACAACTGTCGATTCTTTGACCAGTGTTTCCCCCTGCGTGTATAAAGACTCCTCTTTGCTTGGAACTTTTCCTAGTCCTCCCCCTCCTCCTGTCTCTGACCCCAATTTAGCGAATGTTTGCATGATGCAATCATCTTAGGCTGGCCGTTCCCAGCCTGCTCCAGCTAGTTAGTAACCTCAATCTCGCCCTCCGCAACCTGCTCCTAGCCCTTCGCTTCAGTCACCCAAACCTTTTTCACCCGGCCCTTCCCATCATACTCAAGAACCTCCCTACCCTCCGGAGTCAATTCCTTCAGGTCTCCACCATATGGGAGCCATCCCCCCTAGTCATTACCCCGCCGGTCAGATACCTTTCCTAGGTCCCCCCCCCCCCGGCGTCTATTCGGTCCCTGTCATGGCCACCCTTTCCCTTCCTAATATAACCTTGAGAATTCCCGTCTGGTATCTTACTCCTCCAACCGAGACCCCACCAGGCCACCCTAAACCATACATAGCAGTGACACCCATACAACCGATCCCCTTCGCTCCTCCTACCACCACAGTACCCCTAACCCCTTCGCAGAACCCTCCTCATGCTGTGACAACTACAGGCAAGAAACGCAAAACTCTCAAGGGGGCATCCAATGACAAGGCCACCGCACCTGACCCTACCCCTCCCCAACCCGCCAAGCCTTGTGCCTTGTGTGATGGTCTCGGTCACCCCACCCATACTTGTCCTGAGTTGCCCCGTATTCAACCCATGGTTAAGGTCGCATTCCCTAAATCTACGGTCCCTGACACCTCTGTTTCTTCCTCATCCGTAGCCAAGAACTCAAAGACTCTTCGCACCAACAAACCCTGTGCTCTGTGTGGTGTCCATGGCCATTACTCTCACCATTTTCCTCACCTCATGCATTACTGAGCCTCTTTGGAGGTCATCTGCGAGTACAAAGTGGAACAAAATCAATCTGCCTCTCCTATACTTGCTCAATATGCGTCCGATCTACTTAAGGATCCCCTTACTACCATTGACATTCCTCCCCCTGATGTTGAAATGTCGGAACTTGCTGCTCCCATCCTTTACCTATCCTCATCCGCACGACCTATAGAGTACATTCCCCCTGAATCCACTCCATCTGTTCTGCTTAACCCTCCTTCAGAAAATTTCTCGGGTTCCTCATGTTTTGACCATCTTTTTACCCGTTCTTCTGACATTCCCCATGATGACCCGTCTCTGCGCCTCTCTTCCCATACTGATGATTTAGGTACCTTTGCAGCGTCGTGTAGTCTACTTGACCCTTCCATTCCCTCTCCTAATCATGATCATCCCATCCGTCGTGTAGTCTACTTGACCCTTCCATTCCCTCTCCTAAGTGCCTGCTCTTCATCCCATAGTTCTCCTTCATCCTCCTCTCGACGATATATGAGTCCTAGACTTCCTACCCGAAATACTACCTCCCGTAGCCCTCAATGGATGTCTATCCTCTCCTCACACTGCCATTATTTTCCTCATCCCTCCCATTCCTTGCCTTATGAAATTATTACATCGGCCCCCTCGTCCACCCATTATCTTGGCTACGCCGATGGGGCAAGTCGCCATTCCCACCATCTCGCTTCAGCAGCATGGACCATATTTACCCCCTTGCATTCCCTGGTTATTGCAAATGGGGTCTGCATTGGTAATGCCACTAATAATCAGGCTGAATATGATGCAGTTCGTGGTCTCTTAGCCGTTGCCCTCTCTCATCACATCCTCCATCTGCATGTTCATTTGGATTCCTTGCTTATTGTCTTACAACTTAATGGTGTCTATCGTGTGCATAACCCTATCCTATTTAGAAAATATTTACGAGTGAAAATTTTGATCCGTGAATTTAGATTCATTACATTTAACCATATACCTAGAGATCAAAATCACTACGTAGATCAAATCGCAAATCATGTTCTAGACTGGCATTTATCACACACAGCACAATAACATTTAACACCATGAACCAAATGTAAATACATCATATATATTATATAACATGTGTTTTTAGAGTCCATCTACTCTGAAACATACAACATGCCCATAGCATGTTACAATAACAAAACTAAAAAATGGGGGGCACCACTGGCCCCTACCTAGACGCTGGGGGGCACCACCTGCCCTACATCTAATCACTTTCTGGAGGATCCCGAGCCAATGGCTCTGCTCCCGCAGCCCATAGATCACGCACAGCCTGACCGGACATCGCCATGCGTCGCATGATACCTCGCCACTGTGAGGGTAGCCCAATACATAACTCTATGTACTGGTCATCCAAATCCTGCCAACCACGCTCCGACACACCGGTCAGTAGCCCCTCACATCTACGACGGATGTCCTCCACTAGAGCAGCCATATCATTGTTCTGTGCTATCCTTGATCCACTTGCACTTGTAGCCCCCGCTGCTGCAGGTCGTCCCATATATCCGGCCGGTTTTACCGGAGCTATATCTGCATTCCAGACAACATCAGAATTAGTACCATGAATACTAGTCACAAACTCTAAAATGCACACAACAGATTAGTTACTTGTCCCTCACCATCAGGTCCCCATACTCGACCAAGCAGAAGCGGCAAGTCCGGATCTCCCCAATAAATCATCCCACTATAGGGATAGTCATCTATGTTTAGTGGCATCTGATCCCAATGGGCGAAGAACTCTGGTCGAAACACCCGTCCGAACGCCCCTCCTCCTCCTCTACACAGTAATCGTCCCCACCGACGCATCCATGGCTCCCTTGGCCCACCATCAGGTAACTGCACACGAGGTCGTAAGGTCGGGATCTTCTCAAAGAAGAAAGAGCACAACACTGTCCCATAGGCACAATCATGATTCAATTTCCGCTTTCATAGCAACAACTGTCGTTTCACCGATACCAAAATCATTTGGGCCCACCCATAGTAGGTCCCACTCAGCACACACTCTACAATCATCATCTGCACTCCAGTGATGTGATGGAAGGCCTGGCTGCCAAAGATCCGCAACACTGCTGCGGCCACTGCTCGGGTCTGCAACCTCTCTAGATCACCAATGGATATCCGAGTCCCTTTGAATCGGACACCTGGGTGACAATGTCGCTCAACAAACTCCATAATATTACGCCCCCGTGTTAACACTGGCTTCATATTCCCCACCATCCCTAATGGTGGGAGACTAGTCAAGAAATACAGATCCTGGACCGTCAGCTCGATCCTGTGCCCCTACACTACAAACACCTCTTGATCTGGATCCCAATAACTGATAATCCAGGCCAAGAAGGGCTCTCCAGCCCTCATCAAAGGGTTCTCCAAAAATTTCAGAACCCCATGTCTAGCCAGTGCACGACAGACACCCTGATCCGCCTGGATTTTCGTCCGTAGTGTACCTAAGTCTCTCTCTCTCCACTTTATCCATATATCTACCATATCTGCACAAAACCATCATTTTTGTCAGCCTTCAGATAAAAAAAACGGCATTCTCTTACACCAAAACATAATTTCAGCTCATAACAGCACTGAAGCCTCCCACACCTAGCAGGTCACACTTTTTAGGCAAAACCTGGGCCAGGTCGCACTTTTCAAGCTAAAACCTGCGTCCCAGGTCGCAGATTTTGCCCCAAAAAGTGCGACCCGACCGTAATGAGGAAGTAGGGGCAGTTACTGGAATTTAAAACCCTAATCTGCAATTTCAATCCATCAAAAACAAAGCTTAGGATTAGGACTCTTACCTGCAACTGATGGTTCACAATTCCAACGGTTGGTTTGTTCGCTACGATCGCTGCAAGATTTAGGGACTTCTCTCCTCTCCACATTCACCACAGCTACATAAGCAAATGAATGAATTTAGAGGGAAAACGCCTTATTAGAAGAAAACCCTTGTTTTTTCTTTTGCCCACTGGGACCAAACCGTAGCCCCGTTTGACACATCGTCTGCACCGTTGGAAAGATCTCACCGAGAACTCAAATGGGTATCTGTCAGTTTTTTATGTTTTTCTACTTCACTAGGACACATTTTGTCCATGAAGGGCCTATTCACCTCTTCCCAAAATCGAATTTCTTCACTTACGAAACTTGTACTTGGGGCACCACTTTGCCTCCTTACTCGTCGTCGTTCGTGTTGAATTTCGTCATGAGCTACCCCATTGTACTCATGCTTTTGTGGTTCCCCATTGGACCCATACTATGAGGCAGCACCATTGAGTCGCCCTTGTTTAGAGCATCTGAGTCGAGTCACCAGCACATTCATGGAGTCTACCCCGAGTCCTTTTGTACCCCGCCATGGTTCTCCATCCTATCCTACTTGGTCTCTCTCTCATGTCACACATTATGGCCTTTAGTACCCCTGTCCACTATCCCTCATGATATGGTGTTAGTCGCTGCCAAGCCATTTATACACTTTATGCTCTAACAAGGGAAGTCGTCCAACCACTCCTCCGCTTCTCTCATTCCATCATCATCAGTAGTATCCACTTGTTCGTCGCTCTACTATTTTCCCCCATGCCTTAGTTGGGGTTCCCTTATTGCCTCACCTATGGTGGACCTACTTCTATCGACATTAGCCCATTTACTCCAGAAGCCCGGTTTAGGGGGCAGTGTACCTTGGTTTGAGCTCTTTCGCGCATGATCATGATATATACACTCGATGGTCCAGTGACGCAGCAGCAGCTATTGGTGATTCCCGGGCATGTGTGAGATGTCTCAACCCTCATGAGGGGGTGGCCCTACAGGTAGCCCCCGACATGCTCGGATGACTTCTTCATTCCCGCCCTTGATGCAACTCCTCTCATTTGACGATATCGGCCTCAACCGCTTGCAGTGCCTCTTCAATTTGCACACATTAGTTAGATTTTACGAGCCCTTCCCCGCGTGTAGGGGGAATTTGGGTGTCTTTATATCTCATGTACTACCATATTATTGTATAAGTCCTGACGATTATTCCAAGCATCGCATGTATGTGGGATTCATCATGTTATTTATTTGGCTCACGTTTCGGCCAGCACATGCTTCATTATTGCGTTCCGTGGTTTTCCGAGCGCCTTATTCTTTGTACTTCTTGCGTTCCGTGGTTTTCCGGGCACCTTATTCTTTGTACTTTGTCTCGGCGGGCATAGGTATACCTCCCCTGCCGCCTTTAGCACAGGTACCACTCCATAGAGACTTGTTGCACCTGTAAGTCTCATCTCCTCAGGGTCTAGTTCTTTTGTACATCAGACACCATTACACTTCTCTCTCTCACTTCCCTTTTGATATCTAGTGATTGAGCTCTTACAACGTACTTCGGTCATACGATTTGCTCCTAACACTCGTACGTTGGGGGGCAATCTGTTACACCATTTTTTGGTCATCTAACCCATTATCATTAGATGAACCCAAGTACACCATGTAAGACCAATTTTACCCTAATTAAAATTCCTTTCACCACCTAAAATAACTTATTCATTCATACTTCCCGGTCACATTTAACCCAAAACAAGGAAATTAATTAAATAAACCCTTATTTATTTAATTATTTCCTAAGAATAAGTTATTTAAATCATTATTTAAATAATATTCTTAGTTAAATTTGACTAAATCATCCATAAATAATTAAATAAACCATTATTTATTTAATTATATTTCCATCATTTCCCTAAAATGATAAATAAATCATTTATTTATTTATTATTTACAAATAAAGGAATTGATCCAAGTCAAGAATCCTTTTCCCTCCAACAAATATAATAAAATATTCCTAAAGGGTGCTTCTAGAATTTGATTAATAATATTTTATTCATGCACCAAGTTCTAGATAACCCTAATATTTTGTTATAAATAGGAGGGTTTTCCCCATTCATCAGTCACCTTCATTGCATTAGATCACTCTGGATCTTCTCTTGGTCACCATTTTCCATTTTGCTTTGTGAACTCCCATTGAGTTCTATGTTTGCTTTTCCACATCCATAAGAGAGAGAAATGCTAGATCTGAAACACTGAGGACTTCCAATAACCCATCCCACTGAGGAGAACCGAAAAACACCTTTCTTGTTTTCCTCTTAGGTGCCCCATTCTTTAATATAATACAAAATTCTTTCATATACATTCTTCTTGTCTTGTTCATTGGATCTATGGAGCCATGTTATTTTTTTTTCTGCTTAATATATTTTGTGCTTAGATCTGAATTTGTGCAGCAATCTTAAAGGTATTTTGCAGCCATAATCGATGTTAGGGCTATTTTTTATGCGTAGCTAAAGTGATCTTTTACGACGAAAGAATCATACTAACAGATGAATTATGAGTAAACATAAGCAAATACCACTATAATAGATAGTAAAAGGATGCAATAGAACAAACACACACTAAAAATCTATATGAATCTCAAGTTGGCTAAGTAAACTTCTCTGTATTAAAACTGAAAATAGTCACTTACAGTAAATACAGTCTTTTTTGCTAAAAATGTCCAACCCTGTGTATTTCGACCCCATACTCTTTATAGATCATTTACATCATGAGATAAGCTTGTCATCAACTAGATACATCGAATTCCTACCTATGACACCTATCCTAACCATATAACATGGTATTTATTACATAAGACAGCTGCAAACCTAAAACATAGTCCTATTACAAGTAGGATTAGGACTCTTTCACTTTATTTAAAACACTTTATCTAGACTTAATTACATCATATGCCACTTGTATTTTCATGAGGTCGAAACCTGATGATGAGCTCCAAACTACTATGGCCATAATGCTGCTAATGTTGATCTCCTGTAATCTAGGAAACTGTCTCCCTATTCTTTAGGCTCTGGATTCTTTAATCTTTTGAGGCATTCTGACCCTTTTGAACCATGATTTCGATGCCATTTGTTGTCAAGAATTGAAAAAATATATGTCCAAATTCACCCCCTAGTGCCAGCTGTTCAAAATCCACTTCAAACTCTCCAAAATAGTGAAACAAACCCGCGCTACAAAAACAACCCAGTTTCGTAGCGCATTTTCGTAGCGCAGTCTTTTTAACCTTTTTCCTTCAAACTTTTGGCTTCTTCTTTTCAAATTTATCTTCCTTGACACTTAACACAACTCCCTTAGAAATTTCAAGTGAAAATTCACATTTTTTCTTTTCCAAAATTTAAGAGAGAGAGTGAAAAAGCATGCTACAACAGTGTCATAGCGCATTTCACTCATTTTGCACTGTTGGTGCTACGAAACTGCTTACTGAGCAGTTTTGTTCAAAATTTTCAAAAACGAAAAATTTGAAAATGTGCCAAAAATCCAAATAAACCTGCTTCCTATATATAAAACAAAAATATCAAGTGAAAAATACTTTCATAACAGTCTTCATGAGATTCCTTCTTCATTTACAAATTTTTCCTGTTTTTCCCCGAATATTAGGTCTTGGGACAGAGCTTATATTTCTTACTCCATGATGTATTTTGAGAACATGAAGAAGGTTTTTGTATTCCATGATGTCTTGAATAAAAACCTCTCTTGGTTTTTTGAAACACATCTCCCGCTGTCCAACAATTGCCTTTGAAAAATATGTGTAAAACAGGAAAACATTGTTTCTGAAAATAGGGCTTCAATGAAATAATTTTATCTCCCAACTAATAATACTTGTGAGAAAATTGAGAGAGGTTTTTTTAGCTGGGGATGTGTTGAAGACAAACCTCTTTCATAATTCTAAAATAATTTTTCATTTGGCCAGAAACAGAACTTGAAGTTTGACTACTAAACAACCATGTACAAGACATTTTGTAACAGCAGTTTCGTAGCTCATTTTAATTTTATCAATTTCGCCCACCTCATAATTAATTTGAGGAAACTGAGAGAGGTTTGTTTATTTAGGTCTGTTCGAAAGAAGAACCTCTTTCAGCTTTCCTAAATTCGTTTGGCGTTGCTCAGAAACCTCCTTGGAATTTGACTACTCAAAACAAAAAAAATAGAGTTTTTGCTTCATATTGCGCTACGAAAGTAGCAGTGCTTTCGTAGCACATTTTATCTTTTTTGAACTAGCGGTGCTACGAAATGGTGGATTCCTAACTAATTGAAAAAATCTAGCCCGAAAATTAATAGAATGACCCCTAAATGAAAAATATGAATCTTTGATCATAAAATGGACATTGAAAGACTTTATTTGAACTTAAATGATGACCTTTAAACTTATAAAAACTATGACCTACTCTTAACCAAACTAAAAATGGCTTTTAGACCTATTTAAAACCATGATAAAAAACAATGTTGACATACAATGTTTTGAAATGTTTTTGGGTGATAACACACTTTACAATTTATAAATAACATATCGTTCAATTTGACCCTTGTATGTATGTGCACTTTTACGTGTATATATTTTAGTGTATAAGTGTAACGGTCTTTTCATAGATTGATTAAATGGTTTTCATAGATTGATTAAATGGTTGAATTGTTGGTACAATGGAACGTCTATTTGACTGGATATAAAATAAAAAATTATACCTATATTATATAATTTAATTATACTTTTAGTAAAATCAATTTCTTATATTTGATAATTTAGATTTAAATAGATTAAAATTATTTATTTAAATAAAAAAAAAAATTTGGTACTTTCGAATACTTATAAATCAAAGAGCATACCAATAAATTTCTTATATTTTATAATTTAGATTATTTATTTAAATGCAAAAATAAATTCGGTACTTTCGAATACCTATAAATCAAAGAGCGTACAAATAAATTTCTTATATTTTATAATTTAGATTTAAATAAATTTAGATTATTTATTTAAATGCAAAAATAAATTCGGTTCTTTAGAATACTTATAAATCAAAGAGAGTATAATAGAAATAGAAATGAGGGAGCAGATGGTCTTTGGTCTCTCAATACATTAAAGTAAATTTGCCTAGAAACCCAATGATTGAGAATAACTATGGGCGATGGTCTTTAGTCTTTGAGTTCATTAAAGTGAAACTTCATCACTGAGATCGTGAAACTTAATAATTGAGATTGAGTGGGGCAAAGGGACCAAATTTCGAGAACAAAGAGAGTGTTGAAGAAAATTTATTGCTCATAAAAGATTGGTTGTTATTTAAGTTTTAAGTTTGGAGTTGTCTATCGATGCAATATAAGTGTTAGGATGGTTTTGCGAGAATTTGGTAAATTTTTTTTAAAAAATCATGAAAATGGATTGAGCACCATCAAAAATATTTAAAACACAGAATTCAAAAAACACCTTTAAATATATAGATATATTTTTTGAAAAATATAAAGGCAATACAATTTCTTAGAAATTTTAATACAACTATGTAAATTTACCTTTTCCATTTTAAAACTAGCACAATCACATTTACCAATGTGGTTGATCGTATATGAAATATATTTACAACCACATTCACTAATGTGTTTGATATAGGCTGCCTATATCCACCACTCACCACATGTATTTTACCAAAATAATCATTATATATTTATGAATATAATTACCAATATATCTTATATATCTATTTGTAATATATTAATAATATAAACTATATTGATACTATATATTAATCTAATATATATATATATATATATATATATTATTTGATAATAGAATATATAATAATAAAATATTATTAAATTTTTTCAATACATTAATAGTTATAACTCAAACTATACTAAAATTAAAATATAACATAATACTAGTATTTTATTACTATTTATAATAAGTATATATCTCTTACATATATACGAAGGGATTATTAATATTATAATCCAATAGAACTAATAACCTCAAGGGTCTAATATTATAAACCCAAATAATTGGTGAACTCAAGGGAAAAATATTTGAAAACTAAGATATCAAGAAGCTCGAAGGATCCATATTAAAAAGAGAATAGATTAATAAAACTTAGGAATTAATATTTTAAATACAAATGAATGATAAACTCACATGATAATTAGTATTATAAACCGAAGAGAACAATCAAGTTTAGGGATTGTTAATATTATAAACCCTATGAATTAAAAATATAAGGGATTAATAAACCCAATGGATTGATATTAAAAACCCAAGGGATCAATAAGGCCAAGGGATTAATATTAAAATGACAAGAAATTAATAAACCGAAAGAATTAATATTTTAAACTAAAAAACCTAGGATATTAATACCATAATAATCAATATTTTAAACTCAAAATATTAATAAACCCAAGGGATTATTAATATTATAAACCAAAAGAACGAATAAACGTAAGGGTTTAATATTATAAACCAAAGGAATCGGTGAACCCAAGGAATAAATATTAAAAACATACATGACAAACAAGGCCAACGGATCAATATTAAAAACAAAAAAGATTACTAAACCCTGAGAATAAAGTTTTCAAACTCAAAAACCTAAGAAATTAATAAACCCTAATAATTAATATTTTAAACTCAAGAGATTAATAAACAATAAGAATTAATATTTTAAACTCAAGAGATTAATAAACCCAAGGGATTATTAATATTATAAAAAAAAAGAACTAATAAAACCAAGGGTTTGATATTACAAACCAAAGGAATTGGTGAACCCAAGGGATAAATATTAAAGACATAAGTGATCAATAAGGCCAAGGGATCAATATTAAAAATACAAGAGATTAAAAAACCCTAAGAATTAATATTTTTAACTCAAAAACCTAACAAATTAATAAAACCCTAATAATTAATATTTTTAACTCAAGAGATTCTAAGACCCAAGTGTGGTTTAATATTATAAATGAAAATAAATAATAAACCGAAGGGTTTTATGTCATAAACTCAAGGAATTGGTGAACCCAATGGATAAATATTAAAAACCTAAGGGATAAATAAGGCGAAGGGATCAATATGAAAAACATAAGAGATTAATAAAGCAATTAATATCTTAAACAAAAAGGTTTGATAAAATCACATGATTATTAATATTATAAATTCAAGGGAATAATATTAAACCTAAGAGATTAATATTTTAAAACTCAAGTATATAAATTCCTTTAGATAAATACTATAAACCGTAAAATAAACATGGCTGAGCATGTTTGACTTAAACATTGAGACAATTATTGTCATAATGCGAGGTTGGATGAAGAATGACCTTAGTTTTCCATGGTGGATTTTCATATTGAGACAATCTTTGTCACAATGTGACATTCGACCATGGAAGACCTTGATTGACTATGACTAACTATGATTAACAATGGTAACCCATGGTTGATTTTCATATAGAAGCAATGTTTTTCATAACGTGACATTGGACCATGCATTAATATCAAAGTGTATGACTAATATTTATCGTCTTATATTACCAACCCAAATAATTAGGAAACTCAAGGGATTAATAAACCCTAATAATTAATATATTAAACTCAAAACCTAAGAAATGAATAAACTCTAAGAATTAATAATTTAAACTCAAGAGATTAATAAACCGAAGGGATTATTGATATTATAAACCAAACGAACTAATAAACCCAAGGGTTTGTTAGGATATTCCGACACATAGGAAATAGTTAAGAATAACTTAGTCTAGTGTAGAGTTAGGTAAAGTGTGTTTCTTTACCATGTACATTTGTAACTTATAAATTGACGGTCAGGATTCATAGTGATCAGACAGTTATCTCTCACCTCAGTATTAACGGCACTTGATCTGTGGCTTAACACCCGATTGGTCCATGATATCTATTTAAAGAGCATGGAGGGTCATTTCTACAATGATGGTTTATGAGATAAACATATGTAACTTTTCTTTTTATATTAATAAATTGCCTGAAGTGGCCGCATTGGCTCAGGCCGTGGACTGTTTCCCTCTTTGAGGGTTTTAACCACGTGATTATACTAGTGTACTGATTTGTGATCTGTTTGTGAGCGGTGACCTTTGGTTCTTGATCTAAGCAACTTACCCTGTAAATTCCTACATGATATCAGAGCTATTTTGAGGGCCACGTTCATTGTTGATCAAAATCCGAAGTCGGTTTGACTACGTGCGAATGCCTTTTTGTAGATCTACTATTTCTGAACATTTTTGGGCTTGAAGAACTACTCGGTTGTGTTTGGAGCATCTATTAGAGTAAGGAACTCCTTTCGTTTCATGCGAAAAGGTTTACAGCTGCCTAAGTTATGACAGTTTAGATCTGGAGGTATAAAGCATCTGTTTTGCAGTTATATTTGTTAATAGTTCTGCTTATTTCGGTTCCCTCTTTTTATTTTCAATTTTTAGGTTTTATTTATTTGTCGGATCTATACCCTCTTCTCTATGTATGCTCTTTGCTGTGCGCTACGTGTGATCTCGACAAATCAGAAACAGGAAAAGAGATTTTTTTTGCTACGTATGCTCTTTCCCCGGGTCTTTGTGCAATCTCGGGAAATCAGAAATAGTGGAAAAAATCATAGTTTCTGGTAAGGCACCGAAAATCTACCATTCTACCGTAAGGCTTTGCATTTCATTTTTTTTTTGCTCAGTTTTTGTGTTTTTTGTGCAGGAAAAGGCATGCCCACCAAAGAGTAAAAAATAAAAAATAAAAAATAAAAAACCCTTCCTCCTTTCAAACAATAACGTGATCCTTTTACTATCTCACTTGGTGAGGGGTTCAAAGGATCTTGGGTTCAATTCTGCTTCTCAAGCTTCTTTTGTAAAAAAATTTTGTTCAAAGGGGTGGATTTTAAAAAAGCCGCACTTCATCCCGTTCCCATAACTATTCGATATCTACAACTCAGATTTTTCAAAAGGCATAACTTCTTCATTCGAAAGCCATTTTTCGAGCTGGTTTTTTTCAAACGGCCTAATTTTTGGAGATCTTTCCATTGGAGTAGTTAGTTTTAGCTTTTTCAGCTTTAGTTTTTAAAAAAAAATGGAAAATGCATGCCCGATTATTCTTAACAGCACCAATTATTTCCAATGGCTACCTCACATGGTAGATATACTTAGAAGTAAAAGGCTTTATAGAATAGCCATAGGGCTAAAAACTAAACCTTTTGATGGTGATAAAGTTGCTAAATGGGAAAATAAACAAGATCAAGCACGAGGGTTGATATGAATGTCCATTGCTCAAGATCTTTGATTTCATATCCTTGACATTGACACCCCTCATGAAGCCCTGGACAAGCTAAATACTATCTTTAGCATTCAAAATGAAATCAGGGCCCATAAAATTGAAAATGGGTTGCTTAATTTGGACCCCAATAATTTCTCCTCTATTGAAGATTTTTTTCCAAATTCAAGACCCTCAGAGTTCTTTTAGAAGGTTGTAAGGTCAAAAAGGAAGATGGTAGCCTCCTCTATTGTATTCTTACAAAGCTTGGCCCTGCATACTCTTTATTTGTTTTCACCTTCCATTCCACTAGATAAGCCATCATTTCTTCAGGAACCACCTACAGGAACCCAAATTTTGATGCCTTTTGTGATTATTTGATAAGAGAACAAGAAAAACTCTTACACCTTGGTCTTATCACTTCTGGAAATGATTCTAAGAAAGCCTTAGTAGCCCAACATCAATCATATAAAAATAATCCCAAGAAGTAGCATTCTAAAAAGTATGGTCTGAAACCAAACAAGGGTCCTAAGCAATTTCAGCCACAAACTGAAAAAGCAACTCACCAAAATGATAAGGCATATAAAAACAAAGGAAAGAAGACAGATAGACATTGCAACTTTTGCAATCATGATGGGCATTTAGAGTCCAAATGTTTTATGAAGATGGAAGCCCTAGAAGCAGCAATGAAGAAGCACAACATCAATTTGGAACACTCTTCACCTTCATCTTCAGGAATGGCACTTTCTGCTTGTGGTTTTCAAGCATCAAGATCTTGTTATGCGTTAAATATATCTTCCTCTTCTCATTCTCATGAGTGGCTCATTGATTCTGGAGCTTCTTATCACATGGCCAAAAATAAAGCCATGTTTTATTCTTTAAATGATTGTAACACCAAACATATTTATGATGGTGATGATAGATCTCTTAGTGTTGTAGGATCTGGAACCATTCATTTCGATAATGGTCAGTTTAATGATGTACTATGTGTTCCTACCTTGTCATGCAACCTTATCTCTATTTATCAGATAACTCATTTAGGTGAAGGGAAAATAGTAGAATTCTCACCTCATGATGTTGTAATCAAGGACCTCAAAGATCCTAAACATATTTTAGCTACTGGCATTGCTGATGATTCCACAAGGCTGTATAAGTTTGACAACTTTGGGTCATCATGTCTTCCCTCCATTTTTGCTACTCAGAATGATGAAGTGAGAAAGATTTGGCATGAGCGATTTGGTCACTTAAACTATCTCTCTCTTCAAAATCTATGTAAGGAAAATATGGTGATGGGTCTTCCTATGGTATCTTGTCGAGATGGTGTTTGCTCCGGATGTGTACTTGGAAAACATCATCGGGATAGTTTTGACAAACATGCCTCTTGGCATGCTTCATCCCCTTTGCAGCTTGTGCACAGTGATTTATGTGGTCCACTTCCTATTGTTTCTTTCTCTGGTTGCACGTACTTCTTAAATTTCATTGATGGTTTTTCCAGACGCACTTGCGTATACTTCTTAAAACTCAAGAGTGAATTTTTTCACATGTTCTTGGCCTTTAAGGCCTTTGTTGAGAAACAATCTGGACATCAAATTCTTAAGTTAAAATCAGACAATGGAGGAGAATATGTTAACAACAAATTTATCAACTTCCATGCTCATTGAGCATGACATTCAATTGCAACATACTGTTCCATATACTCCACAACAAAATGGTGTAGCTGAAAGGAAGAATCACACCTTAAAAGAAATGGCTAATTGTATGCTTCAATCTAAAGGACTTCGTCTCAATTTTTGGGCAGAAGCCATTAACTGTGAAAATTACATAGTAAATAACACTCCTACTAAGTTTTTAAAGCATATAACTCCAGAAGAAGCTTGGAGCTCAATCAAACCCGATGTAAGTCACTTTCATGTTTTTGGAAGTGATGCTTGGGCCCATATTCCAGATGCGAAACATAAAGCCTTAGAACCTAAGAGTGAAAAATGCATTTTTGTTGGATATTCTGAAGATGTAAAAGGATATATACTTTTTCAACCAAAATCCAAAAATATAATCATTAGAAGAGATGTAAAGTTTGATGAAAATATATCGGCCTACGAGCCTAGTTCGGCGGGTGTGCCACCTTTGGCGTGTGAGCCTGATTCGACATATGTGCCACCTCTCTCTCTCTCTCTCTTCTCTTTTTAATAACATTTCTTCTAGTTCAGATGATGACTACGAGGATGACAATCCTCCTCCACCTCTTGAAATTGTTCCTTATACTCCACCACTTCCAAGATGGGTCCGCTCTACTCGGGATGCAGTAGGTTGTCTTGTAGGTGACCCTGCCGATTGACGATGTACACGTTCTCAGTTCGAAAGAGCTTCTTCCTTATTGGCTCAAGTTCTAGAAAATCCTAATCCAGAAACCTTTCAAGAAGCCTCTGGTCATCCAGCTTGGGATGAAGCTATGAATGAAGAATATTGTTCCTTATTGGCGAATGATACTTGGGATCTTATTCCTCTTCCAAAAGGAAGAAAAATTGTCAGATGCAGATAGGTTTACAAAACAAAGTTTGGACCAGATGGAAAAGTGGATAGACATAAAGCTCGTCTTATCGCTAAAGGATTTTCAAGAGTTGAAGGCATTGACTATACTAAAACCTTCTCCCGTGTTGCCAAAATGAATTCTATCTGCCTTGTTCTTTCCCTTGCTACTTCCTTTAAATGGGAAGTCCATCAGATGGATGTTAAATATGCCTTCTTACATGGATATTTACATGAATAAATCTACATGGAACAACCCCCTGGCTTTATCCAAAACGACTCTAGCCTTGTTTGTCACCTTAGGAAGTCTCTCTATGGTCTCAAACAAGCTCCTTGGGCTTGGTATGTCAAAATGGATAGATTTCTATTAGATAATGACTTTTATAGGTGCCATTCTGACAACACTATCTACACCAAGAAAGTGGGTAAGTCCTTCACCATCCTTGTTCTTTAAGTTGATTATCTTATCCTTACTAGTAGTGATCCAAACCATATAAACCATGTGAAGTCTATCCTCAAAAAGAAGTTTGAAATGACAGACTTAGGACACTTGCATTATTTCCTTGGTCTTCAAGTCTTGCAATCCAAGGAAGGCATTACCCTCTCTCAGTCCAAGTATGCCTATGATCTTCTACACCACTTTCACATGGAATAATGTAAGCCAACCCCTTCTCCCTTTCAGTTTGGAGTCAAGCTTTCAGTCACTTGTACTACCCCTGAAGTTGATGCTACCTTATATCGTCAACTTGTTGGTAAAATTCTGTATCTAACCCATACCCATCCCTACCTTTCCTTTGCCATTGGTCTTGTCACTCAGTTTATGCACCAACCTCATGAAAGTCACCGGAAAGAAGCTAAAGAATACTTCGATATATTCGAGGTACATTTTAGTTTGGCATTCATTATAGTGCATGAGCATCTCCATTGTTGATTGGTTTCACTGATTCTGATTGGGCTGGTGACCCTGATGATCGAAAGTCTACTGTAGGATATGTAGTCACTCTTGGTTTAGGACCTATTACTTGGTCTTGTAAGAAACAAAGTGCCATCTCTCTTTCTTTAGCAGAAGCAGAGTATTGTGGTGCAGTTGAAGCCAACAAGGAAGCCATGTGGCTTCGTCAGATTCTGTCTGAATTTGGTCTTCATCAGCAGCATCCAGCTACAATTTGGTGTGATAATCAGAGTTTCATTCAGCTATTGTTGGGTATGTGTTATATTCTTTCCACAACTAGCCCCACGCGTTGTATGTTGCGCTGGGCGCATCAGGGGGTCACAGGGGGGGCGGCAGCGCCCCGGGGAATTTTTTTTTGGTATGCGGTCCCACTCATATGCGGACCCACCCATGTTTTTTGCATGAGTTTGCACATGGTTTTGGGGTAAGATGGTTTTCAGCCCCTGGTATTTTGTAGATCCGGTCAAGGGAACTACGGTTATGTTCTAATCCAGGGTTAATGGATTGGGGTTTATGTATGCTTCGGCATGTATATATATATGTGTTGTAACACTAAAAGGAATATAATGAAAAATCAAGCTGGTTGTCACAATTTGGGATCCAGGGGAAAATATCAATTTATCTTTTTTATGTTTTATGCTCTCGCTATTGTTTATTTTCTGTTATAATATTCGTGTGTAGATAATTTTTGTTCAGGGTTAAAACCTACATTTGGTATCAGAGCTGTTTCGGCTTCAAGGGGACGACTTTGCTACTGAGGGCTTTTTGTTCGGGCCTGAGGTAGACCCTGTTCAATGGGAGATCTGCGGGATCAACTCTTGCGGTGAAAGAAGATGGCGAGCGGCGGAAAGATAGAGATCGAGAAATTTAATGGTCCGAGTTTTGAGTTGTGGAAGCTCAAGATGGAGGATCTGCTGGTGGATAAAGATCAGTGGATCGCGGTAGATCCAGGTACTAAACCAACGACAATGCTAGATGAAGACTGGAAGAAACTAGATTGGAAGGCTAAGAGCACAATACGGTTGTGTGTATCAGATTCAGTATTGTTGAATGTATCTGGGGAAGCTACGACGAAGAATTTGTGGGAAAAACTTGGGACTTTGTACCAATCTAAGTCTCTGGTGAATAAGTTGTTCCTGCGGAAAAAGCTGTATAACCTGAGGATGAAGGATGGAGACTCGGTGACAGAGCATCTGAATGCCTTCAATACTATGGTAAGTCAGCTATCATCTGTTGATATTAAAATCTCAGATGAAGATAAGTGCATCAGTTTGTTGTGTTCTCTACTAGACTCGTGGGACAGTCTAGTTATTGCAATAGGTAGCGATACAACTACCTTGAATTTTGATGACATTGTCTCAGCCTTGCTGTCGGAGGAAATGAGACGGAGAAATATGGAGGGTCAGAATGGAGATGCCTTATCTGTATGAGGAAGGTCCCAGAACAGAAAAAAGAATAAGGTTTCGAGTGGGAGATCTAAATCTCCTGGAAAGTTTGTAAAGGTGTGCTGGAAATGTGGAAAGGAAGGACACTACAAAAAGGAATGCAGATCTAAAGCTCCTGAGAAAGGAAAGGGATCTGATGAAGCTCCTTCTGCAGAGGCAAAAACCACCTCGGATGAAGGTGGGGATGTGTATTTGGCTTCTTCTTAAAATACACATGTAGATCATGAGTCATGGTTGATTGACTCAGGTGCATCCTTTCACTTCACTCCCCATAGGGAGTGGTTCTGCGAGTATGAGAAATATGATGGTGGTGATGTCTTCCTAGGGGATGATAGGAAGGCCGAAATCGTCGGATGTGGAAAATTCAAGCTGAAGCTACAAGGTGGAAGGAATAGAACACTTCCTGGTGTTCTGCATATTCTTGCATTGGCCAGAAATCTGATTTTGTAAGCCAGATGGATGATGCAGGTGTAAAAACAGTGTTCGAGAAAGATGCCTGCAAGATGAGTTGAGAACATGCATTATTGTGTCTGAGAATTAGGACTGAACTACGTACAAGCTACTAAGGTAACACATTATTGATGAATTATAACGGTTATGTGGTTCTGAAATTGGAGCGAAGCTTAGCATCTTCAAAAAAATAATATTTATGGCATAGAAAACTTGCAGACATATTGGAGAAGGGCCTTCGGATACTACATAGAAATGGTATGGTAGAAGGTATCATTCTCTCTCTGAATTACCAATTGTGAACATTGTGTATATGAGAAGCAGAATCGGGTGAGTTTTCCTTCTGGTGCTAAGAGGGTGAACAAGATATTAGAACTTGTGCACAGTGATGTGTTTGGACCTGTGTCAGTTCCATCACTGGGAAAGTCTGTGTACTATGTTTCATTCATAGATGACTTCTAAAGGAATACATGGATATATTTCTTGAGGAAGAAATCTGAAGTCTTTAACAAATTTAAAGAATTTAAGGCTTTGGTGGAAAACCAGACAGAGAAGAAGATAAAAGCGCTGAGGACAGATAATGGTGGGGAGTTCTGCAAGAAGGAATTTGAAGAGTTCTGTAAGAAGTGTGGTATAGCACGACAGAAGACTACTCCATACACACCTCAGCAAAATGGAGTTGCAGAAAGAATGAATAGAACAATGATGGAAAAGGCAAGAAGCATGCTCAGTGGTACCGGGTTAGGACAAGAATTCTGGGCAGAGGCAGTGGAGACTGCATGTTACTTAGTTAACAGATCACCTTCATCAGCGTTGGAGGATAAGACTCCACATGAGGTATGGACTGGTAAGAAACCCTCTCTTTCACATCTAAGGGTATTTGGATGTGATGCATATTGTTACACCATTTTTTTGTCATCTAACCTAGTGTCATTAGATGGACCCAAGTACACCATGTAAGACCAGTTTTACCCTAAGTAAAAATGCTTTCACTATGTTAAAACAGGAAACCCCAAAAGGAAATATTAAACAAACCCATATTTGTTTGATTTTCCTCATGGAATAATTAATTAAACCATAATTTAATTATTATTCCCAGTCATGTTTAACCCAAAATCAAAGAAATTAGTTAGATAAACCTTTATTTATCTTATTATTTTCTAGGAATAATCATTTAAACCTTTTTTAGATGATATTCCTTGTTAAATATGACCAAATCACCCATAAATAATTAAATAAATAATTATTTATTTAATTATCTTTCAACCACTTCCTTAAATAATTAAATAAATCATTATTTATTTGATTATCCTCTAACCGCTTCCTTAAAAAGATAAATAAATCATTTATTTATTTATTTTTGACAAATTAAAGGATTTGACCCAAGTCAAATACCTTTTCCCTCCAACAAATATAATAAAATATTCCATAAAAAGTGGATCTAGATCTGGTTAACCCATGCACCAAGATCTAGAATGACCCAATATTTTGTTATAAATAGGAGGATTTTTCCTACCATTCTTCACCTTTTGTTGCCTATTAGATCACTCTGGATCTATACACTTGGTCCCATTTTTCCATCATTTGCTGTGTGAGCTCCCATTGAGCTCTATTCTTTGCATTAGGTTTTCTACACCAACAAGAGAGAGAAATCTTAGATCTGAAGTGCTGAGGACTTCCAAGAACCCATCCCACTGAGGAGAATTGGATACGCCTTCTTGTTTTCCTCCCAGGTGCCCAATTAATATAAAAATTCTTTCAAAAAATGTTCTTGTCTTGTCTATTGGTATATGGAGCAAACCCTTGTTTTTTCTGCTTAATGTCTTTCCATGCATAGATCTGGTTTTTGCAGCTCTTTTATGTTCAACTAACCGCAGATCTGAAGATATTGGCAACCACTTTTGTTGTTAGGGCTATTAGTTATGCGTAGCTAAAGTGGTCCTTTTTCGTACACTTCAACAAAGGATTCATACTAACAAATGGCGACTCCACACGGGTTTTAAATTACGACCGCTGTCGTTTTTCATATTCCTGCATATCCAGCTACTTCAGACCTTAGGGTTTCTTTTCAGCTGAATATTTTCCCTATTTTTATGTTGTTTTTCTCACATAAAACCCTAAAACATTAAAATTTCTAACTTTCGTGTGTTTCTGGCCCTATTGCGCAGGTAAGCGACACCAGCCGCAACTAAGACGACAACTTTTCTGAAAATTTGACGCCGAGACAACCGGAACAGGGGGTCGCACTTTTTGGCTCATAACCTGCGACCTGGACCTCCAGGTCGCACTTTTCAGCCTATTTTCTGCGACCAGCACTGAAAACAGGTCAGAACCTGCGACCTGCCAATTTTTTAGTGGTTTTTCTGCAATTTTTCTGGGTTTTGCTGAAGCTTCTGTCAGGGTTTTCTAGCCTCTGTCTCAGCCCGCTTTGACCTAGTTCTGATCTGTTTTTACTCATCTAAGTGGGAACCTAGCCCCCTAGGGCTTTAGTACCCTCCACTTTTTGTGGAAGAGTTTTAGCTGCTTCAGCCGTCTATTTTTCAGAGCTTCAGCCTCCTTTTTTCCAGATCTGTTACCTCCCTTTCAGATCCTTTGAAATCAACCTTTCTTCCTTTCAAATCACCTCCTGTCGTTTTGTTTGGACCTACTTTCTGGGCCTCCCCCTTGCCCCCTCCGTTTTTTGCTGATTTCCTTCCTTTTTCCAGCCACCTTGCCTCTGTCTCTTGGCTGTGATCTGCACCTCTTTTCAGCAGCTCTATCCTCTAGATCCCTGTCCCTTTTGACCCTAGATCTATTGGCCTCTTTTTACGTGTGTTTTGAATAGATTTTTGCCCTCTTTTAGAGTAGTTTTGAGAGACCCGCCTTTTTGGGTTCAATTGATGCATGGTTAGCTGTTAAATGTTCTGTTATTTCAGCAATTTATATTGTTCTCTGCAGATTTCTTTTCAGTTACGCAGCACACTTTTTCTTGCTCTCAAAACGAAAAGGGTTTAAAAATTAAAATTAACGCACACCACACACTGACCCTAAGTAAAGAAGTGCCTGGTTAACACCGCCTGGAAAAGACTCTAAAATCAATTGTCACTGCACATTTTCTGCCCGTGACCTCACTTGATTCTGTCCCTTTCTGCCCTTGTCGGTTTCCTTCTTCCCGTCATCATTGCGCCCCCAAGGCACCTTTCCCGGAGACTTGTTGGCCTTCACCCTCAGTTTCCGGTCGATCGACCTGCTCCGTCCCACCGTCGTCGAGCCAGTCCTTCTCTGATTCTTTGGGTTCTCCTTTTCCTTCTAGTTCTCCCCCCTGTCACCTCCACTATGTCTGGTCCAGGGCCTAACACTAGCGGGAATCCCGGCCCTAATGCCGGGACTACTACTAGTGGAACCACCACAGGAACTACCTCGGCTTCACCCGTGCTCCCCTTCTTGGCAGGCCTCAGCCTCCCTGATTTGGACCGGTTGATAAACGACCCTATACACCATGATGCTAGTTGGCCTGCTATGCCGACAAAGCTCCCTTCCGACATCCCAAAGTTTGAAGGCCATGCTGGAGAAGATCCTTCAAATCATGTTCGATCTTTCCACATGTGGTGTTCATCTACCTCTATTACCGATGACTCTGTTCGCCTTCGATTGTTCCAACGCACGCTTACAGGCGAAGCTTCTAAGTGGTATGTTGATCAACCCACTTCCTCCCATACCACCTTTTCAACCCTTGCCCGGGCTTTTTTATCTTACTTCCAGCTTCCCCTTCGTTATGACACTGGTATCGAACTCTTGACTTCCTTCAAACAAACCTCTTCGACCCGCCTTTCTACCCATGTCCAGGAATGGCGAAGAAGACGGAGCCTATGCCAATCTCCTCCCTTCGAAGACCGTGTCTACATGGACTGGTTCCTTCGATCTCTCTTGTCCTCTATTGGGAAAGATGTCGCATCACATTTTCCTCAAACCGAAGAAGATGCCCTCCAAATGGCGTTAAAATATGACCTGATCTACGCTCAGACAGGTTATGATCATACTATCCTACCTGATCTCCCCAAACCCGGTGATGCCTATACACCGGGGGCACCTCATACCGCCGACAGTATCGTTGGATCTATCTCTCATCCATCTGCTCAACCTCTCATGAGCTATGGTTTTCCTGGGGGAGGGGGCACCACTTCCCGCACTTCTCCCCCTCCCGGTAGCACGCATCCAGGATACGGCATGCCTCATCCTTTTGCCCAACCTCCTGCTTACCTAAATGTTGCCCAACCCAACCATTACCCTTATCCGCAGCCTGGTGCGCCAGCTCCTTCAGCATATGCGCTTTCGCCTCCCTTTCCTTCTCAACCCTTGCAACAACAGTCACCGCCCCCTCAAGAGCAGGTGGATGCCCAGCAGGGATTCATGGCTACCCAACCACCTGACGGACAAGTGGCCCCTCAACTTTCCCCTTCTGGTTCCTCCAATTACCAGATCCTCATGATGAACTCTGATCCACCTCTAACCGTCGACCTTAACCTTCAAACTCGGTCTCGCCAGTACCCCACGCCTCCCGCTCAGTCTGCCCCCGAGTCCCCTTCTTCCGGTTCTACAGAGCCTCTTTCGACAACCAATGGTCCCTTACATATCCCTCAACCAAAATTTGAGGTTCATACCAAGATACCTAAGGGCCCACTACGTCGAAACGCTGCTCCCAGTCGAGCTGCCCATTCGTATAGCATAGTAGATGATTTGGCGCAATCTCCTGCCGCCATTTCCACACTAGAACTCCTCTAGTCATGCCCTTCCCAAAAGAAGGCTCTACTATCTGCCGTGGGCGCTGTAGATCCTGCTGACGACCAAATGATTGTTTTCGACGCCACTCAATCGGACCATCCTCCTATCCCTCCTTCCGTCGCCTTCCAAATCCCAGTCAAAATCCAGAACGCCAACGTGTCCCGGTGTATCATTGATGAGGGGGCATCCACCTGCGTGATGTCCTCTTTGGTTTGGAAGCAACTCGGATCCCCTGAACTGGCCCCTTCCACGATCACCCTTCGAGCGTGGGACGGTCATGCCTCCCAGCCCATTGGCCTGTTTCGTAATTGTCCTATCACCCTCACCGATAAGACTGTTTGCGTTGACGTCGAAGTCATCGACGCCCCGCTAGATTACAACATTCTATTGGGGCGAAGCTACACCTATGCTATGTCTGCTGTCCCATCCGCAGTCTTTCGCAAGATGTCTTTTCCCCATAATGGAAAGATAGTCACCATTGACCAGTTGACATATCATGAGCCAAAATCTCAGACCTCCCCTGAGACAACCATCTCTTCTGTAGCCAACAAGCAAACCGTTGATTCCTTGACCAGTGTCTCCCCCGGCGTTTACAAGGATTCCTCCCTGCTTGGAACTTTTCCTAGTCTCCCCCCTCCTCCTATCTCTAACCCCAGCTCATCGAATGTTTGCATGATGCAATCGTCTCGGGCTGCTCTCAAGCAACCTGCTTCGGCTAGTCAGCAACCTTGCCCTCCGCAACCTGCTCCTAGCCCTTCACCTGCAGTTGGTAGTCATGAGCCCCTTTATCCCCCCGGCACGGTTCCTCCAGGCCTTAGCCATTTAGGAGCCGTCCCACCTGGCCATTACCCCTCTGGTCAGATACCGTTCCTAGCTCCCCCACCAGGAGTGTACACGGTACCAGTCATGGCCACCCTCTCTCTTCCTAACTTGACCCTTGGGATTCCCGTTTGGTACCTTGATCCTCCAGCCCCCACCTTGCCTGGTCAACCCAAACCTTATATTGCTTTGACCCCGGTTCAACCGGCCCCCATGCCTTCTCCCGCGGCATCAGTGCCTTAGTCACCTCAACAGGAACCACCTCCTGTTGCGACCGCTTCGGGTAAGAAGGGAAAAGCTCGCAAGGGGGCATCAAAGGACAAGGCTACCCCGACAAACCCTGCTCCTCCTCAGCCTCCAAAGCATACCATCCAGTGTGCTTTGTGTGATGTTGTCGGTCACGCCTCCCATACCTGTCCTGCATTGCTTCATCTCAAGCCCATGGTTAATGTCACGTTCCCTGCGTCCGCGGTCCCAGAAGCCTCTGTTCCTTCCGCGACTGCGGCCAAAAACCCCAAGACTATTCACACCAACCACCCCTGTGCTTTTTGTGATCTCCATGGCCATTACACCCATCTTTGTCCCCGCCTCGAGGACTTCCGCACCTTTATCGCCGCGGTCCACCAATTCGAGGCCAAGCGCAATGAGTCCACCTCTCCCCTATTTGCGCATTCTGCTTCAGCAGAACTACCAGATATGACTGCTCCCATTGACATTCCCCCTCCTGATGTCGAGATGACAGAGCCTTCGTCCAACATTTTTTACCTATCATCATCCATGAGACCCTCGGGGAACATCCCATCTGAATCCTCCCCTGTTGTTTTTCTTGACCTTCCTTCAGCGATCATCTTGGGCTCAACATCGGTAGATCCTTTATCTACTTACTCTTCGGTCACCCCTTGTGACGATGCGCATGTGAACCTCTCTTCTCATGATGATGATTCCGGTCACTTCACCACGTCAGGTGGTCTTTCTTCCACCAGTCACCCCATCTTCTATTGCGATGACGACATTATGGAAAAAATCCCCACCCCTGACGTTATCTATTCCCCCTTACATCGAACCCATGCGTTCACACCACATCCACCTTGTGGCCATTACATTGAAACCCACTGTTTGGGTAAGGGGGAACCCACATTTGAGAGACCAAGAGAAGCAATTCTCCACAACTCTCCTAGTGTATCTGGTCGTGTTGACTTTAGTCCCAGTATTCTTCCACATTTAGAAGAACCTCTAGAGTCCCATATCACTTCAGATCACTCTAGGGATGATACCCCTTATCGTTCCCTCATCTTACATCAACAACCCATTCTCTTAGACATTATTGTTGACCAACCTATAGCTTTTCTATGAGAGCATCAGTTCATTATCTCCATATCCTCTTTTTGGGATAGTGACACCAGGTATGCCAACTCGGAAACTTAAAGTCCATTTGATCCCTATATGCAATACCAAAAGAGATTGGTAATCCTCCATTTCCTTTCTCAAACTGCATAACCAGAACCAGCACAAATGGCACACCACATCATTACAATGTGTTTAGATTCCCCTTTTTCTAAATACATTTTGGCATGACCACACCATGCTCGGGGGCACCCATGCCCCTCAACCATAACCTTCCTCACCTCGTTTTTGGAGAGGAGGTTGTCTTACCAATCGAGTGTGAAATCCCTTCCCTTAATCTGGCTGTTGAACTTCTCCCTGACACCCAACCTCTAGAACAACGACTTATCCTGCTCGAGCGTGCCTCTGAAGACCGCCGTGTTGCATTGCAAACCATAGAAGCGGACAAGAAACACACCAAAGCTCAGTATGACTGAAAAGTCCAACCTCAAAGGCGACCTTGTTCTAGTATGTGACCAAGCCCATGATGTCCTTGGTCACGGGAAGTTTGACTCATTATGGCTAGTCCCGTATGTCATTAGTAAGGGTCTTGGTAAGGGGGCATACCTTTTAGAGGACTTCGAAGGTGATCCTCTTCCTCATCCTCGCAATGCACTCTATCTTAAGAAATATTACCCTTAGCATTTCCCTTCTGAGATGCATGTTTTATGTTCTTTTAGATAGCCAGCATCTTTTTTTTACTTTCATCCTTCGCCAGGAGCTATTTTTTCCAAGAAAGATCACTTCACCTCTCCTTCAAATCGAACTTCCTCACTTACAACACTTGTACTTGGGGCACCATTTTGCCTCCTTACTTGTCTTTGTTCGTGTCGATTTTCGTCATGAGTTACCATTTTTGTACTCATGTTTTCATGGTCCCCCATTGGGCCTTTACTGTGTGGCAGCACCATCGAGTCGCCCTTGTTTAGAACATCCAAGTTGAGTCATCATTCCCTCCATGGAGTCTATACCAAGTCCCTTTGTACCCCACTATAGCCCTCCATCCGTCATTGCTTGGTCTCTCTCTTGTGTCGCACATTATGACCTTCAGTTCCACTGCCCCCCATCCCTGATGATGTTGTGTCAGTCGCTGCCATGTCATTCATGCCCTTTATGCACTAGCAAGGGAAGTCGTCCATTAGCTACTCAGTCCTTTCCACTTCACTATCATCATTAGTGCCAGTCTGTCCGTCGCTCTACTCTTTTCTCTCGTGCCTTAGTTGAGGGTCTCTCATTGCCTCAACTATGGCGGACCTACTTCTGTCGACATCAGCTCTTTCATTCCAGAAGCCAGGTCTAGAGGGCGGTGTACCTTGGTTCTAGCTTCCACTCTTGTTCGGTGCCTTGGATCAGGCAAAGGGATACCTCCTTTCCCTTTGGCTTGATTGTTTCTCCAGCGCTTTTCAGCATGATCGAGATTCGTATACTTGATGGTCCAGTGATCCAGCAGCAGCTCTTGATGATTCCCGGGTGTGTGTGAGATGTTTCAACCCTCATGAGGGGGTGGCCCTGCAGGTAGCCCCCCACATGCCCGGATGACCTCTTCTTTACAGCCTTCGATGCAGCTCCAGATATTTGATGATGTTGGCCATAGCCACTTGCAGCGCCTCTTTGACTTGCATGTATCAGTCAGATTTTGTGAGCCCTTCCCCATTTACAGGGGGCATTTGGGTTGTATTTGTATCTCATGTACTCAGATATTATTGTACAAGTCCTGGCTGTTATCCCAGGCACAGCATGTATATGGGATTCTTCATTGTATTTTTATCCGGCTCATGATTATGCCAGCTGTACTTTATGGTTCGGTCCCTTGTTTACTAGACACACTATTCTTTTGTACTTTGTCTCGGCGGGCATAGGTATGCCTCCCCCGCCGCCTTCAGCACAGGTACCCTCTCATAAAAAGAGACTTGTTGCACTTGCGAGTCTCGTCTCCTCAGGGTCTAGTCCTTCAGCACACTATCTACCTCACATTTCTCTCTCTGACATCCCTTTTGTTGTCTAGTGATTGTGTTCTTACAACGTACTTCGGTCATACGATTTGCTCCTGACACTCGCACGCTGGGGGGAAATCTGTTACACCATTTTTTGGTCATCTAACCTAGTGTCATTAGATGGACCCAAGTACACCATGTAAGACCAGTTTTACCCTAAGTAAAACTGCTTTCACTATGTTAAAACAGGAAACCCCAAAAGGAAATATTAAACAAACCCATATTTGTTTGCTTTTCCTCATGGAATAATTAATTAAACCATAATTTAATTATTATTCCCAGTCATGTTTAACCCAAAATCAAAGAAATTAATTAGATAAACTTTTATTTATCTTATTATTTTCTAGGAATAATCATTTAAACCTTATTTAGATGATATTCCTTGTTAAATATGACCAAATCACCCACAAATAATTAAATAAATCACTATTTATTTAATTATCTTTCAACCACTTCCTTAAATAATTAAATAAATCATTATTTATTTGATTATCTTCTAACCGCTTTCTTAAAAAGATAAATAAATCATTTATTTATTTATTTTTGACAAATTAAGGGATTTGACCCAAGTCAAATACCTTTTCCCTCCAACAAATATAACAAAATATTCCATAAAAAGTGGATCTAGATCTGGTTAACCCATGCACCAAGATCTAGAATGACCCAATATTTTGTTATAAATAGGAGGGTTTTTCCTACCATTCTTCACCTTTTGTTGCCTATTAGATCACTCCGGATCTATACACTTGGTCCCATTTTTCTACCATTTGCTGTGTGAGCTCCCTTTGAGTTCCATTCTTTGTGTGGGTTTTCTACACCAACAAGAGAGAGAAATCTTAGATCTGAAGTGCTGAGGATTTCCAAGAACCCATCCCACTGAGGAGAATTGGATACACCTTCTTGTTTTCCTCCCAGGTGCCCCATTAATATAAAAATTCTTTCAAAAATCGTTCTTGTCTTGTCTATTGGTATATGGAGCAAACCCTTACTTTTTCTGCTTAATGTCTTTCCATGCATAGATCTGGTTTTTTGCAGCTCTTTCTGTCTAACTAACCGCAGATCTGAAGATATTGGCAGCCACTTTTGTTGTTAGGGCTATTAGTTATGCGTAGCTAAAGTGGTCCTTTTTCGTACACTTCGACGAAGGATTCATACTAACACATATGTACATGTTCCAAAGGAGAAAAGGACCAAGTTGGATAATAAATCTGAAAGGTGCATCTTTATTGGGTATAAGGATGGTTTAAAGGGTTACAAGCTTTGGAACCTAGAAACATGGAAGGTTGTGTACAGCCGAGATGTGGTGTTTAGAGAAGTGAAAGATGTTGTTAAACATGAAGTCCTACCAAAGGAACCTGAGAAGATATAGTTTGAGCTAAAGGAGGATGAATCAGACTCTACAACAGAAGAAGACTTAGAAGATGAAGAGCCACAAACTCCAGCTTTGAGAAGATCAGTTCGGGAAAGAAGGCAACCAGAAAGGTATAGTCCATCTGCTTTCTGTTCAGGTTTTTCCTTAACTATAATTGATGATGAACCCAGAACTGTCAGGGAGGCAGTAGATTCAGAGGATGGAAAACTCTGGAAGGAGGCCATGGTTGATGAAATGGCATCCTTGCACAAAAACGATGCATGGGATCTGGTGGAGTTGCCGGCTGGAAGGAAGCCCATTGGGAGAAAATGGGTGTTTAAGAAGAAGATGAATGCAGAAGGCAAGGTGGAGAAATACAAAGCTCGGTTGGTAGCAAAAGGTTATTCCCAAGTGCCGGGAATTGATTTTGGTGATATTTTTTCTCCTGTTGCCAAAGTTACTTCTATTAGATTACTTTTATCTGTTGCTGCTGCATTTGATTTTGAGACAGAACAGATGGATGTGAAGACAACATTTCTTCACGGGGATCTAGAAGAGGAGATCTACATGAAGCAACCTGAAGGCTTTATGGTGAAGGGTAAGAAAGAACTGGTATGCAGGTTGAAGAAGTCTCTGTATGGGTTAAAACAGTCACCAAGGATGTGGTATCAGAAATTTTATACCTATATACGGGGACTTGGCTTCACTAGGAGCAAGGAGGATCACTGTGTTTATTTCAAATTAATTGGTGATCGTGTTATTTATTTGGTCTTGTATGTGGATGATATGTTGTTGATTGGAAATGACAAAGAAATTATCCAAGATTTGAAGACCCAACTATTCTCCAAATTCGACATGAAGGATCTTGGTGCTGTAAACTATATTTTGGGCATGGAAATTAAGAGAGATCGGGCAAAGAGGATGCTCTGGTTAAACCAGAGGAAGTATGTCGAGACTATATTGCAGAGGTTCAATATGCAGGATAGTAAACCGGTGAATGTTCCTATTCCCGTAGGTGTAAAGCTGTCTGCTGAACAGTGTCCCAAGACACAAGAAGAAGAGGAGTATATGTCTCGTGTTCCATATGCAAGTGCAGTGGGTAGCCTGATGTATGCAATGGTCTGTACTAGACCAGACATTGCACATGCAGTGGGAGTATTGAGCAGGTTTATGTCAAACCCAGGGAAGGAGCATTGGACAGCAGTGAAGCGGGTTTTCGGATATTTACGTGGCACTAGTGATTATGGCTTGTGCTACCAGGGAAGACCAGGATTGGAAAGAATGTTGGACATTCGTGGTTTTGTTGATGCAGACTGGGCTGGAGATCCGGACCAAAGAAGATCTACAAGTGGGTATGTGTTTAGCCTATTTGGAGGTGCAGTCAGTTGGATGAGTAAAAGACAGTCTGTAGTGGCTCTTTCAACTACAGAGGCAGAATACATAGCAGCCACTCATGCAAGCAAGGAAGCAGTTTGGTTGCAGATATTGTGTTCAAGTATGGGGTTGGTACAACAAACTATAAGGATAGACTGTGATAGCCAAAGTGCAATTTTCTTGGCTAAGAACCCTGCTTATCATTCAAAGACAAAGCACATTGATGTTCAATATCACTTTGTTAGAGATATGGTTGAGGCTAAAAAGGTGTTGCTGGTAAAGGTGGACACTTTGAAGAATGTTGCAGATGCATTGACGAAGTTTGTGAGCACTCAAAAGTTCTCTTGGTGTAGAGAAATAATGGGTGTTGAAGAATTGGCCAAATGACTAAGCTCTCGTGTGGCCCCCTGTGGAAAGAAAACAACAAGTGGGAGAATGTTGGGTATGTGTTATATTCTTTCCACGACTAGCCCCACGCATTGTACGTTGCACTGGGCGCAGCAGGGGGGTCACAGGGGGGGCGGCAGCCCCCCTTGTCGGGGTTCGGGGCAGAGCCCCGAAGAATTTTTTTTTGGTATGCGGTCCCACTCATATGCGGACCCACCCATGTTTTGTGCATGAGTTTGCACATGGTTTTGGGGTATGATGGTTTTCAGCCCCTGGTATTTTGTAGATCTGGTCAAGGGAACTACGGTTATGTTCTAATCCAGGGTTAATGGATTGGGGTTTATGTATGCTTCGAAATTTATATATATATGTGTTGTAACACTAAAAGGAATATAATGAAAAATAAAGCTGGTTGTCCCAATTTGGGATCCAGGGGAAAATATCTGTTTATCTGTTTTATGTTTTATGCTCTCTCTATTGTTTATTTTATGTTATAATATTCGTGTGTAGATAATTTCTGTTCAGGGTTAAAACCTACAGCTATGTAAAGATCCAGTTCAGCATCAGCGTATGAAACACATTTAACTCCACATACACTTCATCAGAAAGCTCATTCATGATCGTGTTCTTGAAGTGCAGTATTGTCCAACCAATGATCAAGTAGATGATATCTTTACAAAGGCTCTCACAGAAGCGAAGTTTACCAAGCTTCGATCCATGCTTGGAGTTCAAGAAAGTTGTCATTAAGGGGGGATAGGCTCTAATGCCTCCTTCCTTCTCCTATTGTGTCACTTTTGTAAATCCTTCAATCCTATCCCAATTTTTTCTTAAGGGGGGATGTTAGGATATTCCGACACATAGGAAATATGCTCCTTTTGTATCACCTTTGTAAATCCTTCAATCCTATCCCAAGTTGTTCTTAAGGAGGGATGTTAGGATATTCCAACACATAGGAAATAGTTAAGAATAACTTAGTCTAGTGTAGATTTAGGTAAAGTTTCTTTCTTTACCATGTACATTTGTAGCTTATAATCCGACGGTGATGATTTGTAGTGATCCGACGGTTATCTCTCACCTCGGTATTAACAACACTTGATTCGTGGCTTAACACCCGATTGGTCCACGATCTCTATTTAAAGAGCATGGAGGGTCATTTGTCTGTTAAACGTTTATGAGAGAAACACATGTAAATTTTATTTTTATAAATTAATAAATTTCCTGAAGTGGCCGCGTTGGCTCAGGCCATTGACTGTCTCCCTCTTTGAGGGTTTTAACCACGTGATTATATTAGTGTACTGATTTGTGATCTATTTGTGAGCAGTGGCCTTTGGTTCTTGATCTAAGGTACTTACCCTGTAAATTCCTACGGGGTTTAATATTATAACCAAAGGAATTGGTGAACCCAAGGGATAAATATTAATATTATAAACCAAGAAATTAATAAAACATTAGAATTAATATTTTAAACTCAAGAGATTAATAAACGTAAGGGGTTATTAATATTATAAACCAAAATAATAAACCCAAGGGTTTAATATTACAAACCAAAGGAATTGGTGAATCGAAGGGATAAATATTAAAGACCTAAGGGGTCAATAAGGCCAAGGGATCAATATTAAAAACACAAGATATCAATAAACCTTAAGAATCAATATTATGAACCGAAATATTATAATCCCCAATGTTATAAACTGTAAATATTAAACACAATATTATAAACCCTAATATTAAACTCAAATATTATAAACCCAATATTAACTCCTAATTATAAACACTATATATTAGAATCTATATTATAACCCAACATATTATGCCATAATGTAAATCACAATATTAAAACTCAACAGATTAATAAACCCAAGGGATTATTAATATAATAAACCAAAGGAACTAATAAACGCAAGGTTTAATATTATAAACCAAAGGAATCGGTGAACTGAGGGAATAAATATTAAAAACCTGCATGATCAATAAGGCTGAGGGATCAATATTGAAAACAAAAAAGATTATTAAACCCTAAAATAAAAATTTTAAACTCAAAAACCTAAGAAATTAATAAACCCTAATAATTAATATTTTAAATTAAATAGATTAATAAACCCAAGACATTACTAATATTATAAAGAAAAATAAGTAATAAACCAAATGGTTTAATGTTATAAACCAAATTAATTGGTGAACCCAAAGGATAAATATTAATATTATAAACCAAGAAATTAATACACCCTAGTAATTAATATTTAAACTCAAGAGATTAACAAAACCTAAGAATTAATATTTTAAACTCAAGAGATTAATAAACCCAAGGGGTTATTAATGTTTTAAACATAAATAACTAATAACACCAAGCATTTGATGTTACAAATCAACGGAATTGGTGAACCGAAGGGATAAATATTAAAAACCTAAGGGATCAATAAGGCCAAGGGATCAATATTAAAAACACAAGAGATTAATAAAGCCTAAGAATTAATATTTTTGTCTCAAAAACATAAGAAATTAATAAACCCTAAGAATTATTATTTTTAACTCAAGAAATTCTTAGATCCAAGGGTGGTTTAATATTATAAACGAAAAAACTAATAAACCCAAGGGATTTATATTATAAACCCAAGGAATTGGTGAGCCAAGTGATAAATATTAAAAACTTAAGTGATCAATAATGCGAAGGGATCAATATGAAAAACACAAGAGATTAATAAAGCCTAAAAATTAATATCTTAAACAAAAAGGTTTGATAAACTCACATGATTATTAATATTATAAACTGAAGGGAATAATATTAAACATAAGAAATTAATATTATAAACCTCAAGTATATAAAAATCTTTAGATAATTACTATAAACCTCATGTATATAAAATGTTTTAGATAAAGACTATAAACCATAAAATAAACATGGTTGAGCATGCTTGATTTAAACATTGAGACAATTGTTGTCACAATGCGACATTGGATGAAGAATGACCATGGGTTTCCATTGTTGATTTTCATATTGAGACAATCTTTGTCACATTGTGACATTCGACCATAGAAGACCTTCGTTTACTACGACTAACTCTGATTAACAATGGTAGCCCATGGTTGATTTTAATATTGAGACAATGTTTTTCATAATGTGACATTGGACCATGCATTAATATTAAAGTGTAAGACTAATATTTAACACCTAATATTACCAACCCAAAGAATTAGAAAACTCAAGGGATTAATAAACCCTAATAATTAATATCTTAAACTTAAAACGTAAGAAATGCATAAACCCTAAGAATTAATAATTTAAAGTGAAGAGACTAATAAACCAAAGGGATTGTTAATATTATAAACCAAAAGATCTAATAAACTCAAGGGTTTAATATTATAAACCAAAGGAATTGGTGAAACCAAGGGATAAATATTAATATTATAAACCAAGAAATTAATAAAGCACAAGAATTAATATTTTAAACTCAAGAGATTAATAAACCCTAAGACTTTATATTTTAAACTTAAGAGATTAATAAACCCAAAGGGTTATTAATATTATAAACTAACATAATAAACCCAAGGGTTTAATATTACAAACCAAAGGAATTGGTGAACCCAACGGATAAATATTAAAGACCTAAGGGATCAATAAGGCGAAGGTGTCAATATTAAAAACACAAGAGATAAATAAACCCTAAGAATCAATATTATGAATAGAAATATTATAATCCCCAATGTTATAAAATCTAAATATTAAACACAATATTATAAACCCTAATATTAAACCCAATATGAACCCTTAATTATAATCGATATATATTAGAATATATATTATAACCCAACATATTACGCCATAATGTAACCATAATATTAAAACTCAAAAGATTAATAAACCCAAGAGATTATAATATTAAAAACCAAAAGAAATAATAAATGCAAGGGTTTAATATTATAAACTAAAGGAGTTTGTGAACCGAAGGGATAAATATTAAAAACCTATATGATCAATAAGGCCAAGGGATCTATATTAAAAACAAAAAAGATTATTAAACCCTAAGAATAAAAATTTTAAACTCAAAAACCTAAGAAATTAATAAACCCTAATAATTAATATTTTAAATTAAATAGATTAACAAACTCAAGACATTATTAAAATTATAAACGAAAAGAAGTAATAAACTCAAGGGTTTATTATTATAAACCAAAGTAATTGGTGAACCCAAGAGATAAATATTAATATTATAAACCAATAAATTACTACACCCTAATAATTAATATTTTAAACTCAAGAGATTATAAACATAAAGAATTAATAACACCAAGGGTTTGATATTAGAAACCAAAGGAATTGGTGTACTAAAGGGATAAATATTAAAAACCTAAGGGATCAATAAGGTCAAGGGATCAATATTAAAAACATAAGAGATTTATAAAGCCTAAGAATTAATATTTTTATCTAAAAAACCTAAGAAATTAATAAACGCTAAGAATTAATATTTTCAACTCAAGAGATTCTAAGACCCAAGGATGATTTAATATTATATATGAAAAGAACTAATAAACCCAAGGGTTTTATATTATAAACCACAGGAATTGGTGAACCCAAGGGATAAATATTAAAAACCTAAGAGATCAATAAGGTGAAGGGATCAATATGAAAAACATAAGAGATTAATAAAACCTAAACATTAATATCTTAAACAAAAAGGTTTGATAAACTCACATGATTATTAATATTATAAACTCAAGAGAATAATATTAAACCTACGATATTAATATTATAAAACTCAAGTATATAAAAACCTTTAGATAAATATTATAAACCTCAAGTATATACAAATCTTTAGATAAATACTATAAACCGTAAAATAAACATGGTTGAGCATGCTTGATTTAAACATTGAGACAATTGTTGTCACAATGCGACATTGGACGAAGAATGGCCATGGTTTTCCATGGTTTATTTTCATATTCAAACAATATTTGTCACAATGTTACATTAGACCATGGAAGAACTTATTGGCTACGACTAACTATGATTAACAACAGTAGTCCATGAGTGATTTTCATATTGAGACAATGTTTTTCATAATGTGACATTGGACAATGCATTAATATTAAAGTGTAAGACTAATATTTAACGCCTACTATTACCTGTAGAAATTTGAATAATAGCTGAATTATTCACCGAGATTATCCTGATTACACACTATTTAAGCTTCATGCATAATACATAACCTCTTCTACAATTGATCATCAATTTGCGGAAATAGAAGCAGTCGCATGCGCACATTAAAACATAATCAAGAACACATATAACACAGTATGTAATGGGGAAAGCTTACAGCTGAAAACCCCCAACTATTTGTATATTATAATGATAGAGAACATGTAACAATACATAGCACAAAGCTCCTCACAGCTCTCAGCACTATCTCACATGCTACACACAAACTAGCTCAGATATGAACAAGTCACAAGTTCAAATCTCTTCCACCTGTCTGCCTGCCTCTACTGCGCAATCCAAGATGAATAATGATGAGATCCAAGTTCGAATCCCATTGGCTTGTACTGCGCAATCCTCATTGGCAATCTCAATCAATGTGTGTGCAAATCTCATGCACAGCTATAGTCACAACTGATAGTAGACTCACCCTTTCACCACCTCTAACACTGGTCTCCACTGAACTGTCCATGCACTGCAGTTAACTGATGTATTCTTTAGTTGATTTATGAGTTAATAATTAGTGAATTAATTAATAATTAATTCACACCACTCATCAATAGTGTATTTATCAGTTAGACTAAATACAACTAGTTCAACTAAGTTAAACCGAACACAACTCCACCAACTGTCTCATCAACTCCACCAAACTCTACCACATGAGTTCTAACTGAAGTCAACCATGCAATAGCTCAACTAACCCCTAGGAATAGCGTAATTCCTTCTGTCAGCTGCATGTGCCACATCCAAGCATCAAACTGAAGTGCTCCAAGAGGATAAGATAATGTTTATAGTCTAAATATTATTAAGGGTTAATAATATTTGATTGTTCTATTCTTAGCCCGACAGTCTAAAAATAGAAACCGCCCAATGTCTAAAAACAGAGGTCCATCTATTTTTACCAACTCGACCAATCATCCATAAATAGCATCCTGCAACTCATAGACCATGATCCATATGTTTAAAAATAGACATAGTCTAAAAATAGACTTTGCGCCAAAAATAGCCTACGGGCCCACTTAGTGAAGGCGACTTCATTTCACTAAGTTCCATCATCTTGTTGTATTTTCAACATTACCAACCCAAAGAATTAGAAAACTCAAGGGATGAATAAACCCTAATAATTAATATCTTAAACTCAAAACCTAATAAATTAATGAACCATACAAATTAATAATTTAAAGTGAAGAGATTAATAAACCAAAGAGATTATTAATAATATAAACCAAAAGAACTAATAAACCCAAGGGTTTAATATTATAAACCAAAGGAATTGGTGAACCGAAGGGATAAATATTAATATTATAAACCTAAAAATTAATAAAGAATAAGAATTAATACTTTAAACTCAAGAGATTAATAAACCATAAGAATTAATATTTTAAACTCAAGATATTAATAAACCCAAGGGGTTATTAATATTATAAACCAAAAGAACTAATAATCCCTATGATTTAATATTACAAACCAAAGAAATTCGTGAACCCAAGGGATAAATATTAAATACCTAAGGGATCAATAAGCCCAAGGGATCAATATTAAAAACACAAGAGATCAATAAACCGTAAGAATCAATATTATAAACTGAAATATTATAATCCGCAATGTTATAAACTCTAAATATTAAACACAATACTATAAACCCTAATATTAAACCCAAATATTATAAACCCAATATTAAAGCCTAATTATAAACCTTATATATTAGAATATATATTATAACCCAACATATTACTCCATAATGTAAATCATAATATTAAAACCGAATGATGATGATGATGATGGTTAACGTCCACTGAGACCAATCTTTGGTCTATCAGATCTAAAGAAAAGGGTTATTTAGTTTTATTTAAGATTTTATTCCTATGCTCAAAAAGCTTGGAGAGAAGCCTCCCGAGCTCACTATAGTTTTGACATCTTAAAAGGCTAGGAAGGTCAGTATTGCAACAAAGATTATGAAATTGAGCTCTAATGTGGTTGTACGTGGGGCACTCTAAGTGGAAATGATTTTCATCCTCGATGTTCATATTTTCACAGAGATGGCAGATCCTTTCCATCCATGGAGTTTTATGAACTATCCAAAGACCTGTTTCACTATGGAGCTCATGAGAGTTCGTTCTAATCTTGGCTATATTAATTTTCTTCTTTGAGCTAGTTAAAACAGAAAGATACTTTTTATTTTCTAGGGTGGGGTTGATGACCTCCTTATAATATCTTAATTTTCTTTTAGCTGCTAGATCTTTCTCACACTACATTTTTTCTTTGAACTTAGAAGTAACAATTTTTTTAATGTCATCAATGTTTTGCAATGCAACATTCTTGTCGATCTCCCAATGGTTTAACCAGGCCCTGATGTCTTTATACCAACCTCGTTTAAGCCTTAGGTGGTTTTGGCTGGAATTTAAAGCTAGTTTAGGAAGTCTATGGTCTCCTATGCTATTGAGCTTGTGCTTGTACAACAGAAGCCTAGTCATAGCTAAGCTCTCGATAAGCGAAAGACCCACTTCTATAAGGAGAATAGGGTAGGGTGTATTGCTTTTAATTTTAAGGTTATACGTTATAAAATGCTTCTGGATTTGCTCAATCTTTCTCAAGGATTCTCTAGAGAAGCTGCAACCCCAAATCTCACATCCATATAAGATAACAGGAGTGACTAAAGTTTCAAAGAGGAACTTATTTCTATCCCACATTACGAGGTTTGTCATTTTACATTTATTTTCAAGACCAAAATAAGCTTTCCACCCCCCCATTAATCCTTTTATGAATGTTATAGTTCCATTTGAGCTTGTGATGAATATCAATTCCTAAGTACTTGAAAGAAGACACTTCCTCCAAGTTACTATTGTCATACATAAAATTAGCATAAGTGTCCTTCTTGAATTTGATAATCATAACTTAATATTATAAGCCCTATACATATTGTAAACTCTAATATTAAAACAAATATTATAAGACTTATTATTAAACCCAATAATATAAACCTTAATATTATACCCAATAATTGTCTCAATGTTTAACCACCCCTCATGAAGTTTCAACTTAGCTCACCTTCTTGACTTTTATATAAATATTTTAATTAATATATTGTCAAGTATTTTAATTAATCTTATTAAATATTTTAATTAATTAACTTAATATTACTATTAATTAATATGAAAATATTAATTTAAAAATTTAAAAATTAATGTTTATTGTAATTGAACATTTTTATATAAATGTTTTAATTAATGTTAAACATTTTAATGTTTTTATTAATGCTATCAATGTTTCATATAATGTTAAAAATTAATTAATTAATTAAAGTTAAAATTAATTAATTTTAATGTTTTAATTAATTAATATTAATGTTAATTATTGTTTTAATAATTTAATTAGTTAATGTTGTATTAATTCATTTCTTTAAATATGTTTGAATTAATGTTATTAAACATTTTTAAATAAATGTTTTAATTAATATGTTGTCAAAAGTTTTAATTAATATTTTAAAGTTAAAAACATTTAAGTACAATTCTAACATCTTATTATTATTATTATTAACAAAATCTCAATATATTTATGTTTAGATATATTTGAATAATATAGTTAAATATAATAATTATGTATTAATTAATATGTGAATGTAATAATGACAATATAATAATCATTTCACTTCATTATTAATTAATATTATTATATATTTAATTAATCTGTAAGGTTATTAGACATTTTTTTATATAAAAGTTTTAATTACATATTGTAAAATGTTTTAATTAATGTTATTAATTAATATTTTAATTAATAATGTTTAATGTTTCAATTTATTAATATTTTAATGTTTTAATTAATTAATTTATATTAATTATAGATTGCATTAAAATATAATTTATTCATATATAGTAGTATATTTTTTTTATGTTTCCAAGGTTAAAATATTATTAAAATAGATTCTAAATTTATAATAATTTATTATTATTATTATTACTATTATTATTTATTATAATAATAATAATAATTTAATAATATAATATTATAATATAATTGTATTAAAATAATCATTATAATTTAATATTATAATTTATTATTGTATGAAAATAATTTCATTAAGTAAAGCAAGCCAACTTTAAGGAAGTCCAAATGGGTAGCATGGACATTTGAATACCAGAAAAAAACATTTTTTTGAATTAATAAAAAATAAATACGGAGGAGCAAGAATAATTTAATAAAATAATATCCATTACGATTTTGATTTTTTCTCTCCGTGAACTTCTCACACATTATATACCTTCTTGATTGCTCTCCCGGTTGGACATATAGTTCCCTAAACCAATGTACAAACAATAGATATAATGAATGCAGTAGAGTAACGAAGACGGTCACTATGAATGGAAAGTTAAAGTAATCATTATCAAAATATTAGTAAAGTAACGCAACGAGCATTATGAATTTAAATTTAGCAATTGTTCTAAAGAGCCGTGCATAGGTTTATTAATTTGGAAAAGTGGTATAAGAAAAGTATTTGTAGACATGTATATTATATGTTTTGTATTTTCAAAAGTATAAAGGTCAATTTTTAAAGATGAAAAGTTAGGAATTACATCCTAATTTTAATTAAAACTAATTATTACTCACACTTGAATTGAAAACTATAAAATTATAGTTATATCTATTTTAATGTTTATACATAATATAAAATTGCTTCCTCAAACATCTTAGTCTCTGCCTCCTATGCACTTTATTTTGCAATAGAACCATCCCCTCTCAATCCCTTACCTATCTCTCTACAACCAATTCTCAAGTCTACTTTGAGCATTGTTTTTTCCCATGCTACATGCCCTCTTGTTGATCCCCTTATTCTGCTTGCTACTTAGGCACCCCTGGATTTTGCACCTCCTCCTAACAACCAAGGTTTGACAACAAATAATTAGGAGTTATCAGAGTCTTTTTCCACATTTGCAGAATTGGCACATTTTAATTAATTTAGGGTTTTTCTCAATAGTTAATTGGAACTTCCTCTTCCAGCTTGTTTTATTCATCTAGGTAGTCCTTCTTCTATTCAGTCATCCAATGGATTTTTGTCTTGTGATCTTTTCAGTCGTAAGACCACCACCAACCATGTTTGGTATTATGTGTTTGTCGTAGATGAAACAATCTTTATTTTTCTTATTCTTATATTTGTAACTTTGTCTCTGTGGTTTCTATTCCAATTGTTGACATTGACCATTCATTGGAGGCTTTTCCTAAATGTGTCCATTACAAGAATAAATAGCAATGGAGATAGAGCACATCCTTGTCTAGACCCCCTCTGGATTTTGAAAAATTGAAGGGGCTTCCCATGAGAACCACCATAGAAGCCGATGTGATGCATAGTACCATTATTATAGGTGGAAACATTTTTGTGTTGTAGGGGCACAAACATTCTAGAGTAGTTTCTATTTTTTTGGATGCCAATCGACTACAAGAATTACTAGGTTACCCAGGATACTCGATCAAAAAATGTTAAGACGGAGGAGGACAAAATATAATATATTTGATTCTATAAATCTACAAAGCCAAACTGATCATTGGAACACCTTTCGTATAAAAATAAAACACAAAAAAACCCCGAAACCAAAAATTTTAATAGATTTTATTTAAAATTATTCTATGATAATGGAATGATCATGCAAGCACCCCATGAAATTAGAAGCTAAATTTTAATATGCCTTTTCTTTGGATTAGTACATTTCTCTTTTACAATTTTCTATGCCACTCCAATGAGTAAATTGAATTTAAGTACATTTTTCTGCAGAGGTTGTTGCATTTAAGTAAATAGCTTCAAGTGAGCTTCCAAGTTTAGGTTTAAAAAAAATACAAGAGGTTTTTATATTTTCCAACTTCTTGGATTAAAAGCAGTTTTGAAAGAGATAATACCAATGAAAGAGATAATACAAAATATTATAAAGCTCGAAAAATTTTGAGATAGTATTATAGTGCATTTTTGTATGTTAGCTATAATCTACCAAAAAAATTTTCCAAATTTTGTAACATTTCTATAAAGATTTAAAATAATAAATAAATGGATGACACCATCAAATGACGGTGCCTGCCATTTCTTTACAACTTTTTTTTGTTTTCAACTGGAATGTAAATGTTTCTTGTAAGCTCAATCAAAATAAAAGAAATGAAAATTTGTGGAATTTTATAACAACATCCCTTCACCCAAATATTTCACTTCATCAAGGTGTATGCAAAAATTGTATCTTTTCAAAACAATTTAAAATATTTCATAAATAATGAATGCTTCCCAATGAAATGCGTAAAAGCTACAAATCCACAGAATTGTACAGAAACAATTAAAATCACGAAATTTTATAGAAACATTCAATCCACCAAATATTTCTCAACCGTTGGAATTTTTGAATGATTCCAAACAATAGAGGAACAAAAATTCCTCTTCTTTAACACAGAGAGATCAATTTAAAAATTCTGGATAGAGATTCATAAAACTTCTATTTCATTAAAAATCTATGAGCTATTACAATAATGAAACTCTTCCTCTACTGAGGGATTACAATACAAAAATTTGTTGTATGACTGCTACACAACACAGTGCACAACACACTCTTTGTCACAAAAATGCACACACAGTCTGTCTTTCTGATTCTCTCTCTCTCTCTACGTAGAACAAAAATTACATTACATATATGCGTGGCTAGTAAAACCTAATCTAATTCAATGCCATTCAATGGCTCAACAACTTGTACTTGGCCGAACGACACTCTACCCATGTTTTTCTTTATAGTGTGTCACTACGGAGGCATCTCATGGTCTAGACTGACCATCGGCGTTGTGCTCTCGCAGTGGATATCCATCGTTGATCTTCGGTCAAAGCACAATGGCCGAAGTAAACAATGGGCTATTTGTGCCCGTGGGTTATCGTTGATTTGATCTAAGATCAACGATAATCACACTCGTTGATGTGAACGGTGTTTAACACATCACAGATTTAAAAACATGCGACAAAATCCTTTTTCATGAATTATCGCATCCATTATTTGTCCCTGCTGACTAGACACTTCAACCGTGCGATCGAGATCCTATTGGCTGGAGGTGGACCCCGACGGACTTCAAACAAACTTCAAGTGGATTTGATAATCATTTATCACATCCATTTTCTGCCATGTTGACATCAGCTCCATTCTATGCGATCGGCTTGTGATTGGTCGATGAACTGTGTGACGTGGAACATGGGCTCCAAAAATATGACGTGGTGCATTCAAATTTAAAATAAAATGGCAGGCTAAGATATGGTTGGCGGATGGAATTTAAGGCGGGTAGACGAGGGTTTATGAATGCGGTTGCGTGGTGATAGAACCACGAATTTTAAACACAAAACAGGCTACAACCTTTGAACGAAAAACTTGATTTTGCAGGAAATTTAAACATGGCTTCAATGCACGGTGGCGTGCAAGAAAAAACAAAAACAAACTTCGACTCCTGCTGTCCTTTTCCACAGTTGCAGTTGGAATAAATATTTGAAACACTCCCCCTTAATTTCAACTGCTGGATTTTCTTGCATACCCAGACATTTCCTCAAATAATAGAAACTCTTTTGCCCGAATGGTTTTGTTAGTATATCAGCAAACTACTCCTCTGTTCTATGATGTTTCAAAACAATTTCCCCATTGTTCACTAACTCTCTGATGTAGTGATACTTCTTGGCATTAATGTGTTTCATTCTCTTATGAAACACTGAATTCTTTGACAATGCTATTGTTGTGCTATTATCACAATAAACTGTTGTGCCTTTTACCTGTTCATGACACAAAATCCTCAACATTCTCCTCATCCATACTGCTTGACATGCTGCTGCTGTAGCTGCCACATAGTCTACCTCTGCTATTGATAAAGCCACAATTGGTTGTTTCTTAGAAGCCCATGAAATGGCTCCTGAACCCATATGAAAAACATAATGAGAGGTGATTTTCCTGTCATCTATACTTCCAACCTAATCACTGTCAGTATATCCACTTAATTCAAAATTTTCTGAAGTGGTGTATAAAATACCATACCACTTTGTTCCTTTCACATACCTCAGAATTCTTTTTGCTGCTTGCCAATGTGCGTCTTTTGGACTTTCCATAAATCTGTAAATTAAACTTACTGCATGCATAATATCAGTCCTAGTTGCAGTCAAATACATCAGGCTTCCAACTATGATTTTATACAGACTTGGATCAAAATCCTTGCTGCTTTCTTCTTTTCTTAACTTCAATCCCATCACTGTAGGAGTAATTTCTACCTTGCAATCTTGCATGTTAAATCTTTCCAAAAATTCATTTACATATTTGGCTTGAGAGATAATAATATTATTTTCATTTTTCTCTACTTCTATTCCTAAGAAGTATCTCAGCAATCCCATATCAATCATTTCAAATTCATCCTTCGTGACTATCTTAAAATTATCAATGAGGTAAGCATCATTACCTGTGAATATAACATCATCAACATACAAAACAACAATGAGCATCTTACCATCTTTCTCCGTGATATATAATGTGGGTTCTCCTTCACATTTCTCAAACCCATTTTCCAGTAGATAGACATCTATCCTACTGTACCATGCTCTTGGTGCTTGCTTCAGCCCATACAGAGCTTTCTTCAATCTGCATACTTTGTGCTCTTGCCCTTGTTCGGAAAAGTACTGAGAGGGGGGGTAAATCAGTATTTAGGGCAGACTGAAAATTTTTCACTTATTCTTTGTCTTAAACCCATATGCTACTCTACTGAACCCAACTCACGTATACACACGGATATTCTTAAGAAAACTTGCGTATGTCCAAAGATCTTATTATGCATTTAATTCTTAACTTAGATCATTGCATCCTTCATTCATCAGATGTTTAGTAAGCAGTAAGCATGTACAGTAATAACAGAATAAATCATCACACATAAGCAACACACATGAACACCATTATTTAAGGTGGAAACCCAATTCGGGAGAAAACCACCGTTGCTGTCGTCTCTGTCTTCAATATTTATTATAAAGAAAACTTCTTACAATTTTGTACTGGTGCAGACTCATACCAGCACGCAGGCACCCACCCGCAGAAGGCTACAACCTTCTCTCGTTCTCTAGCCACTACTGGAAGGGAGCTCCAACCCCCTAACTTTAACACCAGCTTCTACTGGCAGGAATCTTCCACTTTCATACTGAAGGCTTCAACCCTCAGATCCACCAGGTTTCTTCAATTTCTTCATCAGACTTGCGCCAAGTCTTCATCATTTCTTTTGCAGATCATCATAGAGATTCATCATTTCTATATCTAGAGATCATATCCATAGGTGCATCATAGATTCAGATCTATCAGAAACAGAGTTCAATCATGCAAATATCTCTTAAAGAGATTTTTTCATTAACAATCCTTCACCATGCACACGTTGTATTATAATCCTCTTCTCCTTATATAGTTTTCGCCTTTATCAATACCATGAGTCAAAACCACTCAAACTCTATTGGTATTCCTGGATGGGGTCAAAATAGATAATCCAGTAGGGTCTACCCAAGCCCCAAAAAAACTTCTCATTGTTTTATTTGTCTGGCAATTAAATAATTAATCTAAGACTTTTTAATATCTCAATCTGAGATTGAGATATTAATCCAAATTTCTCCTTTAGAAATGACCTCCCTAAGGCATACAAAAATGCTCTCTTAATAACAACCCACGTATTAAAAGTCGAGCCAATCCAAATTGGAACCCCAACCTTCGTTCTTCCATTCATGAATCGTCCCAAAGGTAATATTTATCTCTGCCATATAATATTATAGCCAAGGTTAATAAAATTTTCCAAGGTCCGGCGCTGGTCATAGTATCCCTGACTTTCGCTTAAACCCCGACGCATCAACATTATATATATATCTGAACATGGATATACTCTTACATGCTCATGATTTCCTCGTAAAATATATTCCCCACTTCAATTGTTACAAACATTAACGTGCTGCTGACTTATATTAAAACCCAGCAGTAATATATATCCATATAACCTTTCGGGCCCTTCAACAATATTTAATCTTCGACTTGGGGGTTAAGATCTCAGCATAACACAACAACGTATATTGAACCAATAATGCGAAGGGAAATCGGGTCCCACACTCTTAATACACGACATAATACTTTGGGTTAAACCCGCAAACCTCAACACATGCGTATGGGCCCCAATGCTAACGGTCGTCTCCATTCAACGGTTGTTATCGCGTCGCGCCGCCTCATTTGATCGGACGGATATCGCTCGACGAAGATGCGCGAACAATAACACGCGATGGCCACCGTACTTTGGTTAAGCTTCGCGCATCTTCCTCATACGACCACCGTCCGATGGCTTCCCTCCAGATCGACGGTGCTCAACAATATCGCGCGGCTTCCTTGGTCGATCGTTAACGTACGATGGCGCGCAGTGATGGCGGTTTTGCAACGATGCGTGTCGCTCGTTCTATGGAATCAGAGCCAACCTCTTGAATATCACTTTCTCGTCGAAGGTGGTGCGATGAAAACCACTGGTTCGCTCTAAACCGCGTCCACTGTTCCTCCTTCGTGGTTCTGCCCCTTTGCTCAAGGTTCCGTCAATACTTTCGCCAATTTGTTTCTCTGCGTTATTAGTTCATATAACCACAATAATGTTATACAACTCCGATGAAATCCTTATGGACTATTCGATTCGGTTCTTTTGCATTCAAGAGGGACACCTTTATTTGTATTGTCTAACACATGCGGAACACACTATTACTTTGACTGATAGAGCTAATGTGCCCTGCACACATAGAACATGTCCATGGCTCACTCTCCCAACAGAACTTCACACAGAGTTTCAGGGCATTCCGTACGAGAATTGAACCAATCAATACCCAAATACTCTCGGTATTCTCCACCCATCAGAGTATCACTAGAACTCAATCATACACAGGATTTCCTTTATCCTCCATCAGGATGCCTACATACACCGAAATTATTCAAGAAAATCTTCACCCATGATTTAACTCGTCCTTATTGTCATCGATTCTCCCATTAAATACAGAGCGTCGTTCAATTTACATTCAGTCTTATATTCTTCTTGAATAGAACTGCTGATGATTTTCTAAGTTCTTCATACCGTCATTATCTGCATCCTTTGTCAGAGAGTTGCCATCAAGGACAATCAATTCAATATAATAGGATACAAGAAACATGTTTCCAACAATCTCCCCCTTTGGACTTGATGGCAACCATGACTAGAAATACATTTAGCAATATTCTCCCCCTTTGACATCAAGGGCAAAGGATAGATCAATATCCTTTGTACTGAAAATACCATGCTCCCCCTGAGATCATGTTGCATCTTCAAACATAATTAGAATGCCAACAATGCATCCTTTCCACATGAACAATGCTCCCCCTTAACCTGTGCATCCAGAGATACCCAACAACACCACAGCTGTGCTGAAGAATGCTGACCTAGAAAAAAATTTTCTCAGCAAATACCCATACGCGACTATCCTTCAGGAAATCCATGTATCCAATTTAATCTTCTGTATTTAAGTAGATCTGATCTTCTGCATGGCAGAGACTACTCCCAACTTCTGTCTGAGATATTCGAACGCTTCCCTAGGTAAAGGTTTGGTAAATATATCAGAAACTTTTTCTTTGGAGGGCACATATTCCAAATTCACCTTTTGTTCAAGCACTTGTTCACGTAAGAAGTGATACTTGATGGGAATGTGCTTGGTCTTGGAATGCATAACAAGATTCTTTGAGATATTGATGGTACTTGTGTTATCACACATAATGGATATAGGAGGTGAACATTTTATTTGAAAGTCTTGAAAGGTTTGCATCATCCAAAGAAGTTGAGTGCAACATGATGCGGAAGCCACATATTCTGCTTCTGCTGTAGATAAGGCAATAGAGCTTTGCTTCTTGTTGAACCAAGATACTAACCGGGGCCCCATGTAGAATGCACCACCACTAGTGCTTTTCCAATCATCAACATTTTCAGCCCAATCTGCATCAGTGTAAGCATGAAGAGTGAGATCAGCATTCTTTGGATACCATAGTCCAAAGTCTTGAGTTCCTTGTAGATATTTGAATATTCTTTTGATAGCCTGAAGGTGAGACTCTTTTGGATTAGCTTGGAATCGTCCAACAATCCCAACTGCATGCATAATTTCTGGTCTAGTCCAGTGAGATAAAGTAGACTTCCTATCATAGATCTGTATTCTGGTTGATTCACTGTGGGAGAATCATCATGAGAACTGAGATTACATCTGGTTACCATTGGTGTATTTACAGGTTTGTACTCTTCCATGCCATACTTCTTCATAATTTGCTTAAGATATTTTGTTTGTGATAAGAATATGCCATCTTTTGCTTGTTGCACTTGCAAGCCAAGAAAGAATGTTAGTTCCCCAAGTAAAGACATTTCAAATTCTTGTTGCATATCAGAAGCAAATTTCTGACTCATAGAATCTTCATTAGTTCCAAAAATGATATCATCAACATATACAACCACAATCAATAGTTTATCATTTTCAGTTTTTGTGTATAAGTTGCTATCAGCAGACCCCTTTGAAAATCCTTGTTGATGAAGATATTTGTCAAGACGATAATACCATGCCCTTGGAGCTTGTTTGAGACCATATAGAGCCTTTTTAAGTCTAAAAACAAGATTTTCATCATTTCCCAAAATGAATCCTTTTGGTTGTTCTATATAAACTTCTTCTTCTAGATCTCCATTGAGAAAAGCAGATTTAACATCCATTTGATAAACTTTGATTTGTTGGAAGCTTGAAAAAGCAAGAAACATTCTTATGGCTTCAAGTCTAGCTATAGGAGCAAAATTTTCTTCAAAGTCTATATCTTCTTGTTGAGCATACCCCTTGCAAACAAGTCTAGCTTTATTTCTTATAACATCCCCATTCCCATTTAACTTATTTTTGAATATCCATTTAGTTCCAATGACATTCTTGTCATGAGGTCTTGGTACTAATTCCCAAGTGTGATTCTTTTCAATTTGATCAAGTTCTTCATTCATGGCTTGAATCCAACATTCATCTTTGCTAGCTTGATTGACATTGTGTGGTTCAATAGTGGACATAAATGCCAGATAGCCAGAAGATCCCACAAGAGTCCTTCTTGTTTGTACACCAGATCCTTTTTCTCCCAAAATTTGAGATTCTGGATGATTCTTTTGAACATATTTGGATGGAGCTTTTTCAGATAAATCATCTTCGGGTTATTCATTGGGTTCACTGCCTATATCATCCTTATTTGATGTAGAAGGATATATGTCATCATCATCTTCATCTGTTGTTTGCTTTTCTTCTTTTGGAGCTGCAGGGGACTCATCAATAACAACATCAACACATTCAACAATCTTCCGAAGTCTTTTATTGTAACATTTATATGCTTTACTCCTAGAGGAGTAACCAAGAAGTATTCCTTCGTCTGCTCTGGGTTCAAAATTGCCAAGTTTTTCATCATTATTTTTTATAAAGCATTTGCTTCCAAAACTCTAAAATGCTTCACAGTGGGAGGATTACCATACCATAGTTCATATGGATTTTTATCACTATTTACACGAACATGTGCCTTGTTAAGAATATTTACCGCTGTATGTGATGCTTCTCCCCAAAATGTGTCAGGTGTTTTGGAATCATCAAGCATAGCTCTAGCCATTTGTTGAACTGTTCTATTCATTCTTTCTGCTACTCCATTTTGTTGTGGAGTACCAGCTACCAAACTGTCTTTTTATGCCATGTTGTTCACAAAATTCAAGGAATTCATCTGACGTATATTATCCTCCTCGATTAGATCTAAGACACTTGATTTTTAGATCTAATTCATTTTCAACCAGTGCTTTGAAGATCTGAAATTTCTCAAATGCTTCATCTTTGTGTTTAATCAACCCAATCCAACACATTCTGGAGAAATCATCAATAAATAAGATATAGTATTGTTCACCACGTGGTGAATTTTTCCTCACAGGTCCACATATGTCAGTATGAATGAGTTCAAGAGGCTTACTTGATGATCCTTCCTTGGCATTAAATTGCACTCTGGTTTGCTTACCGAATTGGCAAGATTTTCATATGATACTTTCAGGTAGAGTAATATTGGGAAGATCACGAACAACTTTAAGTCTGCTTGATTTGTTGATTTGAGAGAAGCTCAGATGTCCCAACCTTCTATGCCATAGCCAGTTTTCTGAAGATTTACTCAAGTAACATTGATCTTTGCAGTTCTTCAATACATACAGGTTGCTTGGAGTTCTGTTTCCTTTTATAATTGTTTTACCTGTTTCAAGATCACGTACCACACATTCTTTTGAACTAAAGACAACTTCAGTTCCTTGATCACACATTTGACTTACACTTAACAGGTTATGCTTTAATACATCTACATACATGACATTATTAGCTTTCATTTTTTCTTTTAGAAAAACAGACCCTTTTCCCTTAATGACAGCAGGAGTATCATTTCCAAATGTAACATTCTTTTCTTTTTCCAGAGCACTATATGCAAGAAGTTTGTTTTTGTCACCTGTCATGTGTTTTGAGCATCCACTATCAATGTACCATTGATTTTCTTCACCTTCTACAAATAAAGCTATGCCACAATTTTCAACCTGTAGTTCCTTCTTTTTCCACACTTTGGAGCTTGAAGGAAATTGCTCTTTTGGCTAGATTTTGCTCCTGCATTCAGATTCTTCACGGCCAAAGTTATTGAAATAAGCACATTCAACTTCATTTTGAAGAGGATAAAAGTTGTTATAGGTATTCTTCTTTGTTCCAATATCCATCCTTTTCTTTCTTGCTTCTCTTGTCATGATGGTTTTATATGCAACACATTGAACAACTTTATGACCAAAATTGTGACATGAGAAACATTGTCCATTGAAGAACAAATTTCTGCGATCATGAAATCTTCTACTTGAATTTACATGTTGGTCGGTGTTTCTTTGAAAGGTATTCTTGTTAGTGTTCTTTGAATTGAGCTGGTGATGCTTTACCTGTGAATATTCTTTATTCCCTTGCTGAGTGGAAAAATGTTGTATACTGGCTGTAGCTGCTTTTAGATAGTTTGGTGTTGAAGTCTGAGAAGATTCTATGATATATCCAAGACCTGTCTTTATAAAAGGAGAACGTTGTACCTTGATAATCTCATCTAAGGTTTCAGATCCTTTAGCAAATCTAAGATTCAAAGTCTTCACTTTCTCAATTTATTTTCTTAGACTTACTATTTCACATTCTAATTTCTCATTGTGTTTCTCTTTTTCTTCAAGCTGATTTTTTAGAGTTTCTATGGATATTTTACTTTCTTCTAAGCATATTTTACTTTCTTCTAAGCATATTTTGAGTTGATTGAATTCATCAAGAAAATCATTGTCCTCTAAAGGATCCATAAAAGTATCTTTTTCTTCTCTAGATTCCTTTTCAAATGTCATGAGAAGTCTAAGATCTTGTTCACATTCTTCCTCACTGTCAGATAACCCATCACTGTCTTCATGAGTATAGTAATTTTTTCTAGTGCTAAACCGATTCTTATTCCTTCTTGCTACTTCCTTTCCTTTTTCATGTGTTTCTTTGTGAGGACACTTAGCAACATAATGACCAACTCTTCCACAAGCAAAACATTTGAAAGGAAGCTTACCTCTGAACCGTCCTGTACCAAGTTGGAGTTTCTTTACAAAATTTACCTCATCTTCTTCTGAGATATACCCTGATCCTTCTGTCTCTTGTACTTCCTTCCCTTTTGTAGAAGCTCTAAAGACGGCTTCTTTGACTTCAGATGGTCCTCCTCTTCTCATTTCATATGCAATTAGTATGCCATGAAGTTGCACCACAGTAAGATTTTGAAGATCCTGCTTTTCTTCAAGAGCAGAAACTTTTGACTCAAATTTTTTCATTAGTGATCTTAAAACTTTCTCAACCAAAGTAGATTCGGTTATTGTTTCTCCCAGATTTCTCATACGATTTACAATATCATCAAGACATAAAAATAAATTGGCAATGCTCTCCTCATTATGCATTTTTAGATTCTCATATTGAATTCTGAGAGCTTGGATTTTAGCACTTTTTACCTTTGAATCACCTTCATAACTTAGAATTATTTTGTCCCATATTGCCTTTGCTGTATTCAGCTGCATGAATTTGACAAATTCTGATTTAGTTAGACTTCCCAATAGAGCATTGACCGCTTTTTCATTTGTTTCGTAATTCTTTCTTTCTGTTGGATCTGTTGGTACTGCGACTGGATATTGATATCCTCCTTCAACAATAGCCCATACATCTGCTCCCAGAGACTGAAGATATGATCTCATCCTTGTTTTCCAGAAGATTAAATTTTTTCCGTTGAAGAGCAGAGGCCTGATAGATGCTGTTCCATCTTGATTTCTCATCTTGATTGATCTTCCTTCTAGCGGCTAAGCTTTTTCAGAAAGACTCGCTCTCATACCAATTGTTCGGAAAAATACTGAGAGGGGGGGTGAATCAGTATTTAGGGCTGACTGAAAACTTTTCACTTATTCTTTGTCTTAAACCCATACGCTACTCTACTGAACCCAACTCATGTATACACATGGATATTCTTAAGAAAAATTGTGTATGTCCAAAGATCTTATTATGCATTTAATTCTTAACTTGATCATTGCATCCTTCATTCATCAGATGTTTAGTAAGTAGTAAGCATGTGCAGTAATAACATAATAAATCATCACACATAAGAAACACACATGAACACCATTATTTAAGGTGGAAACCCAATTCGGGAGAAAACCACCGTTGCTGTCGTCTCTGTCTTCAATATTTTTTATAAATAAAAATTCTTACAATTTTGTACTAGCGCAGACTCATACCAGCATGCAGGCACCCACCTGCAGAAGGCTACAACCTTCTCTCGTTCTCCATCCACTACTGGAAGGGAGCTCCAACCCCCTGACTTTAACACCAGCTTCTACTGGCAGGAAGCTTCCACTTTCATACTGAAGGCTTCAACCCTCAGATCCACCAGGTTTCTTCAATTTCTTCATCAGACTTGCGCCAAGTCTTCATCATTTCTTTTGCAGATCATCATAGAGATTCATCATTTCTAGATCTAGAGATCATATCCATAGGTGCATCATAGATTCAAATCTATCAGAAACAGAGTTCAATCATGCCGATATCTCTTAAAGAGATTTTTCCATTAACAATCCTTCACCATGCACACGTTGTATTATAATCCTCTTTTCCTTATATAGTTTTTGCCTTTATCAGTACCATGAGTCAAAACCACTCAACCTCTAATGGTATTCCTGGACGGGGTCAAAATAGATAATCCAGCGGGGTCTACCCAAGCCCCAAAAAAACTTCTCATTGTTCTATTTGTCTGGCAATTAAATAATTAATCTAAGACTTTTTAATATCTCAATCTGAGATTGAGATATTAATCCAAATTTCTCCTTTAGAAATGACCTCCCTAAGGCATACAAAAATGCTCTCTTAATAACAACCCACATATTAAAAGTCGAGCCAATCCAAATTGGAACCCCAACCTTCGTTCTTCCATTCATGAATCGTCCCAAAGGTAATATTTATCTCCACCATATAATATTATAGCCAAGGTTAATAAACATTTGCCAAGGTCTGGCGCTGGTCATAGTATCCCTGACTTTGGCTTAAACCCCGATGCATCAACATTATATATATATGAACATGGATATACTCTTACATGCTCATGATTTACTCGTAAAATATATTCCCCACTTCAATTGTTACAAACATTAACGTGTCGCTGACTTATATTAAAACCCAGCAGTAATATATATCCATATAACCTTTCGGGCCCTTCAACAATATTTAATCTTCGACTTGGGGGTTAGGATCTCGGCATAACACAACAACGTATATTGAACCAATAATGCGAAGGGAAGTCGGGTCCCACACTCTTAATACACGACATAATACTTTGGGTTAAACCCACAAACCTCAACACATGTGTATGGGCCCCAATGCTAATGGTCGTCTCCATTCAATGGTTGTTATCGCGTCGTGCCACCTCATTTGATCGGACGGATATCGCTTGGCGAAGATGCGTGAACAATAACGCGCGATGGTCGGCGTACTTTGGTTAACCCTTGCGCATCTTCCTCATACGACCACCGTTTGATGGCTTCCCTCCAGATCGACGGTGCTCAATAATATCGCGCGGCTTCCTTGGTCGATCGTTAACATGCGATGGCACGCAGTGATGGCGGTTTTGCGGGGACACGTGTTGCTCGTTCTATGGAATCGGAGCCAACCTCTTGAATATCGCTTTCCCGTCGAAGGTGGTGCGATGAAAACCACCAGTTCGCTCTAAACCGCGTCCACTGTTCCTCCTTCATGGTTCCGCCCCTTCGCTCAAGGTTCCATCAGTACTTTCACCAATTTGTTTCTCTGTGTTATTAGTTCATATAACCACAATACTGTTATACAGCTCCGATGAAATCCTTATGGACTATTCGATTCGGTTCTTTTGCATTCAAGAGGGACAACTTTCTTTGTATTTTCTAACACATGCGGAACACACTATTACTTTTACCGATAGTGTTAGTATGAATCTTTCGTCGTAAAAGATCACTTTAGCTATGCATAACAAATAGCCCTAACATCTATTATGGCTGCAAAATATCTTTAAGTTTGCTGCACAAATTCAGATCTAAGCACAAAAGACATTAAGCAGATAAAATATAACATGGCTCCATAAATCCAATGGACAAGACAAGAAGAATGTATTTGAAAGAATTTTGTATTATATCAAAGAATGGGGCGCCTGAGAGGAAAACAAGAAAGGTGTCTTCCGATTCTCCTCAGTGGGATGGGTTCTTGAAAGTCCTCAGTGTTTCAGATCTAACATTTCTCTCTCTTAGTGGTGTAGAAAAACAAGCATAGAACTCAATGGGAGCACACAAAGCAAAAACGGAAAAATGGTGACCAAGAGTAGATCCAGAGTGATCTAATGCAATGAAGGTGACTAATGAATGGGGAAAACCCCCCTATTTATAACAAAATATTGGGGCGGTCTAGAACTTGGTGCATGAATAAAATATTATTAATCAAATTCTAGAAGCACCCTTTAGGAATATTTTATTATATTTGTTGGAGGGAAAAGGGTTCTTGACTTGGGTCAATTCCTTTATTTATAAATAATAAATAAATAAATGGTTTATTTATCATCTTAGGGAAGTGATGGGAATATAATTAAATAAATAATGGTTTATTTAGTTATTTATGGATGATTTAGTCAAATTTAACTAAGAATATTATTTAAATAATGATTTAAATAACTTGTTCTTAGGAAATAATTAAATAAATCAGGATTTATTTAATTAGTTTCCTTGTTTTGGGTTAAATATGACTAAATAAGTTATTTTGTATGGTGAAAGCAATTTTACTTAGGGTAAAATTGGTCTTACATGGTGTACTTGGGTTCATCTAATAATAATAGGTTAGATGACCAAAAAAATGGTGTAACAGATAGAGCTAATGTGCCCTACACACATAGAACATGTCCGTGGCTCGCTCTCCCAATATAACTTCACACAGAGTTTCAGGGCATTCCGTACGAGAATTGAACCAATCAATACCCAAATACTCTCGGTATTCTCCACCCATCAGATTATCACTAGAACTCAATCATACACAGGATTTCCTTTATCCTCCATCAGGATGCATACATACACCGAACTTATTCAAGAAAAGCTTCACCCATGATTTAACTTGTCCTTATTGTCATCGATTCTCCCATTAAATACAGAGCATCGTTCAATTTACATTCAGTCTTATATTATGCTTGAATAGAACTGCTGATGATTTTCTGAGTTCTTCATACCGTCATTATCTGCATCCTTTGTCAGAGAGTTGCCATCAAGGACAATCAATTCAATATAATAGGATACAAGAAACATATTGCCAACAGGCCTTCCTTCTCACATCCCAGAGGTTATTCAACATATACCTCTTCCATCAATACTCCATTCAGGAATGCTGATTTCTCATCCATTTGGTAAACTTTCCACTTGTGTTGTGCTGCTATGGACAACACTGCTCATACTGTTTCCATTCTTGCAACCGGTGAAATGTTTCTTCATAATCTCTTCCTTATTGCTGCTCGTAGCCTTTGACAACAAGTCTAGCCTCGTGCCTTTCAATCTTACCTTCAGCATTTCTCTTCGTTTTATAAACCCATTTCACTCCAATGACTTCCTTACCTTTTGGGAGATCAACCAATTCCCATGTTTTGTTCTTCTCTATTGCATTCATTCTTCATCCATAGCATCTATCCGTTTCTTATCTTTCACTGCTTCCTCAAAATGAATAGGATCATCTACATGACAATACAATTAAAATAAAGAGTTCATGCCTTCATTTGCTGCCTCTTGCTCATAAATTTCATTTAGACTTCTGAATTGAGTTCCTCTTTCATTTGGTGAACTTGTGCTTGTAGAAGCACTCAAATCTGCTCATTGTGATGTGATTGGAGAAGCACTTTCATCACTTCTCAAGGGTGTTCTCATACCTGCTTGTGGTGTCCCTTGATGTCCTTGTGTTGTCGGAGGTGGTGCTGCTAATGAGGGATGTCTCAGCCATTTCTTCCTCATCATCATCATGAGACAAACAAATTTTCACATTCACTGTTTTCTTAATGCTTCTATCCCAAGCTTCTTCCTCAATAAATTGGACATATCTGCTTATTACAAACTTCTTGCTGGATGGGTTATACAATCTATATGCCTTGGATTCTTCACTGTATCCAATAAATATGCACTTCTCCCCCTTACTGTCCAACTTCTTCCTTAGCTGATCCGGAATGTGTGCATACGCCACACAACCAAAAACTTTCATGTGAGTGAAAAACTGCTTTGTTCCACTCCATGCTTCTTTCGAAACTCTGTTCATAACACTCTTTTTTGGGAATCTATTCAAGATGTATTATGCACAATGTACAACTTCAGCCCAATATTCATTTGGCAAATGTTTTCCCTTCAACATACTTCTTACCATGTCCATGATGGTTCTATTTTTTCTTTCAACAACTCCATTTTGCTGCGGTGTATACCTTGCTGTAAATTGCTTGTGAATCCCATTTTCCCTACAAAAACACAGGAAATATTTGAATATGTATTCTCCTCTATCAGTCTTGAGGACTTTAATATGTTGCCCACTTTGATTCTCCATTAGAGCTTTAAAGTGGCAGAATTTATCAAACACTTCACTCTTAAATTTCAAGAAATAAACCCATGTTTTTCTTCTGAAATCATCAATAAAGGCTAGCATATAGTGGCTACTTGCTAATGACAGTGTTTGCATTGGTCCACACAAATCTGAATGGACAATTTCTAAGGGTGCCTTTGCACTTATGCTCTTTCCTGATGGAAAGCTTTCTTTGTGTTGTTTGCCCAAGATGTAGCCTTCACATAGGCTATTTGGTTTCTCAATCAGTGGTAATCCCTTTACCATTCCTTTCCTATGAAACAAATTCAGACCTCCAAAGTTGAGATGTCCAAACCTCAAGTTCCATAACCAATTTTCATCCTTTGCTTCTTTTTGGTAAGTCTCTTGTGTCACTGTTGTAATGGCATCTCCTTTCTTCAAATCTGCTCTCATCTTGAGAGGGAGCATTATGTTCCTTGTCATCTTCACTTGTGCAATGCATTGCTTGCTTGGTGGTTTATCCATGGGGGTGCATACATCATCTTCAAAAAATACATTTTAGCCTTTCTGAATGAGATGTCCTATGCTCAACAGGTTACACTTCATACCAGGCACATAGTAAACTTCTGATATGGTTCTTCTTTCTCCTTTCTTTGTCAAAACACTCACTCTGCCTTTTCCCATGACAAATACTTTACTGTATGTCCCCAATGTTACTTGAGACTTTACATTTTTATCAATCATGGAAAACATAGAAATTTTTGTAGTATTCCCAATTAGCAGCAGCTAATTGGAAATATTAATTTTGATCAATTTTGCCTTATATAATTAAGTTATAAATAAAAGTGAGTAGAGGGGGACATAACTCACTCTAAAAATAAAGTGCACTCCCTAGTAGACACAACGTTGTAACTTAAGTGAGCCAAGGGGGGCCAAGAGACCACATAGAGAGGGGACCCACATAAACGCATGGAGGGACTGCGCTGGTTGGGTTGAGCACGTGGCAAAGGGAGGATACGTTGGAGGAGGTGGGCCTTAGGGTTTGAGAGAGGCCAACGCTATAAGAGAGAGGAGAGCCTCCTCATTTTGGTCATTCGAGTTTATGCATTTGAGCTAGTCACTTCGACTTCCTGAGCACGTTGGCTATTTAGCCTGTCTGCAGCACTGTTTAGTGCATCGAGTGTCTCCGATCGGAGATCTCACCCTTAGCCCCGAGGGACTTCGAGTGCCTGCTCGGGCAAGTTAGTTTCATCATATTTTTGTGGGAGGATTGATGTTTGGGTTTTCTTACGGAGCTGGGCATCTAGAGACTGCGCAGTCTTGAGAGGGAGGACGCAGTCCATTCTAAGGGAGCTCCGGATTGAGTTTCTTGCAGGGGTTTTGAGCTTGGAGATTGAGAAAAGGATCAGCCTTTGCCCATGGGAGGATTTTGGTGGAGTTTGAGACTACATTTCAATAGTTTCTATTCAGCCTCTGCGCAGAGCCTTGGAGGACAGCGTAATTCCCCAAGGGGGTGATTTTCGGGGGTCAGCCATTTCAGATATGATTTCTAGGTTTTGCTGTGGTTGATGAGTAGAGGTGGATTGCATATTTTCAGCTCATTCCGGCGAGGGGATCAGCCCCAAGTCGTCAGTTCATTTCAGTAGTAGTAGCTACACGGCAGTTTCCAACAGCTGGGACGCAGCTCAGAGAGTAGCCATTTCTTGGATATTCTGAGATTATTTCTTCACTTGCCTTGAGCAAGTCTAGGTGCTATCACTTTGATCACCTATTTTACTTCATTATATTTCTCAGTATAATAAAATGGTTTAGCATTCTCTCTCTATATTTCTGGAGAATTTGTCGTACATTCTATCTATGCTATTGTATGTCTGCTTTACTGTTATCTTATATATTTCTGGGCATTCTAGTTCTATACCACTTCGTGTGTTTTTTTCTCATACTCTTAGACAGAGTCTGGAAAGGGCTAGGTAGCCTCCAGATCTCACCATCTTCTCAAAGGTGAAATATCTGGTAAACGCCTTCCCAGTCTATATCTGGTTGGAGTTTGCTTGAGTTTTAGAGATATCCCCAAAACGGGATATTACAGTGGTATCAGAGCATAGATCTGGCTCAGCTTGTGGAGGTAGTAGTTTATGACACCGGGGGAGAAGCCCTACATCTGCTACAGAGGTAGGAAGTACAGAGATATTGAGCATAGGTTGGAGAACAACTACAGAGAGGAGGAGCCTGTGGTAGAAACAGAACATGAGGAGCCTGTGATATACATAGAGCAGGAGGGGTCGATGGCAGGTGATGATGATGTGAAAAGATTTGGGGAGATGATCCTCAAATCAGTACAAGATCTGTCAAGGCAGATTGAGATGATGGGGCAAAGATTCACCGCTGTGGAGGCTAGATAGCGTGAAACCCCAAGGGGTTTCCAGATTGGTGAGGGATCAGGCACATCCCACCATTTTTCGGAGTATGATGCCACTCAGCATATGGCATCACATACACCCACACGTTCCACTATGCGCACTTTCCTGGGTGCATACACAAGGGCAGGAGCACAGCAGGAGCCAGAGCCTGGCCACATGAGTGATTATTTCACCAAGTATCAGGCTTATGGGCAGGAGTTCAGGGATGCCCTTCCATTCAGAGATTTTGTTCAACTCCAGCGGGATAGCAGACCCCACAACTTTCACAGAGGGAACAGGCACTCACATGATGGGGGCTGGGAGTGCACAGTGGGTAGATTCCATTTATTGACATTTGACGAGTCATCTAAGTGTTCGGAAAAATCTTGGGTGGAGAAGTTGGATACCTCTTTCTAGCTTGACCGAGTATCGGAGGGGGAAACCATCAAAATGGTTACCTCGCAATTGGAGGATGAGGGCACACAGGATTGCAGGGAGTTCGAGGATACACCTAGTGTGACACAGGACTCACCCTCATTGGAGACCTCCTTGGCCGTGTCGGTTGATATCGTAGTGGAGAAGCTAGAGCCTACCCCAGTAGAGCCATCCATTGAGGTGATGACCAGAGTAGTGTCCGAGTCTTCAGGTAGTAGCAACACACGATAGATGGGTGAGGTGTCACGAGATGTATCCACCTTCGATGAGGCACTAGGAGATACGGAGGTATTGGACGATGGTCGCAGACAACGATATCATTGGCTTCGAGCAGACCTTCTAGTTTTGAAAGGGAAGGCCATGTCAGTATGGGAGGCCATTTTTTTGCAGGACAAGGAGCTGGAGGGCATGAGAGTGGCTTGTGCCGAGTCGGTAGCCAAGTTGGCCCGCATTGGGGAACAACTGGATTCCCTGATGGTACAACCAGAGTGCACGTTGGAGTGTCAGATCATTCCCCTTCAGGCATGCATGGACAGGACTAGCAGCATTGTTGGGTCACCTCTTCCCATTGGAGAGAGAGAGATTGAGTCACCTAGTCAGACCTCATACATTGACTTGGTTAGTAGGACGAGACGATCGAAGTTACACAGTGTGCAACATCCACTTGTCGAGATTGGATGGAGACAGATTTTGAGTTGGTATTCGGTGGACTGGGTTATGGAGATAGTGGTGGATCCGAGTGTAGTTCAGCAGGAGTTTCCAAGTATGGGGAATACAGGAACCCCAGACTGGCATTGGGATCTGGGCGAGACTACCTATCGTTTCCTAGGCAGGAGGGTTGACTATGTCTCGGAGGGTACAATTGGCCTAGCAGTTGAGCATACACATTCGCTGAGGGAGTCCCAGTCAGTTTCAGTGTCCAACCAGTTTATGGGCAGACTCCTTGGGTTGTCTTGGTACGACACTTGTATGCGGGGTCATAGGGTGGTCAACATACTTCAGTAGGAGCTTGTCAAAGGAAGTGGCATTGGCAGGCCACCAGATAGTGCCTTGTATGGAGCCAAGGATTCTTCACCTTTGTGTGGGGCACAGAGGTCACAGCAGAGCTGAGGAGTGGTGGTAACACTACTGACACACAGGGAGATTCACTTCTCAGACCCATCAGGGAGGGTTTGGATTGATGATGCATTCTTTGATGGATATAACAAAGCGACAGGGGAGGTGACGATACCGATTGGGGGTGGTCCGACATGTAGAGACACAAATCTAGGCCATCACATCAAAGGATGTGTGGGAGCATCGAGCATTGAGCAGTGGACTACCGGTGGACATGGAGTTGTGTGGTGGTGTACCATAGTGTGTGGGACTGCATTGTGGAGTAGGAGTGTCCTACATGGCATTGAGGAAACGCGAGGAGTGACCTATGCCTTGACACGGACGAGGCACGAGATAGTACAGGGTGGTACAACAGTAGTAGGGGGTACCCAGCAGTGTATAGGGGTATGCCTCAGTGTGCAGTGGTATGCGAGGGTGTGCGGAGCTGCACAGCAAGATCTTAGAGTATTGCCTCGAGGGAGACTCACGGACAGGGACACCAGGCTTACCTTTGGAGGTAGTTCACCCAGGATCGACGGGGAGACAGATGAGCGATACGTGGCAGTATCTGTGGGGACTCACACACCTAACCCGCTTCAACATCACTCACAGGCACAGTCGATTTTGTTGTTGTCCTTTGGCACTCTGGGCATGAGCAGCGGGGTACACGAAGCTCACCCAAGATATTTGGATGACACCCAGCACCCTAGGGGAGAGACTTCTCGGCAGTGGCACTCGGTCGGTATGCTAGTTGACAGCCACAGGTTAGGGGATGAGAAGATCATCTGCAGGGGTGGCACATCGATCATCGCTGAGCCTACACCCAGGGAGCGGGTCATGACGGAGACATGTGTCACTCTTTTGTCAGAGCACGCTGAGATCATGCATGAACAGAGGATACTGGGTTCAGCAGAGGTAGCATCCCAGCATGCATCTGGACTCCAGACAATGTATTGACACATTATCGAGAGGGTGGATGGTAGACCTAATGGAGATGTGGTGAAGGCAGGACAGGAGGGCATTCCTTCCGTATGCCAGAGTGAGGACTCTTCTTCAGATGAGTCCATAGGATTAGTTGAGGACACTTCTGAGGAGGGTGAGCAGTCATGGGACTCTATGGGAGATACTCTGGGTGAAGAGTCACTTGTGACGATTCAGCTAGAGTAGTAGGTGAGGGAGCCTGAGTCGACAGAGGAGGACACTATTCACATCAGGCACGATATTCCTTTGGGGGAGAGCCAGATGAGCGCCCACATTGAGCCGATGAGGGATATGTGGCTAACATTGGGATCAACCATTGAGGTGGGGCAGTCATATGCACTAACATCGAGTACGGTGATAGCAGTTGCAGATCCATATCCTCTAGAGGTGTTGGAGGTTGATGGGATCGTTCTACAGGGGGCCAGTAGACAGCGGGAGCATGACATTCCTGATCGGGAGTGGGAGGAGCTGTTGGATATGGTGGAGAATCCATCTGTGGGTCGACACAAGGATGAGGCGTAGATAGATGTACATGCAGTCAGCAGAGTTGCAGTGTTTTTAGTGGGCAACACTCTCCAGGAGTACATCGATGGCGCTTGTAGCATATCTTACCCACATTGGCCCATTATAGAGAGAAGGGCTTCCTTCTAGACGCAGATTTCATTGGCAGACAAGGCATAGCAGTGGGAGTTGATTATGGGCTGGTAGCAACACTCTAGGCGTGTTCCATATGCAGTTGTTGTTGCTAAATCGGATTCTTCTTCCAGGATGGACTAGCGGGAGGTCATGAGTTGGTACCCTCTTTATGGTACGGTATTCTTCATAGGGAGCATAGCGGAGCAGGGGCCCTTGGACATAGCAGATGTTACAGATTCTAGCTGGCAGGGGGGCACAGGTCATCATTTCTTCAGCACTCCATCCTGATTTCAGCAGAGCAGGTTCAACGTGGGATTGAGTTAGGACTTGGATTGGAGAGAGGTGATGAGTTGGTACACAGCTGATGGGACAACTTACACAGTCACGGATGCAGCCAAAATGGGTCATGGTCTTCGCCTCTTAGAGCATCAGTCATAGCCAGAGGCAGTGTGTAGTCCGAGCCGTGGGACTTGGGCGATTATTGGCTAGGGTGGCGTTGGGATCCGGGAGGATTGTTGGTTGGATGGTACCGTGAGAGATCAGTTTGGGATCCTGGCATTGAGAGATAACTTCATATCAGGGTGATGCAGAGCATAGGGAGGTTTTAGTGGTGCATCTGGGACCCAGGCACATTTTTCAGTTTCGGTGGGGAGCATCAGCTAGAGAGGAGGCTTGTTCAGGCATTGCTTGAGGACAAGCAATTTTTGGCGGGGAGGACTGTAATATTCCCAATTAGCAGCAACTACTTGGAAATATTAATTTTGATCAATTTTGCCTTATATAATTAAGTTATAAATAAAATTGAGTAGAGGGGGACATAACTCACTCTAAAAATAAAGTGCACTCCCTAGTAGACACAACGTTGTAACTTAAGTGAGCCAAGGGGGGGCCAAGAGACCATGTAGAGAGGGGACCCACGTAGACGCATGGAGGGACTGCGCTGGTTGGGTTGAGCACGTGGCAAAGGGAGGCTACGTTGGAGGAGGTGGGCCTTAGGGTTTGAGAGAGGCCAACGCTATAAGAGAGAGGAGAGCCTCCTCATTTTGGTCATTCGAGTTTATGCATTTGAGCTAGTCACTTCGACTTCTTGAGCACACTGGTTGTTTAGCCTATTTGTAGCACTATTTAGTGCATCGAGTGTCTCCGATTGGAGATCTCACCCTTAGCCATGGGGGACTTCGAGTGCCTACTCAGGCAAGGTACTTTCATCATCATTTTGTGGAAGGATTGATGTTTGAGTTTTCTTGCGGAGCTAGGCATCCAGAGACTGCGTAGTCTTGAGAGGGAGGACGCAGTCCATTCTAGGGGAGCTCCAGATTGAGTTTCATGCAGGGGTTTTGAGCTTGGATATTGAGCAAAGGATCAACCTTTTCCTGTGGGAGGATTTTGGTGGAGTTTGAGGCTGCATTTCAGTAGTTTCTATTCAGCCTCTGCGCAAAGCCTTGGAGGACAGCGTAATTCCCCAAGGGGGTGATTTTCGGGGGTCGACCATTTCAGATATGATTTCTGGGTTTTACTGTGGTTGATGAGTAGAGTTGGATTCCATATTTTCAGCTCATTCTGGCGAGGGGATCAGCCCCAAGTCATCAGTTCATTTCAGCAGTAGCAGCTACACGGCAGTTTCCAGCAGCTGGGACGCAGCTCAGAGAGCAGCCATTTCTTGGATATTCTGAGAGTATTTCTTCACTTGCCTTGAGCAAGTCTAGGTGATATCACTCTGATCACCTATTGTACTTCATTATATTTCTCAGTATAATAAAATGGCTTAGCATTCTCTCTCTATATTTCTGGAGCATTTGTCGTACATTCTATCTATGCTATTGTATGTCTGCTTTACTGTTATCTTATATATTTTTGGGCATTCTAGTTATATACCACTTGGTGTGTTTTTTTCTCATACTCTTAGACAGAGTCTGGAAAGGGCTAGGTAGCCTCCAGATCTCACCCTCTTCTCAGAGGTGAAATATTTGGTAAACGCCCTCCCAGTCCGTCTCTGGTTGGAGTTATCTTGAGTTTTAGATATATTCCCAAAACATGATATTACATGTTTCCAGTCATATGGTTTCTACATTCTGAGTCCAGAAACCATATATATTCACTCTTTTCTTCAACCATATTACATGCTAAAAAAAACTTCTCTTGACTGATATTTTATTTTGTAAAATTAGCATTGGGTCTATTACCCATGTCACTCTGTTTCTTCCAACATTCATTGGCATAATGGCCATACTTCTTACAGTAATGACATTAGACTTGGGATTTATCATACCTTTGTCCATGTGCTTGATTTTGTCCACCTTGCTGGCTACTGCCTTGGCCTTGGTTTTGATTTTGATTGCTGCCCCTTCCATTTGTATTTGCAAGGCTGTTTCTTCCTCCTTTGTTTTGGCTTCTCCCTCTTCCTTTTCCTCTGTAGTTTCCTTTGCCTTGACCTCTTCCTCTTCCAAATGACATTTTGGTCTTGAAGGAATGTTCCAAAGATGAGTTTGTTGTTCTACCCAATCTTTTTTCATGTGTCATTAATGATGCATGAAGCTCATCAACTGTAAACTTTGAGAGATCCTTTGTCACTTCAATGGTTGTTACTATCACATCAAACCTTGAGGGTAAGCTCCTCAATAATTTATCTACTATTCTTCTTTCTTCTACTGTCTCTCCATGAGATCTCATTTGGGTGACCAACCCAATCAGTAGAGTAAAGAATGAGTCTATTGTATCAAAATCCTTCATGAAAATAACTTCAAAATCCCTTCTTATTGATTGAAGCTTTGTTGTCCTTCCCTTCTCCATACATTGGTAGGCTATTTGGAGGGTATTCCATGCATCCTTGGACCTCTTGGCTACTGCAATCCTTGGAAATACACTTTCATGCACTGCTTGATAGAGATAGAAAAGGGATTTTGAGTCCTTATTCCTATTACTCTTCAGCAAATCCTTCTCTGCCTGTGTTAAGGCATTAAATGCATTTTCATCTCCTGGTTCTTCTAGACCATCTTCAACTAGCTCCCATAAATATTGAGAGTCAAACAGGGCTCTCATTGTGATTTCCCAATAGTCATATTTCTTCCCATTGAACTGTGGGAGTTGAGTATTTCCTATACTCGTGCTTGTGCTAGCTCCTGCCATAGCTAGCTTTCTGAACTATGATTTTAAACTTGTCTATTTTTTTAAATAAACCTTCTCACTGCTTGAGAGATAAACTCTGTCTCTAAATACTGCACTCTTTAAAACAAAACAAAACTTTGTTTTGATAAATACCTGGACTTTGCTGAGCCTTCACACTGCTGGAGAACTGCTTCAACAACTCCTTCTTCTTCCTTCAGCTTCTTTGACAAATTTCAAAGAGCCTAGACTAGCTCTGATACCATGTTGGAATTTCTGAATGATTCCAAACAACAGAGGAATACAAATTCCTCTTCTTTAACATAGAGAGATCAATTTAAAAATTCTGGATAGAGATGCATAAAACTTCTATATCATTAAAAATATATGAGCTATTACAATAATGAAACTTTTCCTCTACTGAGGGATTACAATACAAAAATTTGGTGTATGCTTGCTACACAACATAGTGCACAACACACTCTCTATCACAAAAATGTACACATAGTCCGTCTTTCTGATTCTCTCTCTCTCGCTACGTAAAAGAAAAATTACATTACATATATGCGTGGCCAGTAAAACCTAATATAATTCAATGCCATTCAATGGCTCAACAACTTGTACTTGGCCCAAAGGCACTCTGGCCATGTTTGTCTTCACAGTGCATCACTGCGGAGGCACCTCATGGTTTGGCCTGACCATCGGCGTTGTGCTCCCATTGTGAATATCCACCGTTGATCTTCGGTCAAAGCACGATGGCCGAAGTCAACTGCGAAGGCATGCTATGGTTTAAATAGCGGGTTTTTTATGCCTGCGGGTTACCGTTGATCTAAGATCAACGATAATTGCGCTCATTGATGTGAATGGTGTTTAACACATCGCATATTTGAAAACATGAAACAAAATCCTTTTTCATGAATTATCACATCCATTCTTTGTCCCTACTGACTAGACACATCAACCTTGCAATCGGGCTCCTATTGGCTGGAGGTGGACTCCGGCGGATTTCAAACAATATTCAAGAGGATTTGATAATCCTTTATCGCATCCATTTTCTACCCTGTTGACGTCAGCTCCATTCTATGTGATTGGCTTTGATTGGTCGATGGATTGTGTGATGTGGAACATGGGCTCCACAAATATGACGTGGTGCATTCAAATTTAAAACAAAATGGTGGGATGAGATATGGTTGGTGGATGGCATTTAAGGCGGGTAGCCGAGGGTTTATGACTGCGGTTGCGTGGTGATAGAACCATGAATTTTCAACACAAAACAGGTTATGACCTTTGAACCAAAAACTTGATTTTGCAAGAAATTTAAACATGGCTTCAATGCACGGTGGCGTGCAAGAAAAAATAAAAACAGACTTAGGCTCCTGCTATCCTTTGCCACAGTTGCAGTTGGAATTAATATATCCAACATCAACATCAACTCATAATATGGGAGGGAATTTCTTTTTTTTTTCAATGAAAATTAATATATATTAAAACAAAGACCCAAAATTGTGAAAAGCAACTATAAATCCACATAATTTTACAGAATATCGCTCTTTAGAAATGCGAAAAAGAACTATAAATCCACATAATTTTACATAAAATAAAGCCTATAATTATATAAATCACATGTTTCATAACATTAAATCGTTTAAAAAATTTAAAAACCGACCAATGCATACTTGTGATTATATTGTTGCCGCCTAGGCTCCGCATGTAAATATTTTGAGAAATTTGAGGTTCAATAAGATGCCTAAAAGAATTGTAAATCAGCAGACACCTCAGAATGAGGGACAAAACATAGAGTGTATAAATATTTAAATGTTTCATAACATTAAAAGCATCTAACCAGCACATGCCTGCACTTATCTCATTGTCGCCTTCACTTCGAATGCGAGTATCTTCAGAAATCTAATGATATATGCACTGTATATATAACCACAAACATGCCAAAACAAAGTTCTGCAATTTTCGGGACAAAGTGGTGAATTGAATAAAATATTTGTCATAATAACCTCTGGCAGGCAGTTTAGTTTATTTGTAAGCTCCAACTATTTTAGTTTATTTGTAGGCTCAACTATAGTTGGAGGACGTAGTGTTTTTTTATACACACTTCAACCGAATTGTAGACTCAAAATTTGTCTATCACATACCCGACGGATTTCTCTATATTGAATGTGCGAGAAGTTAGAACCATTGTCACGAGTTCAAGAGAAGTTAGAAGAATTTTTACAGGATTGAACTCGATAGATATCTCTATATTGAATGTGCGAGAAGTTAGAACCATTGTCAGGAAATTGAATTTGAATGTATCCAATAATAAGAAGGGAATTATGGGCTTCATGTCGAGAGTGAGGTCAATTCATTTTTCACAGCCACCTGTTCCATTTTAAAACTCATTTTTCTCAGCTCCGGATCTGATTTTCTTGGAAAAATGGAAAATTCAGAGGCGTGTTGAGTCCAGGTGCTTCAGCATAAGTATGAGATGCATTAATGGCCTCACATTAATGACCTCGATGGTTGATCTTTGCATCATGTTCGGTGGAAATTTCAGTGAATCAGCAAGTCTTTCTATGAATATGCCCTAGAACTTCGACATAAGAGTAAATATAGACTATCGACCTAATTATCAAAATATTGGATTAACGAGGATGGGCACTATGAATTGAAAGTCAAAGTAATCATTTAATGATTACTTTTTTTCTATCTAATTTTCTTATGAGTTGTTTTAATGTGATTTATTTGAAAAGTTTTCTGATTTATTTTTCCGATTTAATTTGTCTAAAATCAAGGAGGAATTCACTGAAATCACAAGTTCGATGGGTAAACTCTGCACAATCAAAGTGCCATAAGGAGTTTTTCAAGGTGTTGAATCCATATATGTAGTTAAAAAACCAGTTTAAATAACACAAATCAAGATTTCACTTGAAAATGTTAAGCCAAATTCTGGCCAACAAATCCACAAGAAACTCCAAAAAGTCTCATTGAAAACTCCTTTATATTTTGAGTTGTCTTTAATGCAACTTATTTTTTCGATCTAATTTGTCGCCTCTAAAATAAGGCAGTAATTCATTGAAATCACAAGCTTGATGGGTAACCTCTGCACAATCAAAGTACCATAGGGGTTTTCAATGTGGTGATCACAAGTTTGATGGATAAACTCTACACAATCAAAGTTCCATAGGATTTTCAAGGTGCTAAATCCATATATACAATCAAAAAATCAGTTTAAATAACACAAATTAAGATTTCACCTCAAAATTTTCACCCATATTCACACTTACAAAAAATTAATAATCACATTCACAAAATAAACAAGCCTATCTATATAATTAAACAAAAAATAATTAATTTATAACTATCTAAATTAATTGTCTTATGATTCAATCTTCAATTTTTAATAGTGTATAAATCGAAAAAGTGACATTGTTGAGTTGATTGAGTTCCAATTCAATGAACCTGGCTGACGCGATTCCAGCTCCTCATAATGACATTACATTGTATAAAAGAAATCTAAAACGACAAAGAAAATTTCATTTTCGTAAAGTATGAGATTTCACTAATAAAAAATCTAATAACACAAACATTAAAAAAAAAAAAAAAACTAAAACTAAAAACAAAACTTGGCTTTCTTCTGCACTCTCTTCCAATTTGGCTCCACTCAAACTCAATTCACTTTAGTTAATGCCGGCACTAAATGCCCACCATGGCCCATAGCTCTCTCGGCTTGCTTCTGCACTCTCTTCGAATTTGGCTCCACTCAATCTCAATTCACTTTAGTTAATGCCGGCACTAAATGCCCACCATGGCCCATAGCTCTCTCAACTCATCAGTTTTTCAGGAAAATTCACTTTAATGATTTCATAGATTAAAGATCATCCACTCCCTGCATTTCTATTTTTATTCCTAATCCTATTGTACATATGTATTTTAGACTAAAAAAAATTATTTTTTCATTTTAATATATAATTTAATTATAAAATATAATAGTGATTTTATTAAAAGTATAATTAAATTATAAAATATAATATAGTTTTAATGAAATAATTATGAGTGACCTCACTTCCCCACCAACAAGGAGTTTCCTACTCTTATATAAAAAAAAATTATCGAACCATGCGAACCTTGAAAAGATACCAATATTGATGATGGGATTGCCCAATCTATTTTGTGAAGCACATTCTTGATCTTAAAAGAATGTCAGTATCAGGTTGCAGTGCAGATACAAGTATCGACCAAGAATCTTCACTAATTTTTCTCATTAACACGTAAAAGAGTATGACAATGGCCATCCACCACCAGATAAAAGGAAGTGTCTTTTGTTCGACAAATCAGAGGTTGATGGGATAGCTCCCAGTCTGCTTCCTCTTGCGACCTCGTGCCTTTCCGGCTTTCAGGTGGACCCTACCCAACTTCCGATTGCTGGCACCGCAAGACCTCCCAGTGGACGACAACGATAACAACCTCCTCCGGTGGACCCCGCGCCCTTGCCTCTGCCACCTCTCTCCCTCCTCTGCGCCGCTCCTCTACCATCCGCCACCCCATGATGCCACCACTCCCGCATGCGTAGGAAATTTGAAATTTGAACACTGAGCACTTTTGCGTCGATAATAACATATACTGCCTGTCATTCTGGTTCATTCACACCTTTGAATGTGCTTAGCCCGGCCCAAATTCAACAATTAATGGAAAGTACTCAGCTCGTCAGTTATTCAACAATCTAGGGAGAAATAGAGTGGCCCCGGAGGATTCAATGAAACGCCAGTAAATGTTACTCATCCCATTGTTCAAAATTTCTGATGACTATGTATTGTATTGTTTGGAGAGCGATAAGTACCTCCACATTTTCATTAGCAACCTCGCCCTACAGTCTGTTGAAATCATTCAACTCACTGGCTTTCCAACTCGAAATGCAGTTGTTTTCTAGTAGCAGAGTAGGTGCAGAATAAACACTTGTGCACATATTAAAACAAATCAATACATTTTTATTAATCAAAATATTTTCATAAATTACTATTTTTGTTTTAAATGCTGATCACAATGAAATAAATTTGATCTAAATTCCCTATACAAATACATAGAAATCGCTTGCTAAATTATGCTCAACTAGAGACCCTGGAAAAAAAACCTTGATTGACAACCAAATGTTGCAGGACAAAAGGTTCATGTCTCAGTTTACTAAGAAATTGGATAAATTGAGCGAATGGAATTAAATCATGCAATTAAATTCCCTATCTAAATTTCTAATTCCCGCTTCAATTGACCTGATTCCACTGAATTTGATCATTTTGATCTAACACCCCAAAAAAAGGTGAAATAAAAATTAATCCAACTCAACATTGGCGCATATCTCATTGGCCCAATAGGGGCTCCCCGAATGAAGTAGTGTGTGAACTGTGTGTTTAATATATGCCTTTTCGGTTAAGTTATAAAAGTCATAGTACTCATTCAGTTAGCTTATATTTAACGGGCATAGACACTTGGATGAGTGGGAAGGTTGTATAGTTTGAGGCCACAATTGCTGAGTTCTCAATTGAAAAATAATTTTTTATTAATGCTTATGATCATTGAAAAATGTAGAACTAGAATTTCTGTTAATATGTGATCTAAACTAAATGATTTTTTAACTCACATTAACACTCTCTCTAGTCACATTAAATTTACCATTGAAATTGAAAAATATAACCAATTACCTTTCCTACATATCCTTTTAACCAAAAATTATGGAAAACTTAGCACCAAAGTTTACAGGAAGAAAAATCACACTGAAAGATACCTTCAAGCTAACTCGCATCACCATCCCGAACAAAAATATGGCATCATTAAAACCCTAACTACTAGGGCTTCCATAATTTTTGATTCCCACCACTTAGAATATGAACTAAGCCAACTTCGCCAAGTCTTTCAATTTAATGGTTATAATAAAAATAACATCAACAAAACCATTCACCAATCCCTTAATAAAAATAACGTAAAGAAAAATTTCGACATTCAAAAAATCTCTTTACCTTACATAAAAGGAACAACTAATAAAATTTCAGAATCCTCAACAAACAAAACATTAAGATTGCTTTAACTCCCCCTAATACGATTAGAAATATTGTAGACTCCGCTAAGAACCCTATAAACCCTAGGTTGCAAAAAGCAGTTTATAGTATACCATGTTCTTGTGGAAAATAATACATTGGAGAAACTGGTAGATCCCTCAACATCAGACTTAAAGAACATGATACTGACATAGCTAGAAACAAAACTTCAAAATCAGCTTTGGCAGAAAATGCTTTCTCCTCCTCTCACTACATCCGAATGGAAGATGCCAAACTAATCTCCAAAGAAGATCACTACCTAAAAAGAAAATTCAAAGAGGCCATAGAAATCGAAAAAAGAAAAAATAATATACATCATGACGATGGCTTTATCGTTAGCAATACTTGGAAACCCTTAATAAACCATACCTCTATTAACACTAAAATAAAAATAAATAAATAATTTCGAATGTTTATTATGTCACTTTCTCTTATCTTATTAAATAAAGAAACATTAAATTAAATAAATCATTATGTAATTAAAATAAAATTCCCTTAATAATTTGTCATTTTGTTTTAAAATCTTAGGTATAACAAAATGTTTTTAAATCAATCCCCTCATCATTTATTCAATATTTTAATAGAAAATTCTCTTATTATTTTTTCTGAATGGTTAAAAACCTTAGGATTAATAACAATCACATTAATTTCTGATCATAAAAATAATAATAATAATAATAATAATAATAATCAATAAATAAATAGATTAAATTTTGTATTTCCTCCAACCGACCTTTAAAATCTCTCACTAATCACTCTACACATCTTTATTTATTTGCCCTAATTCTCTCAAATCTTCCCAAAGATCATTTGGCATTCACCTCTGATAATGGACTCACTTTTGAAGTCTGAAACATTGGGTTACTAAAAAAATTTGAACAGGTTATTCCTTTGTTTTCAAATCTACTTCACCTGTATGGATTCTCTTTTCAAAAATATGTGGTCTTTTTAAATTAATGGATTTATAACCTGAGCATTGTTCCGAGTCTCCTGTTTCAATTTGACCATACTTGTTCTCTGTAGAAACTGCAACTCCATTGTCAATTTGACCATACTTGTTTATTGTAAATTATGGAGACTGTTTTACATTTATGCAAAAACATAACCATAGAGGCTATGTGTATTTGACATGTTCAGATGATAATCCTACAAAAATATTACATTTACACATGATTACCAGTTTTTAATTGGACTCAACGAAACACGATGCATTTTTCCAGAGTGAGTAGGGTGAGATGATTGATCCAAACCATAGTGAATTAACATAATTAAGCTTCTATTGAAATTTCATGAGGAGAGGGAAAAACAAAGAAATGAAGGCGAACTTCCCATGACTAAACTTCCCTGTGGTGTGTCTGTATTAACCTGTCATATTCCAGCCCGTTTTTTTTTGGAGCATGATATAATAGCATGCCAGTAGGATGTAGTATTGGTTTTTGAGGTTTCCAACCATCAATTTTTGTTTTTAAATAATGGCATATAAAAAGTATTTTTATCGTCATCTTTTTAAATGAATTTTTTAAACAGCAATTGAAGCATGCAATATGAAGCATATTTGTGCATTAATCTTTGGTAATTGGATATTTGATATGCATTTAATTTTTTTTTCATGTAGGCGCTAGAAAATAATTTTCCAGCTCCTATAGGAAAAAAAAATTATATGCATATCAAATATCCAGTTACTAGAATCCTCTATCTAGGGTTTTTGATAGTGGATATGGAGATGAGTGTATGTTATATTTGTTGAGTTTCTCCCAACCCTCTATTTAGGGCTTCTGTTAGGTGGTGAATTTATATGAATGCACGAGATTTTCTGATACTTTTCATACTTGTTTTGAAAGTGTGTGACCTGATCTTTATCTATTCAAAATGCTTGGAGTACCCTCATCTTGTCTTTCTATCTTTAAGGATTGGTCAATGGTTCTTGCCAGATATTTCTAATTTTTGTTTAAATGTAATTGTTGTAGGTGCTGGAAAATGATTTTCCAGCACCTACAGGAAAAAAAAATTATATGTATATAAAAAGGAAGACTATTGGGACTATTGGGAAATTTTTTTCTCAATAGTCAAAAGGAAGACTATAGGTAGTGTGAGGTAGAATCAAATAGGAAGACACATTTGGTAACTGGATATTTGATAGTTTCTTGCTTGACAAGGATGTTGGTCCAAGAACTCTGAAATGTCTTAAAAATTTTATGTTTCTCATCCCATTTCTTATAAATCCAAAGAATCTGCACACAACCATCATAACATCTTTATAGGGTGCTTAGTTTTTTTCTAGTATGAAATTCTGACATGTCTTAAAATTTTGATGGTCCTCATTCCATTTCTCATAAATTCAAATAAATCTAGACAAAATCACCATAATATCTTTATATGGTACTTAGGTTTTCCAAGTGCAAAACTCTGACATGTCATGTGCAGAGTGCAACATGCTGTATAACCTTTGCCCTCTGCCCACTGGAAGTGTGGAACTATTTGATGGTTTCAAAGTATAGAGTAAGGAGCTAGCAGTATCCATGTTAGTGTTTTGATGTCTATGTAAACATTTATGTGATGGGTTTGTACAGTTATGAAGAGTGAACCATGACCATGGAATTTCCCTGGAAATAAGCACAATTACATTGAATCCATACAAGTTTGATGGCTTCAATGCTATGTCTCACACAGTGATCATGACGTGCCTATCTGTTGTTTATTCCTCAAATTGCCGATGTGGAGCTCTGATCATGGTGTTCACCTCAGTGAAATCTATGGGAACATGTCTCTCTTTATGAGCAGGGATGGAATTGACAGGAAAATTATTTGTGAAAAGGGTGATTTTCTTGTTCAATATAGTCAAAATTTTTAGCATCCCATCCACATTTGGTGTTAAAATGATTAAAATGAAAATCAACCTTCCATGTTAAAATAATTAAAATGAAAATTAGAGTTGATAAAACTGTCTCTGTAGCACAACATTTTTGAAGCTGGGGTTCTTTTCTTCCCACTTTACCAACGTTTCTCCTGTGGGGATATTATGAGGATAATTATACTTCTCCCACTTCATTTCTTCCGCGCGCAGGGTTGAAGCTAGGTTTCATGTTTCTTTACTCCTCGAAACCCTATATACCTATCTCTTGTTCGATTTTTACTTCATGCTTGTGTTCAAGTTTATGTTAACACAGTCTAGTCCTTATTACATGGTTTCAAAGGTGCTACTGTGTTTGGATTAGCTTTATGTATTAAATATTAAATGTGCTTACATGTTTAGAAATCCATTGTGGATTAGCCAGTCCTTTTTATGTAGAGCTAGCCTCATGCACTCTATCATGGTGTTCTGAGTTGTGCTGCAGTTCCATCAACTTCGTTTAGTCATATTTGAACTAACAAGCAGTTTTAGGTATGTATAATGAGTTGGAAGCCCATAATTATTGCTGTATATTATAATTATCAATTACATCTCCAATTATCGGGACTCAGAAAACACTAAACTTTGAACTGATGCATATCGGCAAAGACTATTGGTATGAGTTGGTATGTTCAGTAATAAGCTATGAAATTATTTTCTTGATATTTTCTTATGTCCACAAAAATACAATGTTTTCTATTGGTTTGTAAGAGTTGGTATGTTCAGTAATAAGCTATGAAATTATTTTCTTGATATTTTCTTGTGTCCACAAAGATATAATGTTTTCTATTGGTTTAAGTTGGTATGCTCAGTAATAAGATATGAAATTCTTTTCTTGATATTATATTGTGCCCACAAATATAAAATGTTTTGAGAGTCTTGTATTGGTGTTTTTGTGGTGTGTATTGAAGCTATTCAGTGTTGTTGTTCTTCGGGGGAATGAATTCATTTTTTTGTTCGGCTCAAGATTTGAAAGAGTGTTTCTTGATTCATGATTTGCAGGGTTAACTAAAAGTAAAATTTTACTCCAAGCTTCCACTACTTCTTTTGCTACCCTATCATCTCTGAAGCAGCATGATGCCTTCAAGGATAAGGTGGCAGGGAATAATTCCTTGTGTTTGGTACCTTACAGAAGGAAAAAGAGAGAAGGTTTATGCAGTGTTCATGCTATAACTGGAGAGACCAACAGTAAGCCTTTGAAAGGTATGATATTTGAACCATTCACTGAAGTTCAGAGTGAACTTATACAAGTTTAAAATAGTTCTACTCAATCTTTTGCACGCCAGAGGTTCGTCGATGCTTGCGAAGCTGATTTGAATGAACAAATCAAGTATCTTGCTTGCCCATCTTCTCTGTTTATTCTCTGAGTCTACTTACTTTTTAAAGTGTGTAGTGTTGCTCACTAGTGATTTCATATAGATGTAACATGAAAACCCTTTTCTTTCTTACAGTGTCAAATATAATGTCTCATATATTTACCATGCTCTCTATGCCTATTTTGATCGAGATAATATTGGTCTGCCAGGATTTGCAAACTAAGCATTCTGTGCCCCCATTACATAATTCTCTAGTGTTATCCCTTTATTTTAATGCATGTTCTTTAATTCCGTCTAATGGGTATGTTCAATATCATTTATCTAGTCCTAGTATTACTTATTTTAAATCTCTGATTTATCTAGAATTTATCTAGCTTAAATTCCAACTATTATTATTATAATTTACTGGAAATTTCACCCCAACCTATCTAAGGATTATTTAATCTAGAGAGGGTTAATTATTTTATAATATTTCAAAGGTTCTGTCGGTATATAGATGTTGTTTATAGGTGTAATCCCATTGTAAAATAGAATAGTAGATATGAGGAGAAAGAGGTTTCTTTATGGATGGTCTCTTCATAGTGTATGCATGCCTTTGCCGTGTGTGATCATTAGGGGTCAGGTTACTTGCACACTGCTTCTCATCAATGGGCCGCATAAAGTTTTAAATAAAGTTCAAATACAATTGCATTCCATATGACAGCTAATGTAGGTACATTCAAAGTTTAATAAGCTTGTATTTCATATGAATGCGAGCTGATATACACTTGAAAAGTAGATGTGTGGCATGTGAAATTCAAAACCAATAGAAAGTTGTGATGTAAGTATTAGCCCTTTCTTTTTCATAAAATTTATGTGGTTTCATAGTTCTTATAAACTTCATTGCAGTCTAGGGTTTGAGAAAAGCTTTTAGAAATGATGCTGGGAGCTCTTTCTTGGCAGGTACTTCAATAATGTGAGTTATGAAGAGTGTGACCATGCATAAATTCTCATGAAATATCTATTGGAATTTCTGAATGATTCCAAAACAAACAGAGGAATAAAAATTCCCCAACTTCAACACAGAGATTCAATGTAAAATTCTGGATAGAGATGGCACAAAATTACTTCTTTCAATAAAATTAAAAAGCTATTAAAAAATGGCTCAGAACTACTATTCTGGCTTAAAAAAAAAAACTTTCTTTGACTGCTACAAAAACATAGTGCTTTCTTTCAATTATATTCTCTATCTCCATAAAAAAAAATACACATAGTAAAAATTCTGTTTTCTGCCTTTTGGCATTTACAATACAGTCATTGATATTTCTATTTTAGCCTTTTGGCTTTTTCAATACATAGTTCACTGCAAAAAAAAACACACATACAGTGATCTCTTAAAAATTATGCTCACACAGTCCACTCTCTGTTTTTCCCCTACGGGTTACTTCACACACTTTTTCTGTCCAAAAAAAAAATACACAGCAGTATATATTTTATATGACAAACTGACTTTATATATATATTATAAACTTTATAAGTTTATAATATATATATTCCAACATATATATATATATATGTGTGTGTGTGTGTGTGTGTGTGTGTGTGTGTGTGTGTGTTCTAAGTTAAAAAGAAATGAGTCGCTCCATTTTAAAACACATATATATAAAGGTTTTGAAATCTTAATGGACTTTTAAGTCGCGACACTTTTTAACAAAAAAAGTTAAAATTTTTTAACCCCAATCTTCCAACCTTATGTCATCTCGGAATTTAAAACAAGAAATAAAAACTCCTTTTGATAATCTATCGCATCCATTTATGAAATGGATGACTTGTGCGATCGGCTCCATTCTATGTGACCGACTTACCCAATGCAATGGATGAATTAATACTTTGTGCATGCGATATGCGATATGTGATATGAAATATCGGAAATATCGCATCGCAGATGAAAAAACAAAACTTGTGATGGTGTGGAAAGGTAATGCGATATGTGAAGTTGCGAAGTGTATTTTGCGTTCTGTGGTTGGTGGTGTTTAATGGTGCGGATGGTAGAGTTTTAAATGCTGGTGATTGCTTGGATTCAAACCAAATTTTTCTCTGTGAACATGGCTATGACCATAACCAAAAATTTTAACTTGCAAAGTGTTATTAAGTGCGGAGATGGAGTGCAAGAAACAATAACATAATTAAATCACGGTTGTTGTACTCTTCGCCCTTCTGCACAGTCTGTGCTGTTGCAGTTGAATTTAAAAATTCAACACTCCCCCTTAAATTCAACTGCTGGATTTCCTTGCATACCCAGACATTTTCTCAAATAATTAAAACTTTTCTACCCCAATGGTTTTGTCATTATATCAGAAAACTTCTCCTCTGTTGTGCAATGTTGCAAAACAATTTCACCATTGTTCACTAGCACCCTGATGTAGTGCTACTTGCCATCAATGTGTTTCGTTCTCTTGTGAAACACTAAATTATTTGACAAAGCTATAGCTGAGCTATTATCACAATAAATTTTTGTGCCTTTTACTTGTTCATGACACAAACTCCTCAACATTCTTCTCATCCAAACTTCTTGAAATGCTACTACTGTAGCTGCCACATACTCTGCCTCTGCTATTGATAAAGCCACAATTGGCTATTTCTTAGAAGCCCATGAAATGGCTCCTGAACCCATATGAAAAAAATATCCAGAGGTGCTTTTCCTGTCATCTATACTTCCAGCCCAATCACTGTCAGTATATCCAATCAATTCAGAATTTTCTGAAGTGGTGTATAAAATTTCATACCTTTTTGTTCCTTTCACATACCTCAGAATTCTTTTTGTTGCTTGATAATGTGCCTCTTTTGGCCTTTCCATAAATTTGGAAATTAAACTTACAGCATGCATGATATCCAGCCTAGTTGCAGTCAAATACATAAGGCTGCCAACTATTCTCTTATACAAACTTGGATCAAAATCCTTGCTACTATCTTCTTTGCTTAACTTCAATCCCATTACTGTAGGAGTAATTTCTGCCTTGCAATCCTGCATATTAAATCTTTCCAAAAATTCATTCACATATTTAGCTTGAGAGATAAAAATTTTATTTTCATTTTGCTCTACTTCTATTCCTAAGAAGTATTTCAACAATCCCATATCAGTCATCTCAAATTCATCCTTCATGACTGATTTAAAATTCTCAATGAGGTAAGCATCATTACCTGTAAAGATCACATCATCAACATACAAAAGAACAATTAAAATCTTACCATATTTCTCCTTGATATATAATGCGGGTTCTCCTTCACATTTCTCAAACCCAGATAGGCATCTATCCTAATGTACCATGCTCTTTTTTCTTGTTTCAGCCCATAAATAGATTTCTTCAATCTGCAAACTTTGTTCTCTTGGCCTTCTTTCTCATATCCTAGAGGTTGTTCAACATAAACCTCTTCCATCAATACTCCATTTAGGAATTCTAATTTCACATCCATTTGGTAAACTTTCCACTTGTGTTGTGCTGCTATGGACAACACTACTCTTACTGTTTCCATTCTTAGAACCGGTGCAAATGTTTTTTCATAATCTCTTCCTTGTTGCTACTTGTAGCCTTTGACAACAAGTTTGGCCTTGTGCCTTTCAATCTTACCTTCAACATTTCTCTTGGTTTTATAAACCCATTTCACTCCAATGAATTCCTTTCCTTTTGGGAGATCAACTAATTCCCATGTCTTATTTTTCTCTATGGCATTCATTTCTTCATCCATAGCATCTATCCATTTCTTATCTTTCACTGCTTCTTCAAAAAGAATAGGATCATCTACCTGACAATATAATGAAAATAAAGATTTCATACCTTCATTTGATACCTCTTGCTCATAAATATCATTCAGACTTCTGAATCTGGTTCCTCTTTCACTTGCTGAACTTGTGCTTGTGGAAGCACTCAAATCTACTCCTTGTGGTGTGCTTGGAGAAGCACTTTCATCACTTCTCAAGGGTGTTCTCATACCTGCTTGTGGTTTCCATTGTTTTCCTTGTGTTGGAGGAGGTGGTGATGCTAATGAGGAATGTCTTTCAGCCATTTCTTCCTCATCTTCATCATGAGACAAACAACTTTTCATGTTCACTGTTTTCTCAATGCTTCTATCCCAAGCTTCTTCCTCAATAAATTGTACATCTATGCTTATCATAAAATTCTTGGTGGATGGATTACTTTATGATTTGGATTCTTCATTGTTGGAAGTATCCAACAAATATTCACTTCTCCCCCTTACTGTCCAACTTCTTCCTTAGCTGAGCTGGAATGTGTGCATAAGCCACACAACCAAAAACTCTCATGTGGGTGACAAATTGTTTTATGCCACTCCATGCTTCTTTCGGAACTCTGTTCATAACACTCTTTGTTGGGCATCTATTCAAGATATATGTTGCACAATGTAAAAATTCGATCCAATATTCATTTGGCAAATGTTTTTCCTTCAACATACTTCTTACCATGTCCATGATGGTTATATTTTTCCTTTCAACAACTCTATTTTGCTATGGTGTATACCTTGCTGTAAATTTCTTGTGCATCCCATTTTCTCTGCAAAAACACAGAAATTATTTGGAGATATATTCTCCTCATCTATCTATCCTTAAGACTGTTATGTGCTGCCCACTTTTATTCTCAACAAGAGCTTTAAAGTGGCAGAATTTCTCAAACACTTCACTCTTCAACTTCAAGAAATAAACCCAAGTTTTTCTTGTGTAATTATCAACAAAGGTAAACATATAGTGGTTGCCTACTAATGATGGTGTTTGAATTGGTCCACACAACTCTGAATGGACAATTTCTAAGGGTGCCTTTTCCCTTATTCTCTTTCCTGATGGAAAACTTTCTCTGTGTTGTTTGCCCAAGATGAAGCCTTCACATAGGCTGTCCGGGTTCTCAATCAATGGTAATCCCTTTACCATTCCTTTCCTATGCAACAAATTCAGACCTCCAAAGTTGAGATGTCCAAATCTCAAGTGCCATAACCAATTTTCATCCTTTTCTTCTCTTTGGAACGTCTCTTGTGTCACTGCTGCCATTTCAACTCATTTATTCAAATCTGCTCTCATCTTGAGAGGGAACATTCTGTTCCTTGTCATCTTCACTTGTGCAATGCATTTCTTTCTTGGTGGTTTATCCATGATGGTACATACATCATCTTCAAAGAAAAAATTGTACCCCTTTTTAATGAGTCGTCCAATGCTCAAGAGGTTACACTTCATACCAAGCACATAATATACATCTGATATAGATCTTCCTTCTCCTTTCTTTGTCAAAACACTTACTCTGCCTTTTCCCATGACAGAGAGCTTACTGTCTGTCTCCAATGTTACTTGAGACTTTACATTTTCATCTAACATGGAAAACATAGAAATGTTTCCAGTCATATGGTTGCTACATCCTGAATCTAGAAACCATATATCTTCATTATTTTCTTAAGCCATATTGCATGCTAAAAACAACTTCTCTTGACTAATATTTTCTTTAGTAAAATTAGCACTGGGTCTATTGCCCACGTCACTTTGTTTTTTCCTACATTCATTGGCATAATGGCCATACTTTTTACAGTAATGACATTGGACTTGGGATTTATCATACCTTTTTCCATGTGCTTGATTTTTTCCACCTTGTTGGCTGCTGCCTTGGCCTTAGTTCTGATTTTTATTGCTGCCCCTTCCATTTGTATTTACGGGGCTGTTTCTTTCTCCTCTTTTTTTTCTTCTGCCTCTTCCTTTTCCTCTGTAGTTTCCTCTGCCTTGACCTATTCCTCTTCCAAAGGACATTTGGGTCTTGAAGGCATTCTCCAAAGATGAGTTTGTAGTTCTACTCAATCTTTTGTCTCTTTAATGGTTGTGACTATCACATAAAACCTTAAGGGTAAGCTCCTCAATACTTTCTCCACTATTCTTCTTTCTTCTACTGTCTCTCCATGAGATCTCATTTGGGTGACCAACCCAATCAGAAGAGAAAATAATGAGTCTATTGTATCAGACTCCTTCATGCAAACAACTTCAAAATCCCTTCTCATTAGTTGAAGCTTTGCAGTCTTTACCTTCTCCATACCTTGGTAGGCTGTCTGGAGAGTAACCCATGCATCCTTGGACCTCTTTTTTGCTACAATCCTTGGAAACACACTTTCATGCATTGCATGATAGGGGTAGAAGAGGGCTTTTGAATCCTTCTTCCTATTGCTCTTCAACAAATCCTTCTCTTCCTGTGTTAAGGCGTTAAAATAATTTTCATGTGCTGGTTCTTCTAGACCATATTCAACTAGCTCCCATAAATATTGAGAGGAAAACAAGGCTCTCATTGTGATTGCCCAATAGTCATAGCTCTTCCCATTGAACTGTGGGAGTTGAGTATTTCCTATACTCGTGCTTGTGCTGGCTCCTGCCATAGCTATCTTTCTGAACTATACCTTTAAACTTGACTGTTTTTTTCACAAATAAACCTTCTCACTGCTGAGAGACAAACTTTGTCTCTAAGGATTGCACTTTTTAAACACAAAACAAAACTCTGTTTTCTAAATACCTGGTCTTTGCTGAGTCTTCATACTGCTGGTCAAAAGTTGCAACAAACTTCTTCCTTCAGCTTCTTTGACAACTTCAAAGAGCCTGGACTAGCTCTGATACCATGTTGGAATTTCTGAATGATTCCAAAACAAACAGAGGAATAAAAATTCCCCAACTTCAACACAGAGATTCAGTGTAAAATTATGGACAGAGATGGCACAAAATTACTTCTTTCATTAAACTTAAAAAGCTATTACAAAATGGCTTAGAACTGTTGTTCTGGCTTTTAAAAAAATATATTATTTGACTGCTACAAAAACACAATGCTTTCTTTCAATTCTGTTCTCTATCTACATCAAAAAAAATACACACAGTAAAAATTATGCGTTCTGGCATTTACAATACAGTCACTGCTATTTTCTGTTTCAGCCTGATGGCTTTTTGAATACACAGTTCACTGCAAAAAAAAATGCACATATAGGGCTCTCTTAAAAATTATGCTCACACATTCCACTCTCTGTTTTTCCCTTGCGGGCTACTTCACACACTCTGTTTTTCCAAAAAAAAAATACACAACAGTGTATATTTTATATGACAAACTGACTTTATATATATATTATAAAATTTATAAGTTTATAATATATATATTCCAACTTATATATGTGTGTGTGTGTGTGTGTGTGTGTGTTCTAAGTTAAAAAAAAATGAGTCGATCCATTTTAAAACACATATATATAAAGGGTTTGAAACCTTAATGGACTTTTAAGTCACGACACTTTTTAACAAAAATCATTAATTTTTTTAACCCCAATCTTCCAACCTTATGCCATTGCTGAATTTAAAACAAGAAATTAAAACTCCTTTTGATAATCTATCACATACATTTATGAAATGGATGACTTGTGCGATCGACTCCATTCTATGCGATCGGCTTACCCAATGTGACGGATGACTTAATACTTTGCACATGCGATATGCGATATCGGCAATATCACATCGCAAATGAAACAACAAAACTTGTGATGGTGCGGAAAGGTAATGCGATATGCGAAGTTGTGAAGTGTATTCTACATTCTGTGGTTGGTGGTGTTTAATGGTGCAGATGACAGAGTTTTAAATGCTGGTGATTGCTTGGATTCAAACTAGATTTTTCACTATGAACATGGCTACGGCCATAACCAAAACTTTTAAGTTGCAGAGTGTTATTAAATGTAGAGATGGAGTGCAAGAAAAAATAACAGAATTAAATCGTTGCTGCTATACTCTTCGTCCTTCTGCACAGTCTGCACTGTTGCAGTTGAATTTAAAAATTCAGCAATATCAGGTAGACAAATTAGACTGACTGTAGATAGGATGAACTTCGCTTATTTAATTTTTAATGTTTCTAGTCAGGGTTATACCTTTTCTTATCCTTTTAAACATTTTTTATGGGTGGTGTTATCCTCCTATATTTTAAAAATTTCACAAGATGACTGTGGATGTTCTACAAGCACCTAAAGATAAAATTATTTTCCCATCAACTATCTTTAGAAGTCTCACTGCCTTCATCATCCTAATTTTGACTATTTTTCACTGAACTTTCCTATCTTTTATGCCTTCCCAAAATTTCACCCTACTTCTCTAAGAAAACTCCCTTTTATAAGCCTAAATTCATTATTTCATCACCTTTTACCCCTTCGAAATCCATTTTTGATTTCCCTCTAAAAACCCTAAAAAAATCCCCCCTCATGCATCATTTTCTCCTAAAAACCCTTAAACAATGCAAAACCCTCTCTTACATTGTTTAAATCTGGCCTTTTTAGCCTATTGGAATTCTAAAATACTTATAAAAACTTTGTTTTTATAATAAAAGCCTTGTTTTTATAATAAAAACCCACTTTTTTTGAAATATGGGCCTTAAGCCCCTTTTACCACTTAAGCCCTAGCCCCCTCATTCATATGACTCAGATCCCAACCTTCCGCTATTCTCTTAATCCCTTTTCCTTCCGGACCCCCCGGACCCCCCGGTCCCCTCTACCCCCACAAGACCATTCCCTTCGCCTGTTCTTAGCCCCTTCCCTCATACAAACTGTACCTCCACCCCTTTTTACCTTATACACCCTGCCAACCTTATAATAAGCCTCCCCTAACCATTGAAATATTAAAGTGGGCCCGTTTTCCTTCGCCCCACTTCATATTTTCCTCAGGCCATCTCGACTGTTAATCTAAGGCCTTGGGCCCTGATCCAACAGCCACAACACTCCCACCGTCCATCCCATCTCCCAACTGAACCCACGCTACCCGAAAAAAATGCTCATGTCACCACCCCGGCCCCACCTTCCACTCAAATCCTGCGAGCCAATCACAGCCTGACACCTATATCCACTACCCACCCTACCAACCTGCAACCCATCTTCAGGCTCCACCCGTACCGTTGATCTCGCTCTTCGAGATCTGATGGTCCAAATTGTGTATCACGCTGAATTTGATACTGGGGTTTAACGGCCCCAATTTGCACAAAATTGGCGGTTTAGCCCTAGACACACGGTAGTTGTCCAGTGGTATCGCACAAGCCCAGACAAAAACCACTTACCATCCTATGTCCGCGAGATAAACCACTGCGGTTTTCGCAAAGCCGCTTTTCTCTCCTGCGTCAAATTTCAAACTTCTTCATCCTTGTCCACATTTTCCTCATGATTCCACCTCCGGGATCATACCTCTGCGACCCCACCTCCTCTGCAGATCGCCCCCGATGCCTCAGAAACCCTAAAAATGCACTTTTACCCCCTTCTACGTGTTTTAAGCTAATATGTATTTTTGTCTTGTGCAGGTTTAATGGCGGTCATGCAAAAAAGGCTCTCCCACAGTCCATAAATGACAAAATTAGACCTTGGATGACGACCCACTGGTCTTAATTCGAAATATGAAGATCAGAGGGCCTTGTCTCAGGGTCTGATCCATGATGACTCATGACCATCGATCGATCAAGAACTCTCCAACGCATGAAGAAACCCTCCTTGCACAAAAACGAGCAAACAAAGGAAGAAACAATGAAGGAATGAGGAACAGAAAGGTAAAAAGGGTTAATTACTGATCAAAGGATAAATAGAGGATTAACCCTTAAAGAAATGATTAAAGATAAAAGGTCAAAGGTTTAAAGATAAAGGATAGATAAACAAAAGAGTCATAAAGCAGAAACAGAGACAAAGGCAGTAAGACATAATATTATAGCTAAATAAAGGTTAAAAGCCTGATACAAGAGTTTGATGAAAAAAACAAAGGCAGATTACCCAAAGACAGCTTCAAATAAATCAACAAAGAAGCAATTACTTCTCCAAAGATAAATTGCCACCTCCAGCATTATTTCTTTCCATAAAAGCATCAGGCAATTATTGCACAGTCAGAGATATTTTGAAGCAGCTCAACAGTTATTACAAAGTTATTTCCAAGCCTTAAAAAGTGAAATATTTCAACCAAATTAACTTAGAAGTTAAGGCAGAAGTTATTATTCAGAGGATATTTTTTCCTTGGGCCTTGCATGGTCTCAAAGGTAAAAAATCATTAACTCTGTAATAAATAACATTTAAACACCCTAGTTTAGCAACACCTCCTCATTTTTCATATAAATATTGCATATGAGCCTCATTTTAAATGTTGGTTACTTGATGGTTATTGGATTGATTTGTGCTGCTGAAGCTAATTGAGGAATGCTAGACTGAACTGAAGAAAGCTCTGAGTTGCATAGAGACATTGTACCTGGAGTATTATCACTGGTTTGATCATCAATAATACAAGCATGTTCACAAGATCCTTGAGCTATATCAATGGTGAAGTTTTCCTAAATTGTTATTGTTTCTCCTTATGCTTTCCATTATCTTCATATTTCTTTGATAAAGAAGCAGAAGTTTTAGATTAGGATCTGCTACTTCAGCACCCTATTTCTATCTGTATTCTTTATATTTATGTTTTTCTTCTGCAAGGTTTTATTGGAAGATTCTTAATTGCCTTCTAGTTATATCTAGCTTGTTATCTTGAGAATAATTCAATGGAGTGAAACCAAGGAAATTTGTGGTGAATCCATGTTCCTTTGAGTAAGACTTGAGATATTGTTTTGAGACCTTTCTTTAAAAGTATACTTATTAGAGTCTAAACCAGTGATGTTTATGGTATGCCCTGCCCTCTGGACTACTTTGAAATGTTGCTTTGAAGAGTCTTTTAAGAGTTTTTCAAAAGTAGATTAGATTGTTTCTGTTTGATCTTAGACCAATATTATTGTTATCTTACATGTTTTCTTTATATGAAAGTATTTCTTGAATTACTGGATTGTTGTCTTAAAGGTTTTCTTATCAGAGTTTGTCCAAAGAGGTTTATGGTTTTCCCTGTCCTTTGGCTTGGTCCAAACAGTTACCTTAAAAGGTTTTTCTTGTCTAAGTAGAGCTAGAAGATTCTTAACTGACTATAGCTTTGCTACCTTCACAGCTAATTATTGTTTCATATCACAACCTAATCTAAAGAATCCACTTGATATAGTTAGCTTGCCCTATGAAAGCCCTTGCAGAGATGATGAAAAATTAAATCCTTTTATGACTCCATTTCCCAATGAATTGATGTCTTATCACAGTCTATTTTTTCAGCTGAAACATTCTCTCAACCAGTCACACCATTGATCCTTTGATCTATCAATTAATCCAACAAAAAAAACAAGTCCTTAGAACTTCATAACTAGCCTAAAATCTGAAACAAAGAACACAAAGATATATTAATTAAAAATACCTTAATAGAGAGATCCCTCTCTGAATCCAGGAAGGCTAGGTCCTAGGATTCCAAACTAGTTCTGATGTGGCCCCTGCAGTGTTTGTTCTTGCCACTTTTACAGATCACAGGGAGCCAACATAGTGGCCACCATACTGGGGACTACTGAGTTATAAACATTTCAGATTCACTTAAAACTCAGAAAATCTCATTAGTTTAAGATGAATCAAGTGTCAGCCAAGAATGGTTCCTGATTGTTGATAGTGGACAACAACCAGACGTATAAGACAAGTAAAATTCCTCCACCTGGTGACTCCACTAATTTTCCATTGACTCCACTGGGAAACTTATCCTATCATCAAAACATTAAACAATACCTAGTCAAGAATACCTTGTGGATTAAGTATCTCTTTTACACTTTGGCTTATGTCCTAAGGACTGTTATACCTCTAAAAACCTTTTTGACATGTTGGGTCCAAAATCTTGGCTTCTATAAGCATCCATACTAGATCCCATCCAGAACCAAATCCTGCTCCAATAGTTGACAATCATGAAAGGATTCTTAGGAAGTTTCCTACATCTAAAAATATAGCTATTGCCAAACCCATCCGAAGAGCGAGTTCTGTTCCTGGAAACCTTATAAACTTGCAAAATGCCCAAGTTGACTTATTTCATACAAAAAGCCTATCTAGAGCTAAGTCACAAAGTGGTATCGACCAAATAAACCTTGAGCTTGTAGACTCACAACAAAGTAGTAGCAGTGAAGCCTCTTCTTCCACTCCTAATCTCCATTTTCTCCATAACTTTGGCTTCTCTCGTCCTAAATCTACTCAACATCACTTAGCTGGTCCAATTACTTTAGCTACACCCATACATATACCCACTGTTCAAACCAATCCACTTCATCACCTTCCTCCACTTGTTAATCCTCCACTGTTTCCACAAGTTCATATCATGGCAACATGGTATGCTCCCTTAGTCCTTCCTTTACCTCTAGTTGTTCTGCCACCAGACTATCAATCGAATATTCCATTATATGATGCTAGTGGTTCTACTACAACTCAACAACATGTGGACAGAATGAATGACTACTTTGACAGACAATAAATAGATGAAAAAACTATTAAACTTCGAATTTTTGCTCAAAGTTTAGTGGGAGAAGCAAGAAAATGGTTTAAAGGCTTAACCCCTAATAGTATCAATGACCTCCCTACTTTTCATCAATTATTCCTAAAGAAATGGGAAGTCAAGAGAAATCCCCTTCAAATCCTGTCAGAATACAATGACCTTAAAATAAATGCTGGAGAGAGTGTCGAAGATTATTGCACTAGATTCAATAGTGTTTATAATGCACTCCCTCCACAAATGAAACCCCCACAAGGCTTAGCCTTAATGAAGTTTCCTGAGGGATTTGACCCAGACATGTGTTATAAATTAAGGGAGAGAGAACCCCTCACATTAGAATATATGCAAAAAGGGGCAGTAAGTGTAGAAGCTAACCTAAATGCCAGAAGGGCTAGATTGAAAGAAGAAAAATGTTACCTACAAAGATGAAGCTGGACCCTCCACATCAGATTCCAAAATTGATATTCTGGCCAGAACCATGGAAAGGATGATGGAGAGAATAAACATGAATGGGAGAGCTTATCCTAAAGAGAACCAAACAGATCCTCAAAATAAAAATCAAAATTAGAACCAAAACTTTAGAAAGAATCCCCCTGAAATAAGAAAAAGAGGCCCTGATCAGCAAGTCAGACCTCCTTTCAAACAAAACTATGTTGATGAAGATGAGGGAGTGATTAAAGAAACAGAGGAAGATCACATAAAATTATTGGGAGTAAACAATGAGGATATTTCTTTCCTCACTGAAGAAGAACAAGGCATATATACACCCTATGATGAGGAAAGCCTAGAATCTGAAGATTACAAACAAGGCTTTGAAATGCTATAATGGAAGTACAGAAACAATATGACCTTAGGATTAAAAAGATTCAAGACACTCCCAGAAAGAAAACCTCTGAAATTTCTGTAAGAAACAATCTTGAAAATGTTTCTAAAAAGACAACAGAAAACAACAAAACAATAGCTGAAAGTTCTGATAAAAACAAAGGAAAAAGCACCTAGATTTATGACAAACCTAGTGGTGACCAAAGTAGCACTATAAACTCAACTAATGCTCCTATTAAAACTATTTTAACTGCTGTCCATAATAAAAATTGGCAAGCTGATTTTACTGAGAAAATAGTGACTAAGAAAGCTGATCTAAACATGTTAAAAAATTAGATACCTTTCAGCATAGAGAGTGAAATTTCCAAAATCAAGATCCATGTTCCTCGTACTAAATTAGTCACCCAAGATGTATATAAAACCCAACTTTTGAGAGCTTTAATCATAGGAGAACAAACTGATTTGTCAATGTGACTGATAACAAGTCTGAGCTTCTATTTGGACTAGAAGTAGAAGGGAAATTTCAAGAGGGTGGTGTTCCTCCTTTCTATGTCAGTCTAAACATCCATGATAAGATTTTGCACAATGTCATGCTTGATTCAGGAGCCTCCCACAACCTTATGCCTAAAGTAGTGATGGAGAGACTAGGTCTGGAGATAACTAGACCTTACAAGGATTCATACTCCTTGATTCCAGTAGAGTTAAATGTCTAGGCCTAATCAAATATTTATGTGTAAACTTAGCACAAATACTAGCCAAGAGCATAGTGATGGACATTGTAGTGGCTGATATACCTCCTAAATATTGCATGCTCCTTTCAAGGTCATGGGGTGCTAAACTCCAAGGTACCCTGCAGATGGATATGGCTTATGCAACCATCCCTCTCTTTAGTCAACCAAGAAGACTATATAGGGAAACACACATGAAATACATGGTTAGCAGTCAAGAAAAACGAGAGAAATCCCCACTTTATTCTATTCACACAGACCTTGACTCATTCTTTCTTTACAATGATGAAAATATTAATGAGCAAGAAGAAGTAGATGACCAACCAAAAATAGGAAAAGAGGGAAAAAAGGAGAAAAAGACAAAATATTTTGCTAATTCAGAAAATTACAGCAAACACTGGGAAGATCCTAGGAAACAAATCAGTCACCAACATAGTGCTGACCATGAGAAACAAATAGAAAATCCTCAACTGTTAGGTCCCTATATTACTAGTATAGTCCCTTATTGTTGTTAGTGTAACCCCTTTATTGTTATTATTGTACCCTGGTAACCCCCATATTGTTATTATTGTGCCCTTAAATTATTATTGTTAGGTTGGCTAAGATTACATTGTGGCCCCACTAGGATTACATTGTGGCCCCATGGACTCCTATATATAGAAAGGAGGTTTTGTAGTTTGAATCATTCAAGAATTGTTCATTCATGTAATATATTGGAGGTTGCCCCCTCGAAGTGGCTTATTTCTAAGGCGTTGATATCTCTTTTCTTCTCTTTTTGGAGCTGGTTTCACAACATTTGGTATAAGAGCTTTGAGATTCTAGGGTTTCACTGCTCCAAACAGGTCATCGTGGAATTTTCGATATAAATTTTTTTCTACGAAGGTTCAGAATATGAAATTTTTAGAGTGCGAAGCCAAAATCCTGAGGAACATCATCGCAAAATTTTAGAGCTTGGTTCGAAATATTTTCAAAGATATGATCTATGCAAGTTAGGTCATTTTGCAGGCTCCTGAATTTAACCTAAACAGGTCATCGTGGTATTGTCGTAATAACTGTTTTTCTACAAAGGTTCAGAAACTGAAATTTTTAGAGTGTGAAGCCGAAATCCTAAGGAACATCGTCACAAAATTTCAGATATTGGTTCGTAATAATTTCAGAGATATGATCTGTCGAAGTTAGGGCTTTTTGAGGATTCTGAATTTCATCTCAAAGAGGTGATCGTGGGAAAAGATTCATAACTCTCTCTCTGAGCATCAGATTGGAATTCCATAAAAAGTGGTCGCAATTACATGGATTGTAGTTTCTTTGCTATCAATTTTAGAGCCGAAGGACAAAATAGTGACACGTGGCAAGTCATACAAGTTTGCTCTACTGAACTAGTCCATAATTAGGTCATTGTGGGAGATTGGACATAACTTTTCCTTGGAGAATCCAAATCAGGTCAGACCTATGGAATTTGAAGATAATTCAGAGGGTTACCTCAGTGCCAAATTTTAGATATTGAAGAGCCGCAATAACAGAGATAATCCAATTTCAATATCGAGCTCCTCAAAATCAAGAAAAAGGTGTGTATTTTGTTTCCGAATTGCATAAGTCTTGTTTGAAGAATCAATTTGAATTGATTACAAGGGCGTATTGTAGAATATACATCAGTATTGGGTTCTAAAAAATGCCCCGTAAAAATAATTCAACACCCATTAAGCCTTCAAAAGACTCTACTATGACTCTGAAGATGAATAATTGCAACATGATGTATCAAAATTACAAGAGCAAGTACACCAAATTTCGCTATCGCAAAGAGCAACAAAAAATGAAATGGAAGTTTTGAAGAAAGGCATGGAAGCGAAGATGGATGGTTTGAAGAATAATATGGATGGTTTGAAGAAAGGCATGGAATATAAGATAGATGGCATGGAAGCTGGCATGGAAGCTAAGATCGATGAAAAAATGGAAAACATGAAGAATGATCTAAAAGTAGACATGGAAGGTTTGACAAAGTTGATACAAGAAATGTTTCCTAATGGTGAAAAGATAATAGAGGAAACTCATGATGAGAACAAAATAAATGTTAATCGTGATTTCATAAAATCTAATGTTGGCGGGAAGAACCACCATATTCCAAAAATGGATATGAGGAAGTTTGATGGAAAGGATCCTGTAACATGGATACTACAGATGGAGCAATATTTTGATCTCCATAACGTGCAAAACATACAAAAGGTACGCATTGCAACTTTACATTTAGAACAAAATACATTTGTATGGTATCGATGGCTTTGTTCCCGTAAAAAAATTGTCACTTGGTCAATTTTTACGGAGGAAATGATAGCACATTATGAGGATACAAAGAGCAACACCTTCTTTAGCCAATTGATAAATCTCAAACAAAGGGGTTTAGTGGGGCAGCACATTGAGGACTTCCAAAAAATGAATATAAGGGTAACTGATATTCCAGAGGAACACAGGATTGATCTCTTCATAGGCACTTTAAAGGATAACATCCAACATGAAGTTCGCGTTTTGGAACCTGATTCATTGGAGAAGGCATTCAGGTTAGCAAGAAAAATTGAATGTAAAATTATGGCGACAAGGAAGCCTACCACTCACTTCTATAAAGATGGAAGTGTTGCTACTCCTAGATTTCCACAACCTACAAGGTTGACACCACAACAATTGGAAGAAAAAAAGAGAAAAAGGGCTTTGCTACAGTTGTGATAGAAAATACACTAAAGGTCATAAGTGTGCTGAGAAGAAATTATTTTACATAGATTGTGAAGAGTAAGAAGAAAATGAACAAGAAGAGGATATACACCAGGAACCAACCCTAGAAGAGGAAGAAATGAATCCGACCATATCGTGTAATGCACTGGCAGGAATTACCACTCCTCAAACTCTCAAGATAGAAGGACATATCAAGAAGAAAAAGGTAATAGTGTTGATTGATTCAGTTAGCACCCATAATTTTATTCATTGTAAGGTAGCCAAGGAATTAAATTGTTTCCTATACCCAGCACCAGAATGTCAAGTGATGGTTGCAAATGGAGGAACTATAAATTGCTCTGGAAAATTCCATAATATCAAGCTAACCATGGGGGAATATGTATTTAATATTCCAATGCTTTCCATTCCTATGGGAGGTGCTGATGTTGTACTAGGAGTACAATGTTACAATCTTTGGGGACGATAGCTTTTAATTTTCAAGAACTTTTCTTGAATTTTTTTTCAGAAGGAAAGAAATTCAAATTACGGGGTATTGCAGGGAAGCCGGGAAATATAATAAGCTCTAATGTCATGAAAAAGCTTCTAAAAAAGAACAATGAGGCATAATTGCACAATTATGCTCACTAGAAGTTCCAACACAAAATCATCTATTTCTGCAGATCTCCAAAAATTCTTGGACAATCATTCCAAGGTTTTTGAAACTCCCAAAGGACTCGCACCTAGTCATGATCATGATCATGCTATTCATTTGATTCTAGGAAGTGTTCCTCCAAACATCAAGCCTTATAGATATCCTTATGTCCAAAATAGCAAAATTGAACGTATGATTGCAGAAATGTTAGAGGCGGGTATAATTCAACCTATTCAAAGTTCTTTCTCTACTCTTGTAGTATTGGTACACAAGAAGGATGGATCATGGCGCATGTGTCCAGATTATAGGGAGCTCAATAAGATCACCATTAAAGATAAATTTCCCATTCCTGTGATTGATAAATTATTGGATGAATTACATGGAGAAATTTATTTTACCAAGTTGGATCTTCGTTCAGGGTATCATCAAATTAGAATGAAGACCTAAGATATTCCGAAAACAGCATTTCGAACTCATGAGGGTCATTATGAATTTTTGGTCATGCCTTTTAGCCTTACCAATGCACCTTCTACATTTCAAGGGTTGATGAATTCCATTTTCAAACCCTTCCTTAGAAAATTTGTGCTAGTATTTTTGATGATATACTAATCTACAGCAGGTCTTGGAAGGATCATGTTCAACATGTTGACAGGGTGCTCAAACTATTGCAGGAGAAACAATTATATGCAAAACATCCAAATGTTTCTTTGGAGTACAAGAGGTGGAATATCTGGGTCATATTGTATCTCACGAGGGTGTTAAGGTAGACCCTAACAAAATTAAAGCCATTAAGGAATGGAAAGTCCCCACAACCATAAAGCAGTTGCGAGGATTTCTTGGGTTAATAGGGTATTATCGCAAGTTTGTTAAGAATTGTGGGAGAATAGTAGCACCTCTAACAACATTATTGAAGAAAGATGCATTTTCATGGACTCCTGAAGCAACTAAGGCCTTTGAACATCTTAAAGAGGCAATGTGCCTAGCACCGGTCTTAGCTACGCTAGACTTCACAAAAACCTTTATCGTGGAATGTGATGCCTCAGGAAATGGAATTGGTGTTGTTTTAATGCAGGAAGGAAGACCCATTGCTTTTGAAAGTCGTCCAATCAAAGGAAAGTATTTACAAAAACCTATTTATGAGAAGGAAATGTTAGCAATACTGCATGCACTAAAGAAATGGCGAACTTACCTAATGTGAAGACACTTCAAGGTAAAAACTGATCATGATAGTCTTAAACACTTTTTGGAACAAAGACTATCTTCAGAAGAGCAGCAAAAATGGGTCAAAAAGATGTTGGGTTATGACTTTGAAATAATATACAAAAAAGGAAAGCTTAATGTTGTTGCAGATGCACTCTCAAGAAAGAATGAAGAGGTGGAAGCATTGCTTTGTGCCATTTCTATTATCCAACCAGAGTGGATAACTGAAGCAAGAGATGAATGGAAGAAGGACAAAGATGTATGGATACTCATTCAAAAGTTGCAGCAAGATCCTAGTACATCTGATACATTTAGTTGGAAAAATGATTCCTTATGGTACGAAGATCGCTTATATCTTTGTAAGAATTCCCAACTAAAACAAAAGATTCTTCTGTAATTGCACACTTCTCCTTTAGGAGGACACTCAGGATTTTTAAAAACTTACCACAGGGTGAAGAAAGAATTTTTTTGGGATGGCCTTAAATCTGATATTCAAAGTTTTGTGGCGGAATGTTTGGTTTGCCAGCAGAATAAAGTGGAAACAATTAAGACCCCGGGACTTCTACAACCTTTATCCATTCCAAGTCAACGTTGGGAGGAGATTTCAATGGATTTTATCACAGGTTTACCTAAGTCCGAAGGAAAGCGTGTCATCATGGTGGTAGTTGATAGACTTACCAAGTATGCACACTTTTGTGCATTATCTCATCCATTTAAAGCAAGTACAGTTGCTACTACATTTATGGACATAATTCAAAAGCTACATGGAACCCAAGGGTTATTGTGAGCGACAGAGATCCCATTTTTACTGGAAATTTTTGGACGGAGTTATTTTCTTGTTTGGGTACTCAATTAGCTCATAGCTCATCTTATCATCCTCAATCTGATGGTCAAACCGAGATAGTAAATAAATGTTTGGAAGGATATCTTCGTTGTTTTGTATCTGATAAACAAACACAATGGGTCAAGTGGTTACCTCTTGCTGAATGGTGGTATAACACTTCCTTCCATACTGCAGCAAAAATGACCCCATTTATGGCACTTTATGGATATCATCCACCATCCATCACATCATCTTTAAGGGAAAATTCGAAGGTTTAAGCAGTGGAAGATCACATCGAGCATCAGCAAGAAGTTCTCCAACTCTTAAAGGATAACCTGAATTTGGCACAAAATCGAATGAAACAACAAGCAGATCAACATCGCAGCGAGAGAAGTTTTGATGTAGGAGATTGGGTATTTTTACGGCTACAACCATATAAACAAATGTCCCTCAAGCAAGCAAAGAAGGATAATAAATTATCGCCAAAGTACTATGGTCCTTACAAGGTGTTGCAAAATATTGGTACTATGGCATACAAATTGGAGCTTCCTGCTTCTTCGCGAGTGCATCCAATTTTCCATGTTTCATGCTTAAAGAAGGTTATAGGTGAAAATATTCCAATTCAAAAAATATTTCTAGAACTTGATGAGGAAGGAAAAATCATATTGGAACCTGAAGCGGTCATGGAAAAAAGAACTCGACATCGACGGAATCGATCAATTTCAGAGTATCTCATCAAGTGGAAGAACTTACCCATTGAAGATTCTACATGGGAGGATGAGAATTTTATACAGAAGCACCCAGATCTACTCAAGCATTGAGGACAACACCTTTTTGAAGGAGAGGGTCATGTTAGGTCCTATATTACTATTATAGTCCCTTATTGTTGTTAGTGTAACCCCCTTATTGTTATTATTGTACCCTGGTAACCCCCATATTGTTGTTATTGTGCCCTTAAATTATTATTGTTAGGTTGGCTAGAATTACATTGTGGCCCCACAGACTCCTATATATAGAAAGGAGGTTTTGTAATTTGAATCATCCAAGAATTGTTCATTCATGTAATATATTGGAGGTTTCCCCCTCGAAGTGGCTTATTTCTAAGGCGTTGATATCTCTTTTCTTCTCTTTTTGGAGCTGGTTTCACAACATCAACAGAGTGGAAACCCTGAGGAACAAAATAAAACTAAACATAGTGCAGACACTGGAGAAAAACATAGTGGCAGCTATTACAAATAGAATAAAGAGGATAGAAATGACTTTAATAACAAATATGAACATGAACCTCTTTGGAGTATGAGTTTTGATGGGTCTTGTAGCAAAAATTGTTCAGGAGCAGGAATATGGGTACATAACACAGAAAATAATCATGCTGAGGGCCATTCATACAAACTAAACTTTCAATGAACAAATAACATAACTGAATATGAGGCTCTCCTCTTAGGACTACAATTATTGAGAAAACTAGGAGCCAAGAGGATAACTATTCATGGAGACTCAGAACTGATTATTAAACAAGTAAATGGAGAATATACTGCCAAGCATCCAAGATTACAAGCATCTAGAGATGATGTTGTTGAAATTTTGAAAACATTCACAGAATATGAGCTTAACTTTGTCACTGGAAACCAAAACATTATTGCTAATGGTTTAGCCTTTGCTTCTAGTATATGTTAGAAGCCTTATGAGAGCAAACAATACACAATCCAATTAAATATAGACCAGTAGTCCCTGATAATATCAAATATTGGCAAGTCTTTGAAGGAGATAAACAGATAGAGGATTTCCTACAGTCCAGAAATGGGTTTGAAATGACCAATTCAGACTCAGAGTATGAAGAACACTGTCCTACTAAGGAAAAATCTTATGAAGAAGAAACTTCTAACATTGCTGATATAAACATTTCTGATATAAATATGTTAACTAAAGAACACCCACAGAAAACAAAAGTGAGCAATGATTTAGAACAAGAATATTTTGAAGTGATGCAGTCCCACACTGATAACTTTCCAAAGGGATTGGTGCCTCTAGAAGAATTGTTTGACTTTAATGATGTTGCCAAAAAGAAAAAAATGGAACCCACTGAAACTAAAGTAGAAGTGTGCCATATAGGCAGTAAAGAAAAGCCCAAAATGATTAAATTATCCAAAACACTACCAGCTCATATAAAACTGAAATATCTTGAGCTTTTTAGAGAATTTTCTGATGTTTTTTCTTGGAGTTATGAGGACTTAAAATCATATGATACAAAGATAATCCAGCATAAGATACCCCTCAAAGAAAACCAGAAACCTTTTAGACAAAAATTGCGTAGAATAAACCCTGTGCAATTACCTCTGGTTGAGAAAGAAATCAAGAAAATGTATGATGTTGGAATCATAGTCCCAGTGAGATACTTAGAGTGGGTGTCTAATCTTGTATCTGTGAGGAAGAAAACAGGAGAAATAAGGCTTTGTATAGACTTTAGAAACTTAAACAAAGCCTCTTTAAATGACAACTACCCCTTGCCCAAAATGGATCATATCTTACAAAGGGTATTAGGTTCTAAAAGAATTTATTTGCTAGATGGCTTTTCAGGATACAACCAAGTGCTGGTATATCCTGATGATTAAATTAAAAAATCTTTCACTACACCTTGGGGCACTTTCATGTATGTGAAAATGCCCTTTGGTTTGATGAATGCTGGTGCCACATTCCAAAGAGCCATGGATATTGCTTTTTCGGAAGAAATAGGCTTCTTCATTGTGATATATTTAGATGGCATCACTGTCTATTCCAAAACATATTAAGAACACCTTACTCACTTAAGAAAATTCTTCGATAAATGTAGAAAGTACTATATGTCCTTAAACCCCAAGAAAAATTTATTTGGCCTCCAAGAAGGTAAAATTCTAGGCGATATTATATCTGAAGAGGGAATAAAAATAGACCCCAAAAGGATTGAAGGAATATTAAAAATCAGCCATCCTAGAAACATCAAAGAGTTATAGTCTTTCATTGGAAAGATTAATTTCTTAAGAAGGTTCATACCAAACCTAGCTAAACTCCTTAGAAACATAACAAAAATGCTAAAAAGGGAAACATGAGTCAAATGGACCATTGAAGCAAAGAAATCTTTTGAACTGGTTAAATAAGCACTCACTCAAACACCAGTTTTCATTAGCCCTAATTTTAAAAAATATTTCTTCATTTTCTCCTTTGCATCAGAACATACAGTTGCTACTGTCCTACTTCACAAAAACATAAAAGGACAAGAGCAGCCTATTGCATTTTTCAGCAAGGCTTTAAGAGATACTCCTCTAAAATACAAAATAATGGAAAAACAAGATTTTTCCTTGATCAAAGCCTTGAAAGATTTCAGATTTTATATTTTACACTCACACATCATTACATTTGTCCCACACACAGTTTTCAAAGACTTTTTAACACAAGATCCTGATGGCAAAAGAGGAAAGTGGATTGTTTTTATATTAGAGTATGACTTGGAAAGTAGGCCTACCAAACTAAGAAAAGGACAAGGACTTGCAAAACTTATGGTTGAATCAAACCTCAAAGCCTTAGATATGAATATGGTTGATGTTTTAGAAGAACAAGAAGAATGCACAACCCCTCCTATTGAAGAAGCATTGCTGAATTCACTTTGGTATGCTGATATTGTATCTGCTCTTCTATCTTAATGTTACCCCTGGTTTATCTAAGACAAAGGCAAGATTTTTGAAGTTAAAAGATGTAAATTACTGCATTATAGATAAATTGTTATATTGGAAGAATGCTAGTGGTCTATTGCTTAAATTTTTGCCTGAGAATGATGCAGATAAGATAAAGCATGAGTTTCATGAAGGGGAATGTGGAGGCCACCTCTATTGGAAAAAAAATATTAACAAAATCCTCAAAGATGGTTACTATTGGCCCACCCTCTTCCAAGATATCCATAAATTGGTAATTTCCTGCCACCAATGTCAAATATTTGAAGGCAAAAGAAAACCCTTACCCTTACCTCTGCACCCCATCTCTATTGACGCTCCTCTTCAACAATGGGGCCTAGACTTCATTGGGGAAATCTATTCCCCTTCATCTGGCCAACGTAAATGGATCTTCAGAGCCACTGATTATTTTACAAAATGGATAGAGGCTATCCCCTCTAGAACTGCCACTGATCTAGTCATCATTAAATTCCTTGAAAACCATATTTTGTCTAGATTTGGTTGTCCTAGAAATATTATCACTGACAATGCAACTACATTTAGATCCAAAAGGATGGTAGAATTTTGCCACAAATATCAGATCACATTGGGTCACTCCACAGTTTATTACCCTCAGGGTAATGGGTTGGAAGAATCCTCAAACAAAAGTTTAATAAACATCATCAAGAAGTTACTGGAGGGAAATCAAAAGTCATGGCACAACAATTTAGTACATGCATTATGGGATGACAGGTTAACATGCAATAAATCCATTGGAATGCCTCCCTATCAGCTAGTTTATGGAGTAGATGCATTTTTTCCAACCAGCCTAGGAGTACCATCCATGAAGCTGATCCAGGAGGTGTATTTTGAAGAAAATGACATGATAATAAGGATAAATCAGACCATATAGTTGCAACAAACAAGAGAGGAAGTCTATAACAAAACACATCAAGTACAAGAAAACATCAAGAAGCTATTTGACAAAAGGACAAAATCAAATGATTTCAACATTGGTGACAAAGTGATCAAATGGGACTCAAGAAGAGAAGACAAGGGAAAGCATGTTAAGTTTGAAAATATGTAGAAAGGTCCCTATATTATCCATTCTGCGAGAGGCAACAATGTATTTTTCTCACAGGAAATGGATGGAACAAAATTTTTTGGAGGTCCTGTCAATGGCAGGATGCTCAAACATTATTTCCATTAAGATGCCTAAGTTTAAAGCTTTATCCATTGTATATAACTTTTTTTAAATAAATATTAGAGAAAAAATAAATACAACAAAAGAAAAAAAAAGAAAAGAGGGTAGAAGAAGAAAGGTACAGCCCCATACCCCAAAAAGAGTAAGTTCTGAAAGTGTGCAAATCCAAATGCCACTACTTGAGGAGAGAAGCCTTATTCAGTCATACAACTTAACCATGACTAAGTAAAATTTAAATTTCTGCTGATAGGCTAGTGAATGAATATTTTCCAAATTGTCTAAACTTGGCTTATTAGTGGACTGGATTGGATTAGAAGAGAAAATTGGTTCCAAAGCTCAAAATTTGAACCAAGAAAGGAGAGAGAGATTAAAAGCAAATTCTCAATTTCAGCCCTCAAAGTTTTGTGTTAAAATTTCTGAAAAATAAATTATGTATGCAAATTTGTACAAAGTATCACTGCTTATAACAAATCAAACTATCTAATCCTGATTTGGTTATGTTTTCAAATTTCTGTTTTAGATTATAGAATAAAAATTTGTCATACAGCTTAATCTTGACAGATAGTTAGATTAGGTAGAGAAATAAAAGAGTTCATCAGCTTAATCTGAACTCTTGGTTGATATAAGTATACAATTTGTTTAGTTTCTTGTTTTTTTTTCAAAAGAAATGATGTCAAGGGTTAGCTAACTCAAAATCACCCAATGAAGAATGTTAGAACAAGTATGATGGGTAGATAGAAGTTGAGTTGGAATTAATCATGTTATGATTCATATGCTGAAAAATCACTTCTTCAAAAGCAGCAAGTCATCAAGTTTAATGGAGGTCTGTCAAGGTGCAAACCAAGGCACTGGTCTACTTCTTCCAGAGATCTATTTTCTGAGGTTCTTGACACCTCCTAAAGGAGCTGCCCTGCCCAGCTGGAGCCACTGTTATCCTCCTGTATTTTACAGATTTCACTAGATGACTGTGGATGTTATACAAGCACCTAAATATAGCATTATTTTCCCGTCAGCTATCTTTAGAAGTCTCACTGCCTTCATCATCCTAAGTTTGACTATTTTTAACTGAACCTTCCTATCCTTTATGCCTTCCCAAAATTTCACCCTGCTGCTCTAAGAAAACTCCCTTTTCTAGGCCTAAATTCATTATTTCATCACCTTTTACCCCTCCGAAATCCATTTTTCATTTCCCTCTAAAAACCCTAAAAAAATCCCCCTGCATGCATCATTTTCTCCTAAAAACCTTTAAACAATGCAAAAGCCTCTCTTACATTGTTTAAATCTGGCCTTTTTAGCCTATCGGAATTCTAAAATCTTGTAAAAACTCTTTTTTTATAATAAAAACCCACCTTTTTTGAAATATAGGCCTTAAGCCCCTTTTGCCGCTTAAGCCCTAGCCCCCTCATTCATATGACCTGGACCCCGAAATTCCGCTATTCTCTTAAGCCCTTTTCCTTCTAAGACCCCACACCCACCGGACCATTCCCTTCACCTGTTCTTAGCCCCTTCCCTCATACAAACTGTACCTCCGCCCCTTTTTACCTTATACACCCCGCCAAACTTATAATAACCCTCCCCTAACCATTGAAATATAAAAGTGGGCCCGTTTTCCTTCACCTCACTTCATCTTTTCCTCAGGCCATCTTGACCATTAATCTAAGGCCTTGGGCCCTGATCCAATGGCCACAACACTCCCGCCGTCCATCCCATCTCCCAATCGAACCCATGCTACCCAACAAAAATGCTCACGTCACCACCCCAGCCCCACCTTCCACTCAAATCCTGTGCTCCAATCACAGCTCGACACGTGTACTCCACTACCCACCCTGCCAACCTGCACCCCATCCTCAGGCTCCACCCACATCGTCAATCTCGCTCCTTGAGATTTTATGGTCCAAATTGTGTATCGCACGGAATTTGATGCTAGGGTTTGACAGCCCCAATATGCGCGAAATGGGTGGTTTAGCCCTGTACACATGGCAGTCGCCCAGTGGTATCACGCAAGCCTGAGCGAAAATGACTTACTACCCTATGTCCGCGCGATAAACCGTTGCGGTTTTCGCGAAACTGCTTTTCCCTCCTGCGCCAAATTTCAAACTTCTTCATCCTTGTCCACATTTTCCTCATGATTCTGCCTCTAGGATCATACCTCTATGACCTCACATCTCTTCAGATCATCCCCGATGCCTCAGAAACCCCGAAAATATAGTTTAACCCCCTTCCACAAGTTTTAAGCTAATATGTGTTTGCGTCTTGTGCATGTTTAATGGCAGTCATTCCCAAAAGGCTCTCCCATAGTCCATAAATGACAAAATTAGACCCTGGATGATGATCCAGGGGTCTTAATTCGAAATATGAATATTAGAGGGCCTTTTCTCAGGGTCTGATCTATGATGACTCATGACCATCGATCGATAAGGAACCCTCCAACGCATGAAGAAACCCTCCCTGCACACAAACGAGCAAACAAAGGAAGAAACAATGAAGGAATGAAAAACAGAAACGTCAAAAGGGTTAATTATAGATAAAAGGATAAACAGATGATTAGCCCTTAAAGACATGATTAAAGATAAAAGGTCAAAGGTTTAAAGATAAAGGATAGATAAACAAAACAGTCATAAAGCAGAAACAGATATAAAGGTAGTAAGACATAATATTAAAGCTAAATCAAGGTTAAAAGCCTGATACAGGATTTTGATGATTAAAACAAAGGCATATTACCTAAAGACAGCTTCGAATAAATCAACAAAGAAGCAATTACTTCTCCAAAGACAAATTTGCCACCTCCAACATTATTTCTGTCCATAAAGGCATCAGACAGTTATTGCATAGTCAGAGATATTTTGAAGCAGCTCAACAGATATTTCAAAGTTATTGCCAAGCCTTAAAAGTCAAATATTTCAACCAAATTAACTTAGAAGTTAAGGCAAAAGTTATTATTTAGAGTAACTCTTTCAAATATTTTTTCCTTGGGCTTTGCATGGTCTCAAAGGTCAAAAATGATTAACTCTGTAATAAATAACATTCAAACACCCTAGTTTAGCAGCACCTCCTCATTTTGCATATAAATATTGCATATGAGCCTCATTTTAAATGTTGGTTACTTGATGGTTATTGGACTGATTTTTGCTGCTGAATATAATTGAGGAATGCTAGATTGAACATAAGAAAGCTCTGAGTTGCATAGAGACATTTTACCTGGAGTATTATAACTAGTTTGGTCATAAAAAATACAAGCATGTTCATAGGATCCTTGAACTATATCAATGGTGAAGTTTTCCTAAATTGTTATTGTTTCTCCCTATGCTTTCCATTATGTTCATCTTTCTCTGATAAAGAAGCAGAAGTTTTAGATTAGGATCTGCTACTTCGGCACCCTATTTCTGTCTATATTCTTTATATTTATGTTTTTCTTCTGCAAGGTTTGATTGGAAGATTCTTAATTGCCTTCTAGTTATATCTAGCTTGTTAACTTGAGAATGATTCAATAGAGTGAAACTACGGAAATTTGTGGTGAATCCGTGTTCCTTTGAGTAAGACTTGAGATATTTTTTTTAAGACCTTTCTTTAAAAGTATACTTATTAGAGTCTAAACCAGTGAGCTTTATGGTATGCCCTACCCTTTGGATTGCTTTGAAATGTTGCTTTGAAGAATCTTTTAAGAGTTTGTCAAAAGTAGATTAGATTGTTTCTGTTTGATCTTAGACCACTCTCACTGTTATCTTACATGTTTTATTTATCTAAAAGTAGTTCTTGACTTACTAGATTGTTGTCTTAAAGGTTTTCTTATCAGATTTTGTCCAAAGAGGTTTATGGTTTTCCCTGTCCTTTGGCTTGGTCCAAACAGTTACCTTAAAAGGATTTTCTTGTCTAAGTAGAGCTAGAAGTTTTTTAGCTGAATATAGATTTGTTGCCTTCACAACTGATTATTGTTTCATATCACAACCTAATTTAAAGAATCCACTTGATATAGTTAGCTTTCCCTATGAAAGCCCTTGCAGAGTTTATGAACAATTAAATCCTTTTATGACTCTATTTCCCAATGAATTGATGTCTTATCACAATCTATTTTTTAAGCTGAAACATTCTCTCAATTAGTCACACCCTTGATCCTTCAATATATCAATTAATCCAACCAAAAAAACAGTCCTTAGAACTTCATAACTAGCCTAAAATATTAAACAAAGAGCACAAAGATATATTAATTAAAAACATCTTAATAGAGAGATCCCTCTATGAATCTAGGAAGGCTAGGTCCTAGGATTCCAAAGTGGTTCTAATGTGGCCCCTGCAGTGTTTGTTCTTGCCACTCTTGCAAATCACAGGGAGCCAACAGGTGGTTTGGGATAATAGAATGTGTGTGGTGGGAAAGTCAAGTTTCAATCCATATTGATGCATGTCATGGATTTTGATCATCTTGAAGAGGGGGATGCCTTATATGGCGAGTTTATTTCTCATTTTGTAACTTTTTCTATAAAGGAAATGGTGATTTTCCATTGTATGGTAATGTCTGCATGTTGATGACTAATTTGATTATGAATACTGTGCCATTAGTTGCTTACCAAGTATATTCTTCTTTTTCTTGCTTTTATGGGTCGCATAAATTTGTTTTATTATTCACACTTTTGTTTTTTGTCAGCTGATGTGTTTATGTTGGAGTGACAACCATGCAGCTCGCCTTGTCATTGGAAAATCTTACAAATGAAAAGCTTCTCAACTCGCACAGTGTAAGGGGGAGATTTTCATATTAATTAAGATGGGTTTTATTTCCATATTTTCCTGTTATTCTATTCAGATCATTTGAACTTCATATTATATTTTAATGTTGGGCAATGGGGTGGATAATGATGAATGGAGAATGGTTTTGGTGATCAGGTTTCTCAACAGTGTAACGATGCACAGATGACAGATTATATAGAGGGCAACTTCCTTGCCGAGAAGGTAAAGTAATTGGTCTGAAGGCTATACAGTTCGATGATTTTCTTTATGGTTTTTTGATGTTGTTTATCTAGTTATTTTAAATTTTATAATGGAATAATTTTATTTGTTTTTCTCTTATGATTTATAGGTGCAGGACATCAAACAGTTATCTGAATATGTTGCTCAATTGAGAAGGATCGACAAAGGACATGGTAAGAAGTGACTCCATCTTCAATGTGTTTTTCTTTTCTTTCTAGGAAACAATGTAACATATTAGAACTCAGTGACCTAGCAATGGCTATCTAGTGTTTTGTTTGATGATTAATTTGAAAAAATGAACTGTTATCGAATTCAAATTTAATAATGATGTTGTTTTCAAACTTGCTGTGTGGGAAAATACACATTCTATGGCCCAACAAACCATGCGAATAAAATTGTGGTCTTGAAAGATGTGACTGAAATTTCAGACCAATGGTGAATCAACTTTGTATGCTCTGTCATTAAATTGTGTATCCTAGGATGAGTTTATAAATGTGCCATATAATGGTTTGGGAATAATGTGCTAATTTTGATTTTGTACAGGTATATGGCACTTTGACCAAGTTCTTCTCAAAGGAGCAGATGATGTTGGTGTTGCAGCTGCTTGAGGCAATTCATTGAATTGAAAACCTTCTTGTATCATTGAAGTTGTTCCTCCAGAGAGCCATGATGTGATTTCATTAAGTTTTTAGAGAGATGAAAACCATATTATGTTATTCTTAGGTCCTTAGATTCCTCCTCGCAGATACATGCATTTATTATCTTTAGATGAATACTTATATAATTTTGACTTAGGTGATGATTTTTTGAAGTTGTTCTTCTAGTGTAATAGAAACATGAACCCCACGCGCGGAAGAAATGAAGCGAAAAAATGAAGTGTCTTTTGTTCGACATTGATTGTGGTAGGTGGCTCATGGTTGTGGTGTCGTGGGGTGGTGGAGGGGAGAGGAGTGGCACGAAGGGAGAGAGGTGGCGGAGAAAGGGGTGCGGGGTCCACCAGAGTTTGTCTCTATCTCCATCCGTCGGGGTTTACTTTCCGTCGAGTCCGATATGGGCGAGGTCCACCTCCTACTCGGAAAGCCGTAGGTTGGCAGAGAGGGGTGTCCCGGAGCTGTCCCATTAGTTGCTAATTCATCGAATAAAAGACACTTCCCAGATAAAATGTGGGAGAAGAAAGTAGGGATGGAATTTTTCTTAGTGAGTAATACAACCCATAAAATGTGGGAGAAGAATTCAGGGATGGAATATGGCTTACTAAGTAATACAACCCATCATGGAATTTTATTGCATCTTTGAAACTAGACCCCTTTATTGGATCTGTGGATGGCTTGGATGTCATGTGCGAGCATCCCTCCATGGAAAAGGTGGCTCCATGACCTCTGTTATCCTTTAGAAATCCTTCATTTTTTTGTTATGAAAATTCTGCAAAATCAGAGATGATCAGCCCCTTGATATGCCTTAGCCCATTGTGGTTGTAAAACTTTTACCTTTTTTCCCAGAATCCATGCTCTACCAATCTTGTAATGTTCGGTTGAAATTATCCATGTGGCATCCGAAAAAAATCTGATATATCATCCTTGTGGACTTTGTTTTGTCATTGAAGTGTGCCACCGAGTCATTTTCAAACTAGTGTGTGTAAAATCTCCTTTCCCAGAAATCGGGTTAAATCTCCCTTCCCAGAAAATGGGTTTAATCCAAAATCATCCATCATTTCTTTATATCACGAAAAAAATCGTTTGGTTCCTTCAAAGAAAAGAAACATCATTATATTTGCTCCGCGTTAAGATCCTATTACACTGTCACTACACCGTACACCTACATGACGAAGCTGCTACACAGTTCTACAGATGATAAAGAAAAACTTCTGTGAGCACAATATATGATTTCCTATATAAATTCTGCGAGCACAACATAGACTGAGAGTAGATTGAGTGGAATATTAAAGTTTTGTTGATCACAAGTAAGTTAAATTTTGAGATTGGTTTACTCCAGAATCTGCGATTTTTTAGTATAAAATTGGTTTGTTGGTTGGGAGGATTATCATATTTTGCTTTTGCACAAATGGACATAAGTGAAGGTGTGAGTGGATTTGTTAATATTTTTTTTCAAGGAATCACATGCCTTGGTAATTTAGCAGTATTTTTTACAAGTATCATAAGAGGAAGGATGGATCTAGAGATAGGTGCCAAGGATGCCCTGGAAATTCTATCAAGTGCCAAACTCAAGACCATAAATGGGTTTGAAGATAGAAATGGACTGATTACATGTACAGAAAAAACTATTTCTGCACAACATGTTTGTATCCAGAAGATGGTCGAGTTATTCAAATGGCTTCTACATCGACTGGGCATCCAAAATATGGTCGATTTATTCGAATGGCTTTGACGTCAACTTGGCGCCCAGAAGATGGTCGATTTATTCAGACATCTTTGACATCGATAACCCATCGAGAATATTGTCAAGTTATTCAGACATCTTTAACATGGACTGGGCATCCACATAACTTGTTTTAGAGTTGAAGAAGATCTTCAGACCGCCTTTGTAGAAGCAGGTGGTTGACCCACCGCTTCTAATGAAAATGGAAGTGTACATAATACTTCTGTTGTGATGTTGTCTAATGGAAAACCTAATTTATCCATCAAAGAGTTCATGAAAACCAATGCCCCTATTGTGGGCTCAACTTTATTTCGATTCCTTCCATTACAAGATGTAATAAAAGATAGCGAGGTAGTCCCTCCAATTATTTCAACTACATTGTATTCTGGACAATTGAAGAGATAACCAACATGTTTTCTCTTCGAATGCCCGGGACATTGAAACGGCTCTCCAATTCCCTCTGCTTCCTCCCATGTCTTACCTGCCTCACAAATGGCTTCCATGGTTGCAACTAGGATAGCCTATTGCTGTTGGTGCAGGACAATGAAGGGTGCAAAGTGAGAGTGAATGAATCAAAGGTCATATCTGAAATTCTTGACGATATCAGTGCCTGGTCTATCAATGGAAAAGGGCATATTTTCATCTGCATTTCAATGAATGATGTCAGACGTGATAAGTGGACAGAGATACTGGTAAGATATTTGAGGTCTAAAGATGTGGAAAACAGAGGAGTCAAAGTCATGGCTTCAAAATCTATGGAAGACTACTTGGCTGGACGTAAAGGAGCTTTGAGCAATAACGTAAAAGACAACATGGTCTCGTTCATAATTCCAAGGTTGACTGAAGTATTAATAAACCTTTTAATGAATTTTGGTTTCAGAGTGGATGGATTCTCAAGCTCTCTGGTGGAAAGAAGGGCGGTTATATATTACCTCGTAGACAGTAAAGGAAGTGGATTCACTGCGAATGAATTTCTAACCAAAGCTGCGGTCAAGTCTGATTTCCAAGTGGTTTTCCAAGTACTATACTTTAGGGGTAATCCTCTAGGGATAAAAACCTTATCATTTATAAACTGTTGTCTTAACTTTATTTGCTCTATTTCCTGGGTTTTTCTTACTGTATTTCTATCTGTCACTGCCATTAACCCCTCACAACCTATAAATGTAGTGATAATAGTAGTCGTTGGTATTGCTTGGTTCATGGTGTAATATTCCAAAATTTGCATGCAACAAATTGGAATATTAATTTTTGCTGATTTCACTTAGGAGGTGAATAAAATGGGTAAAATTCCCATGAGTATAAATAAAATCCCTCATTGTGTGAAAGGGATCATTGGAGCAGCTTATTTTTCGCCTTCCAGTGTGAAAAGGGGCAATTTGCATGAGGACAAGGTCAAGTTTGACCAAGTCAATAGTGCTGCCTAAGGGGTGTAGCTTGCATGAGAAGACAACGTAGTTTGAGAGGGAGGAATATTCTTTGTGAAATAAACCTTAATGTGTGGGGTCTAGGGAAAAGAGGCATTCACTTGTATAAAAGGAGCAAGAGACAGCCATAGTGAGATATCTTTGAGCATATTGATTCTAGTATGAAGACTATTTGCATTCTCCAGCTATTCAGCTAAGTTGCAGTGTTGCTTAGCACAAGGGATTCCTGCTTAGGATTTCCTCTCCTTCTTGAGAGGCCTCTTGAAGGATTTCACTTCATTTCTCCACATCTTGGCTCAAGGCCAAATCCACTACCATCAGTCATTGTGTTATTTCTACTGAAGTATAATGTAGTGTTGCTGGGTGTTGCAGTGGAGGGTTCCACAACAGCTTTCCTTAGCTCATCTTTCAGAGGAGGGAACTCCTATTCCTCCGAGAGGTCAGTGAAGGAGGTTTTTGAGCTTATTGAACATATTTGGCACCAAGCCAAAAATTCTCTATCTCCTATAGCGCAGTCCAGCTCCTTGACTGCGTTATTTCTAAGCACCATTTGCAGTAGGGGTTGCACCACTACTTTGGAGGGAAATATCTTCAGGGATTGGATCAGAATTTCACCTAAAAGATTCATCAGATGAGATCTATGCATCATATGCAGCATCATCATCTGTCTTAATCCATTTCTATTTTCTGAGTTGCAGCTGCTGCACAAAAGCTTCGGCATTTCTGTAGATTTTCCATTTGTACTTATATTTCAGCCAATCCTTCTTAGGATTGTTGTATAGTTATTTTCAGCAGTTGAGAGCTTTCTCCCCCACATTTTTTGAGCTATAATTGTCATATCATTTTATTTTCATCTTATATGTTGTAGTGTCTCCTATAGATAGCGTTGTCATAGCTAGGGCATATTTATGTAGCAGCATTTTGTCACATTTGATGTACATGTCTTATTGAGGCTTTCATTGCCTAGCTTGAGTGAGTGATTCCTCAAAGAATTGTACTCTCTTGATGCTATATTATACATTGATCAGCTATTTTCATATTCTTATGTCATGGCTCATTAAAATAATGTTGTGTATTCAATCCTTGTTCAAGTATTGTTGCAGTCCCCTCATCGGGCACCTTTTGAGGACATCTTAGTGTGGGAGATCTGTTTAACCCACTTAGAAGGATTTATTTGGAGCCTCCTCTTGGATTTAGCACTTAGATACATTGATATAAGGGATCCAGGTCCAGGTTTTAAATCCTATAGTAGCCATTGCTGGAAAATGCGTTTTCCAGCCATGCCTTGCTAGCTGTTCGAGATTTGGGATATTACAGTGGTATCAGAGCTGCTTTCTTGGATCAGCCTATGAGTCTAAGCCCAAGAAGATCAGAAGATTGAAGAGGATGGGATTTATCTCATGATATTTCAGATCCATGAAGAACCTCCCCAAGGAGGATAAGCAGAAAGAAGAGGAAGAACCTTGCACTTCCTATTCTCATCGAGAAGGAGACAAAGAAATAAGCACGAAGAAGACTCCATCTTTTGGAGAAGAAAAAGGGGATAAGATTACAAAGATTCTTCCTATATCTGTGCATATTATTCATGAGGAGTTCACTAAGATCCAGGAGGAGATGTATGAAGAATCTTCGAGAGGGTTTGAATCTAAGGAAAACTCTAGATTGTCAAAGGAAGAGTGTGAGCAAGCAGCTACACACTTGCATACACAGCGCAGTCACATGCCCAGGATTGCTGGAAGAGAGATGGAAAGAGGAGAAGAAGTTGTTGGGAGGAGAAATTTTAGTGATTTTCTAAAGGAGTATGAGTTTCAAACTCAGAAATTCTAAGATCATCTCAGTTTTTCAAAGTTTTGCAAGATGAAGGTGAAGGAAAGAGAGCAGCAAGATAGATTTCATCTATCTAACTTTGAAGGTTCACCTGTATGTTCAGCCAAAGCTTGGGTGGAGGAGTTAGAGACCTTCTTGCAGTAGCACCAAATTTCGGACGATGAAGCCATCAAAGTTGTAGCGCTGCATTTGAGAGGTAAGGCTTATGCCTGGTGGATATTTGAATCCTTTTCTTTGAGAAATATAAACATTGCATCTTATGCTAGTTTCACTAAGGCATTAGTGGAAAGGTTTGATAGAAGGATTCATGAAACACACATGGTGGAGCTAAACAATAAAACTCAAGCAAAACCCTTGCATGAGAACACAATACCATTTTAGAAAACCATGGGGAAGGCTGAAAACTTGCAGCATACTTTTCCGGGAGAAAGGTTTTCATCTCACACCTTTGAGTAAAGGAGCATGGAGATCTCTTTTTCAAAAAGGGATCAAATTATTGGAGGGTTTCCCATTCATATTTCAAAGATTGAGGGCAACATCGTTGTTCCATCTAGAGATGATCTAGTACCTCATGAAGAGGAAGGAGGAGCTCTTGCTCCAAATGGAGGGATGCTTGCATATTTGCAAGGAAGTCCCAGGATCTCATGTGTGGAGATCAAGGCACAACTCATGTTTTACATTTGCCATTGTTGAGGAGGTGTGGAACCATGGAGACACAAGGAGGAGGTAGGGAGAAGACCCAGCATCATGAGATGAGGAGTATGCATCCCTATTAATTTTTCAAGGTAGGTGCACCTTAGAAGGTGATTGGATTGCGCAGTGGAAGCATGGACAAATCTTTTCATTCATATATGTAGTCACCTCTTGATGAGGATGTGTCATTGCATGAAGACATTTTGTTGGGGATACCACTAGATCAGTAGAGGAGGATGGATGCTTCACCAGTTGAGGCAATACTCAGTGATTTTAGAGGAGTGGGAACCTTGGGAGAGCTGGATACAGCGCTGCGAGTCTGGGGTAGACTCAAGGAGGGAGAGAGAATTCTCTCAACATCATCAACACCCACTTCCATTTCAGATTTTGCGCTATGGCAGAAGCAACAGGGGAAGTATAACAACCTTCCAACTTGCATCTTTGGCATGGGAGATGTCAAAGAGGAGGATGACCATATGATATATGCTCTTCATGAGAGATCTTCAGTGCTGTCACTATGGAGGATAGATCCATATTGGAACTCCCAGCTATTGGTGGAGTATTGCAAGGATCTTTTCACTTGCATGATCTTGGATGACCAGTTGCATGAGGAGGAATATTCAGTTAGAGATGGGGTCATCTTTCATCATGATAGGATCTTCTTTCCTAGAGCTTCCAAGCTTAAGGAGAATTTGCTACAAGCAGCTCATGAGGATTTCCTTTTCAACCCCACTTATTCTCTAAGAGCATACCACACCATCATGGAGGGGTATTTTTGGATGGGATTTGAGGAGGAGATATATCAACATATGAGTAGATGCATGGACCAGATGGAGATGGAGGAGAGACATGACTCTATGAGAGAGTTAGAACATCCACCTCTTCTCTTTGAAGATGAGAGGAGGCTCACTTATGAGCCACTCCACTTGTATGAGCAGAACATATGGTAAGGGTGATGATTTTTTTCATGATTATTTATATGATGTATGTCCCTTAACCACACCTGTGCAGAATGTTGCTCCAAGGAGGAGCATTCTTTCTTTAGAGCTTCATGGTCTAGTTGAGGCCATAAGCATGATTGATGGGCATTCCCTAGGAGGACTTGGGGAAGAGATATGTTATTGAGGAAATGATCATTGTACACCTTGCATCATACACTTCCTCCATACTTATGAGGAGATTGGAGTAGCAGGCAAGTGGTTGAAAAGCCACTCATTTTATCAGTCTCTGTTGCAGTTGAGGGTCAAGCTGTGTTGGTTGCACTTGAGGGACCATTTTCCTTCTCATTTGTTGCATATGGCAGCAACCACGATTCTGATTTTTTCTCCCTATGGGTCTATTGTTCCTATATTTATGAGGAGCATGCTTGGGAGAGAGACACATTGGGTGAATGTGTCCTTTGAGGGAGAATCCTCCCACACTTTTTTCACTACATGTTCTAAGGGGAGCATGGGATATGATATGGTCACCTTGATAACACATTTGTCTCTTTATGAGGTGAGCCATATGATGGAGGAGATGCCATATGATGATGACTTCCAACTCATCATATATGGAGATAGTTGGGCCAGCATGATTTGCAACATTGGAGGAGAGATATTTGGAGATCTAGTCTTCATTTTTCCACTTGATGGAAAAATTATTGCAGCCCATGATCAACCATCACTCTACACTTATCATAAGTGGAGATATGGACAACGTGGGGTAGGCTACATTGTCTACCATGTGCAGATTTTCAGCCCACCTACTTTGCCGGAGCCAAAGGTGGAGGACAGTTTCCAGGAGTTTCCTAGATGGAAGGTGACTCATTTTGCATGGCTCATAGCTTGGAGATGGAGGATCCATATGGGAAAGATAGTTCCCATTATATTTCAGATCCCATTCTTCGAAGGGACCTCTAGATATCACTTTGCTATCCTATTGAGTATTTCACCTTTACATGATGATGTCTTTATAGCTGACTTGCATGCTGAGGAGCAGCAATGTGGAAACTTGATTGATGAGATATCATCACTTTCCTTGGAGGAGATCATCATACATGGATGCTACAGGGAGAGGAGGAAAGAAGAATTCAATCTATCCTTGCACTTTCTTGAGGACAAGCAATCTTTGAGAGGGGAGGACTGTAATATTCCAAAATTTGCAAGCAAGTTGGAATATTAATTTTTTTTTATTTCACTTAGGAGGTGAATAAAATGGGTAAAATGCCCATGAGTAGGAATAAAATCCCTCATAGTGTGAAAGGTATCATTGGAGCAACTTATTTTTCACCTTCCTGTGTGAAAAGGGGCAATTTTCATGAGGACAAGGTCAAATTTGACCGAGTCAACAACGCTGCCTAAGAGGTGTAGCTTGCATGAGAAGACAACGTAGTTTGAGAGGGAGGAATATTCTTTGTGGAAGAAACCCTAATGTGTGGGGTCCAGGGCAAAGAGGCATTCACTTGTATAAAAGGAGCAAGAGGTAGCCATAGTGAGATATCTTTGAGCATATTGATAATAGTCTGAAGACTATTTGCATTCTCCGGCTGTTTAGCTGAGTTGTAGTGCCTGCTTAGCACGAGGGAATCCTACTTAGGGTTTCCTCTCCTTCTTGAGAGGCATCTTGAAGGATTTCACTTCATTTCTCCACATATTGGCTCAAGGCCAAAGCCACTACCATCAATCAATAAATTATTTCTGCTGAAGTATAACGTAGTGTTGCTGGGTGTTGCAGTGGAGGGTTCCACAACAGCTTTCCTTAGCTCATATTTCAGAGGAGGGAGCTCCTATTCCTCTGGGATGTCAGTGAAGGAGTTTTTTGAGCTGATTGAACATATTTGGCACCAGGCCAAACATTCTCTATCTCCTACAGCGTAGTCCAGCTCCTTGACTGCGTTATTTCTGAGCACCATTTGCAGTAGGGGTTGCACCACCACTTTGGAGGGCAAGATCTTCAGGGATTGGATCAGCCTTTCACCTGAGAGATTAATTGGATGAGATATATGCATCATATGCAGCATCATTAGCTATCTTCATCCATTTCTATTTTTTGAGTTGTAGCTACTGCCCAGCAACTCCAGTATTTCTGCAGATTTTCCATTTGTACTTATATTTCAGCCAATCCTTCTTAGGATTGTTGTATAGTTATTTTTAGGGGTTGAGAGCTTTCTCCCCCACATTTCTTGAGATATAATTTTCATATCATTGTATTTTCATCTTATATGTTGCAGTGTCTCCTATAGACAATGCTTTCATAGCTAGGGCATATTTATGTAGCAGTGTTTTGTCACATTTGATGTACATGTCTTATTGAGGCTTTCATTGCCTAGCTTGAGTGAGTGATTCCTCAAAGCATTGTACTCTCTTGCTGCTATATTATAAATTTATCAGCTATTTGCATATTCATATGTCATGGCTCATTAAAATAACGTTGTGTATTCAATCCTTGTTCAAGCATTGTTGCAGTCCCCGATTGTTGCAGTCCCCTCATCAGGCACTTTTTGAGGACATTTAAGTGTGGGAGATCTATTTAACCCACTTAGAAGGATTTATTTGGAGCCTCCTCTTGGATTTAGCACTTAAATACATTGATATAATGGATCCAGGTCCAGGTTTCAAATCCTGTAGCATCCATTGCTGGAAAATGTGTTTTCCAGCCATGCCTTGCTAGCTGTTCCAGATTTGGGATATTACACATGGAATCTATCATTATTTTAACTCGGCTTACTTTCGATGCTTTTCATTTATTCTATATCTTTTTCTTTATTTCGATATTCATTTCATTCCTCTATTATCCTTTATATTTGTGGGTTGTATCTAGCCAGTTTTTTTTGGTCATTGTGTGGCCATCCTCTAACTAGAAGGATAAAATGTTTCTGTCGGCAATATTTTTAATTCTGATATGTGTGGTTGCTTCCCCGGTGGCACCCTTGCTTCTAATACCCTTGTGTGGTATAGTCCCTATGTAGTTATGTTTCAACTCAATGGAGAGATTATTTATTTTGGTGATAATTTTGGAGTTAGCGTACCTCCATATCTTCTTGTTGCCTCTCCTATACGGAGATTCAAATGATAGGTGGGAATCTGGGAGATGGGTATATGGTGCTGTTCAAATACTGGTGTGGGTGAAATGGACCGGTGGTAGTTATATTCTGAGTAAGAAGAATTCTCTAGAATTTTTTGGTAAAATTCCTCAAGAGTGGGGACTTCTACTATACTCTTCTGCATTATTTCTCAATGGCCAGAGTTCAGAGCAACAATTGGAAAGTGCCATGGATATATTCATTAATTTTAGGAGAACACCATCATAGAAATATGACTGAAGGCTTCTTATCTACCACACCTTGAATAAAATATCACTGAAGGTCTGTTCTCCTCACGAGTGGGGACTTCTCCTATACTCTTCTGCATTCTTTTTTGTTGAAATTTCTAAACACAACTGCAACTCCGGCAACAAGGACAAAAACCTAGTTTTAATTTAATGCTGGAGGACAGGAGCTCGGGATTTTTTGTTGTTTGTTTGCATGCCACAGTGTGCTTAAATTATGCATTCAAAGTTTGCAAAACAATTTTTGGTTAATGGCCATAGCCATGTTCACAGTGAAAATCTGGTTTGAATCCACGCAATCACCAGCATTTAAAACTCTTCCATCCGCACCATTAAACACCACCAACCATAGAATGCAGAACACACTTCACAACTTTTCATATCACATTACCTTTCCACACCATCACAAGTTGTTGTTGTTTCATTTTCGATGCGATATTGCCGATATCGAATATCGCATATCACATGCGCAAAGTATTAAGTCATCTATTGTATTGGGTAAGCCGATCGCATATAATGGAGCCAATCGCACAAGTCATCCATTTCATAAATGGATGTGACAGATTATCAAATAGAGTTTAATTTCATTTTTTTAAATCCACGATGAAGGTTGAAGAAATTCAATTAAAAAAGGTTAATGTTTTTTTTTTGTTTTATACGGGCACGGTATAATAAGGTTTCAAAACCTTTATGTTTTAACATTTTAAAAGGTGTCGCAATATGTTTTATTGATTAAGTCTTAGGGCATACATATATATTTGAGTTGTAATATATATATATATATATATATATATATATATATATATATATATATATATATATATATATATATAATAAACCTATGAAGTTTAGAATATATATAAAGTTAGTTTGTTTTAATTTTTTTTATGTAATGACATATAAAAAAAAATTCCCGAAGGATAAAAATAGTGTGACTCTGTAATGTAATTTTTGGGAAAATCTAGAAGGCAGAAACAAAAAAAACTGAGCATTGTGTGTGCGGTTTTCTTTTTTAATGAAACAAAGAGAAAATTTTTAAGCACTGTGTATGTGAATTTTTGAAGACGGTGAGGAGAACTATAAGACAGATTTTTTTGAAGAACACTGCATGTGTAGTAGTTTGAAAAATATTTTTTTTTGTAATCCAGAATCACAACAATTCTGAAGAAATCCTATCTTTGTAACAGAGTTTATTTCTTAATGAAATCGATGTTTTAATCATCTCTTTCCAACAATTTTTTTTAAAATTGATTTCTCTGTGTTGGGAAGAGGAATTTATTTCCTCTGTATGTGCTTGGAATCATTCAAAAATTCCAACATGGTATCAGAGCTAGTCCAAGCTCTTTGAATTTGTCAAAGAAGCTGAAGGAAGAAGGTGTTGTTGCAGCTTTTGACCAGTAGTGTGAAGGCTAAGCAAAGACCAGGTGTTTACAAAATAGATTTTTTGTTTTGTGTTTAAAAAAAAGTGCAGTCCAGAGAAGTCTTCTAAAATACAGATTTTAACTCTCAAGCAGTGAGAAGGTTTATTTAAAAACATAGTCAATTTTATAACATAGTTCAGTGAGCTAGCCATGGAAGGAGCCAGCATAAGCATGAGTATAGGAAATACTTAACTCCCATAGTTTAATGGGAAGAACTATGACTATTGGGAAATCACAATGAGTGTCTTGTTTGCCTCTCAAGATTTATGGGACCTAGTTGAAGATGGTTTTGAAGAACCAGCAGATGAAAATTATTTTAATGCCTTAACACATGTAGAGAAGGATTTGCTGAAGAGAAATAGGAAGAAGAAATCAAAAGCTCTATTCTATCTCTATCAAGCAGTGCATGAAAGTGTGTTTCCAAGGATTACAGCAGTAAATAGGTCCAAGGATGCATGGGATACCCTCCAGAGAGCCTACCAAGGTATGGAGAAGGTAAAGACAACAAAGCTTCAATTAATGAGAAGGGATTTTGAATTTATTTGCATGAAAGAGTCTGATACAATAGACTCATTCTTTACTCTATTGATTGGGTTGGTCACCCAAATGGGATGTCATGGAGAGACAGTAGAAGAAATAAGAATAGTGGAGAAATCATTGAGGAGCTTACCCTCAAGGTTTGATGTGAGAGTCACAACCATTGAAGAGACAAATGATCTCTCAAAGTTTACTGTTGATGAGCTTCATGCAGCATTGATGACACATGAAAAAAGATTAGGTAGAACATCTGTTACACTATTTTTTGGTCGTCTAACCCATTATCATTAGATGAACCCAAGTACACCATGTAAGACCAATTTTACCCTAAGTAAAATTGCTTTCACCACCTAAAATAACTTATTCATTCATACTTCCCGGTCACATTTAACCAAAAACAAGGAAATTAATTAAATAAACCCTTATTTATTTAATTATTTCCTAAGAATAAGTTATTTAAATCATTATTTAAATAATATTCTTAGTTAAATTTGACTAAATCATCCATAAATAATTAAATAAACCATTATTTATTTAATTATATTTCCATCATTTCCCTAAAATGATAAATAAATCATTTATTTATTTATTATTTACAAATAAAGGAATTGACCCAAGTCAAGAATCCTTTTCCCTCCAACAATATAATAAAATATTCCTAAAGGGTGCTTCTAGAATTGGATTAATAATATTTTATTCATGCACCAAATTCTAGATAACCCTAATATTTTGTTATAAATAGGAGGGTTTTCCCCATTCATTAGTCACCTTCATTGCATTAGATCACTCTGGATCTTCTCTTGGTCACCATTTTCCATTTTGTTTTGTGAACTCCCATTGAGTTCTATGTTTGCTTTCCCACATCCATAAGAGAGAGAAATGTTAGATCTGAAACACTGAGGACTTCCAAGAACCCATCCCACTGAGGAGAACTGGAAAACACCTTTCTTGTTTTCCTCTCAGGTGCCCCATTCTTTAATATAATACAAAATTCTTTCATATACATTCTTCTTGTCTTGTTCATTGGATCTATGGAGCCATGTTATTTTTTATCTCCTTAATATCTTTTGTGCTTAGATCTGAATTTGTGCAGCAATATTAAAGCTATTTTGCAGCCATAATCGATGTTAGGGATATTTTTTATGCATAGCTAAAGTGATATTTTACGACGAAAGATTCATACTAACAATTGGCGACTCCACACGGGTTTTCTTTTGCGACCGCTGTCGTTTTATCTATTCCTGCATATCTAGCTGTTTCAGAACCTAGGGTTTCTCTTCCATTTTTTGTTTTTCCTATTTTTATGGTGATTATCACCCCTAAAACCATTAAACAGTCAAATTTTTAACTTCCGTGTGTTTCTGGCCTTATTGCGTAGGTGATAGACATCAGCTGCAGCTGAGACGACAAAATTTTTCTGAAATCTACCACCGAGAGAGCCGGATCTACAGGTCGCACTTATCGGCCCAAAAAGTGCGACCTGAGCCTCAGGACGCACTTTTCTGCCCCAAACCTGCAACCTAGACTGAAAACAGGTCAGAACTTGCGACCTACCCTTTTTTTGCAAATTTTTCAGCACTTTTTCTGGGTTTGTCTGAAGCTTCTATCAGGGTTTTCCAGCCTTCGTCTCTGCCCGTTTGGACCTGTTTCTAATCTGCTTCACTCAACTAAGAGGGAATCTTGACCCTTAGGGCTCTAGTACCCTCCACTTTTTGTGGACGAGTCTTTGTTGTTTCAGAAGTCTGCATTTACAGAGTTTCAACCCTGTTTTTCTCAGATCTGATACCTCTTTTTCAGATCCCTTTAGATCAGCTCTTTCCCCTCTCAAAACACCTCATATCATTTTGTTTGGGCTCATTTCTAAGGCCAATGCCTTGCCCCTTCTATTTTTAGCTGATCTCCTCCACTTTCGCAGCAAACTTGCCTCTGATTCTTTGCTGTTGTCTGCACCACTTTTCAGCAGACTTACCCTTTAGATCCCAGTCCCTCTAGACCTTAGATCTATTGGCCTCTTTTTTGCGTGCTTCACCTAGTTTTTTCCTCTTATCGACTAGTTTTGAGAGACCCGCCTCCTTGGGTTAGCTTGCTGCATTTTTAGTTGTTAATTCTCTGTTCTTTCAGTCTTATTTACTGCAGTTTTCTTTTCCATTATGCAGCACACTTTTTTCTTTTACTCTCAAAATGTCTGGGTTTAAACAGTTAAAATTAACGCATGCCACACACTGACCCTAAGTGAAGAAGCGCCTGGTTAGCACTGCCTGGAAAAGACTCTAAAATCAATTGTCACTGCACCATTTCTGCCCTTGACCTCACTTGATTTTATCCCTTCCTGCCCTTATCGGTTTTCTTCTTCTCGTCATCATTGCGCCTCCAAGGCGCCTTTCCTGGAGACTTCTTGGCCATCACCCTCAGTTTCCGCTTGGTCAACTTCCTCCTTCCCGTCGTCATAGAGTAAGTCCTCCCCCGAGTCCGCACTCTGACTCTTCCTCTGATTGTTCGGGTTCTCCCCCTGTCACTTTCACCATGTCTACTTCAGGGCCTACTACCAGCAGCAATCCCAGTACTATTGCTGGGTCTGTTTCTAGTGGAACCACCGCGGGACCTACCTCGACTGCCCCATTTCTCCCTTATATGGCCAGCCTTAGTCTCCCCGACTTCAATCAGCTGATTAATGACCCTATCTTCCATGATGTTAGTTGGCCTGCTATGCCAACCAAGCTCCCCTCCGACATTCCCAAGTTCGAAGGCCTTGCTAGTGAGGATCCCTCCTACCATATCCGATCCTTCCATATGTGTGTTCCTCCAATTCCATTACTGACGACTCCATTCGTCTTAGATTGTTCCAATGCACGCTTACCGATGAAGCTTCTAAATGGTATGTTGAACATGCCACCTCCTCCCATACCACTTTTGCGACCATTGCCCAAGCCTTTTTATCTTATTTCCAGCTCCCCCTCCACTACGACACTGGTATCGAGCTTTTAACCTCTTTCCATCAATCCTCTTCGACCTGCCTTTCTGCTCATGTCCAGGAATGGTGGCGACGACGGAGCTTGTGCCGCGCTCCCCCCTTTGAAGATCGAGTTTACATGGACTGGTTCCTTCGCTCTCTCTTACCTCCCATTGGCAAAGATGTCGCATCCCATTTTCCCCAAACCGAAGAAGCCGCCCTCCAAATAGCCTTGAAGTATGACCTTATCTACACCCAATCTAGTTATGTTTATACTGTCCTCCTTGACCTTCCCAAACCCGATGGCCCTAATGCCTCGAGGGCATATCACTCTGTCGACGGTATCGTGGGAGCCCTGTCACATACCCCTACCCAACATCTTCCGAGCAATGGTTTTCCTCCAGGGGCCAGCCCCTCCAGTGTTCCCCCCCCCCCCCCTGGTAGCATGTATTTAGGTTACGGCATGCCTCCTCCTTTTGCCCACCCTCCTGCTTACCTTAATGCTGCCCACCCTACTCCTTATCCATATCCTCCACCTGGTGTCCCAGCTCCTCCAGCATTTGGACCTCCCACTCCCTTGCCTTCTCCACCCCCACAACCGCACTTACTACCCCCTCCTGGGCAAGCATTTGCACAGCAGGGGGCACCTAATTTCCCTCCTTCTCAAAGAAGGAGACGAGGCAATCAATCCGCTTCTGGTAATCGTGGACCCAATCCTTCCAATATTGACCCTACCACTGCCAACCAGCCACAGGACTCCCAGCCCAAGTCGGACAGGCCACTTTGCACCAATAAGCCCCATTTGTGTTGCGGTGTTTATCGTCACTACACTCACAATTGTCCCTTATTACCACAAATGCGGCAACTTTGTGATTCTCAGGCCACCGTACGGGGACAACACTCCTCCCCTACTACCCCTCCCACCCCCGTTACTTCTCAACCTGCTGTGTTTACCGATCCTTTTCCGCAATAAGGATTCGTGGCCACTCAACCACCTCACGCCTCGATAACCACTCAAACTTCCCCTTCTGGTTCCTCTGATTACCAGATTCTCATGATGGCTTCTAACCCACCTCTCACCGTCGACCTCAACCTTCAAACTCGGTCCCATCAATATTCCACACCTCCTGTTCCGTCTGTCTCTGAGTCTCCATCGTCAGGTCCTACTGAACCTCTATCGACACCCAATGTTCCCTTGCAACTCCCTCTGCCCAAAGCCGAGGTTCATCCCAAGCCTCCTAAGGGACCCTTACGCTGAAATGCTGCCTCTGGTCGCGCTACCCATTCATACAGTATAGTAGATGATCTGGCCCACTCTCCTACTACCATTTCAACACTGGAACTTCTCCAGTCGTGTCCTTCTCACAAGAGGGCTCTCTTATCTGCCATGGGTGCTGTAGATCCCGCTGATGACCAATTGATTGTTTTAGACACCCGTCAGTCAGACCTTCCCCCTCTTCCTCCTTCAGTTTCTTTCCTAATCCCATTCAAAATCCGAAACGCCAATGTTGCTTGGTGTATTATTGATGAGGGGGCATCTACCTGTGTAATGTCCGCTTCGGTTTGGAAACAACTCGGAACCCCTGAACTGGCCCCTTCCACCATCACCCTTCATGCATGGGATGGCCATGCCTCCCAGCCCATTGGCCTGTTTCGTAACTGTCCTATCACCCTTGTCGGCAAGAATATTTGTGTCGACGTTGAAGTTATTGATGCCCCTCTTGACTACAACATCCTTTTGGGGTGTAATTACACTTATGCCATGTCAGCAGTCCCATCCGCAGTCCCCCGCAATATGTTTTTCCCTCATCATGGAAAGATCGTCACCATTGACCAATTGACCTACCATGAACCAAAATCTCAAACCTCCCCTGAGTCCACCATCTCTACTGTCACCAATAAACCAACTGTTGATTCGTCGACCAGTGTTTCCGCTGGCGTCTACAAAGACTCCTCTTTTCTTGGAAATTTTCTTGGTCCTCCCCCTCCTCCCGTCTCTGACCCCATCTTAGCGAATGTTTGCATGATGCAATCATCTCAGGCTAGCTTTCCACAGCCTGCTTCGGCTAGTCAGCAACCTCTATCTCGCCCACCGCCTCCTATTCCTAGCCCTTCGCTTCAGTCAACCGAACCTTTTTCCCCCAGCCCTTCCCATCACACTCAGGACCCTTCCTTCCCTCCTGAGTCAGTTCCCTCAAGTCTCCACCATATAGGAGTCGTCCCCCCTGGTCACCACCCCGCCGGTTAGATACCTTTCCTTGGTTCCCCCCCCCCCCCCTATTCGGTTCCCGTCATGGCCACCCTTTCCCTCCCTAATTTAACCTTGGGAATACCAGTATGGTATCTTACTCCTCCAGCTAAGACCCCACCGGGCCACCCTCGCCATACATGGCAGCTGACACCGTGGCCAGTCCCCTCCTCCCTTCCACACACCGAGGCACCCCTCGCCCCTTCGCAGAACCCTCCTCATGCTACGACAACTACAGGCAATAAATGAAAAAATCGCAAGGGGGCATCCCATCACAAGGCCACCGCACCTGACCCTACCCCTCCCTAACCCACCAAGCCTTGTGCCTTGTGTGATGGTATTGGTCATCCCACCCATATTTGTCCCAAGTTTCCCTGTATCCAACCCATGGTTAAAGTCACGTTCCCTGTATGTATGGTCCCTGACACCTCTGTTTCTTCCTCATCCGTAGCCAAGAACCCCAAGACTCTTCGCACCAACAAACCCTGTGCCCTGTGTGGTGTCCATGGCCAGTATTCCCACCATTTCCCTCACCTCACGCATTACCGAGCCTCTTTAGAGGTCATTCGCGAGTACGAAGTTGAACAAAATCAATCCACCTTGCCCATCCTTGCTCAGTATGCGTCAAGTTTACTTAAGGATCCCCCGGCTACCATTGACATCCCTCCCCCTGATATGTCCAAGTCTGCTGCTCCTCTCTTATACCTATCATCATCCGTACACCCCTCGAAGTACATCCCCTCTGAATCCACTACGTCTGTTTTGCTCGATCACCCTTCCGCTACTTTTTCGGGCTCTTTACGTTTCGACCATCTTTTTACTTGTTCTTCTATCATTTCCCCTAATGACCCATATGTGCACCTTTCTTCCTCTACTAATGATCTAGGTAGATTTACAGCCTCTTGTGGTTTCCACCACCTTTCCTTGCCTTCCCATCATCCTAATACTCCCATCCGTATCTATGATGTACTTCGCAACATGCATCCCCATTTCTCCTCCCTTTTCTCGTCTTGTGATGATATTCCCTCGACCCTCTCGTCCACTCATTACCTTGGTTATGCTGATAGCACTAGTTGCTATTCTCAAAACCTTGACTCTGCCGCCTGGGCCATTTTTACACCCTTGCATACCCTTGTTCTTGCAAATGGGGTTTGAATTAGTCAAGCCACTAATAATCAAGCCAAATATGATGCAGTTCGTGGTCTCTTAGCCGTTTCTCTCTCTCATCACATCCTCCACCTGCATGTCCATTTAGATTCCCTACTTCTCGTCTTACAACTTAATGGTGTCTATTGTGTGCATAACCCTATCATGTTTAGACAATATTGACGAGTGCAACTTTTGATACGTGAATTTAGATTCATTACATTTAGTCATATACCTAGAGATCAAAATCACTACATAGATCAAATCGAAAACCATGTTCTAGACTGGTATATATCATACACAACACAATAACATTTAACACCATCAACCAAATACATATACATCACATATATTATATAACACGTGTTTTTAGAGTCCATCTACTCTGAAACATCCTACATGCCCATAGCATGTTACAATAGCAAAACTACAAAAATGGGGGGCACCACTCGCCCCTACATCGACACTGGGGGGCATCACCTGCCCTACATCTAATCACTCTCTGGAGGATCCCGAGCCAATGGCTCTGCTCCCGCAGCTCGTAGATCACACACCACCTGACCGGCCATCGCCATGCGTCGCATGATACCTCGCCACTCTGAGGGTAGCCCAATACATAACTCTATGTACTATTCATCTAAATCCTACCAACCATGCTCTGATACACCGGTCAGTAGCCCCTCACATCTACGACGAATGTCCTCCGCCAGAGCAGCCATATCCTCACTCTACGCCATTCTTGATCCACTTGCCCCTGTCACTCCCGTCGTTGCAGGTCGTCCCATATATCCGGCCGGTTTTACCGGAGCTATATCTGCATTCCAAAAAATATAACGATTAGTAACATGCATACTAGTGACAAACTCTAAAATGCACATAACAAATTCATTGCTTATCACTTACCATCGGGCCCCCACACTCGACCAGGTGGAAGTGGCAAGTCCAGATCTCCCCAATAACTCATCCCACTATAGGGATAGTCGTCTATGTATAGTGGCATCTGATCCCAATGGGCAAAGAACTCTGGTCAGCACACCCGTTCGACTACCCCTCCTCCTCCTCTACACAGTAATCATCCCCACCGACGCATCCGAGGCTCTCTCGGACCTCCATCAAGCAACTGTACACGAGGTCGTAAGGTCAGGATCTTCTCAAAGAAGAAAGAGCACAACATCGTCCCATAGGCGCAATCATGATTCACTTGCCGCTTGCATAGCGAAAATTTTCGTTTCACCAACACCAACATCATCTGGGCCCACCCATAGTAGGCCCCACTCAGCACACCCTCCACGATCATCATCTGCCCTCCAGTGATGTGATGGAACGCCTGGCTACCCAAGACCTGTAACACTGCTGCGGCCACTGCCCGGGTCTCCAACCTCTCTAGATCCCCAATGGATATTCGAGTCCCTTTGACTCGGACCCCTGGTCGACAATGTCACTCAACAAACTCCATAATGTTCGCCCACGTGGTAACACTGGCTGCGTATTTCCCACCATCCCTAATGGCAGGAGACCAATCAAGAAATACAAATCCTGCACCGTCAGCTCGATCCTGTGCCCCTACACTACAAATGCCTCCTAATCTGGATCCCAGTAACTGATAATACGGGCCAACAAGGGCTCTCCAGACCTCATCAAAGGGTTCTCCAAAAATTTCAGAACCCCATATCTCGCTAGTGCACGACGGACACCCTGATCCACCTAGATCTCCGTCCGTAATGTACCTAAGTCTCTCTCTCTCCAATTGATCCGTATATCTGCCATATCTGCACAAAAACATCATTTTTGTCGGCCTCCAGATCAACAAAACTGCATTAACATACACCAAAACAAAATCTCAGCTCATAACAGCACTAAAACCCCCACATCTCACAGGTCGCACTTTTTGGGCACAACCTGGGCCAGGTTGCACTTTTCGGGCCAAAACCCACGTCCCAGGTCGCAGATTTTGCCCCAAAAAGTGTGACCCGACTGTAAGGATGAAGTAGGGTCACTTACTGAGATTTAAAACCCTAATCTTCAACTTTAATCCATCAAAAACAAAGCTTAAGATTAGGCCTCTTACCTGCAACTGACCGATCACAATTCCAACAGTCAGTTTGTCCGCTACGATCGCCGAACGTTTTAGGGCCTTCTCTCCTCTCCACATTCACCACAGCTACACAAACAAATGAATGATTTTGGAGGGAAAACACCCTATTAGAAGAAAACCCCTGTTTTTTCTTTCGCCCGCTGCGACCAAACCATAGCCCCATTTAACACACCGTCTGCACCATTGGAAAGCTCTCATCGAGTACTCAAATGGGTCCTTGTCAGTTTTTTATGTTGTAACACTTCACCAGGACCCATTTTGTCCATGAAGGTTCTATTCACCTCTTCTCTAAACCGAATTTCTTCACTTATGACACTTGTACCTGGCGCACCACTTTGCCTCTTTAATCGTCTTCGTTCGTATTGATTTTCGTCATGAATCACCCTATTGTACTCATGCTTTTATGGTCCCCCATTGGACCCATCCCATAAGGCAGCACCATCGAGTCACCCTTGCTTAGAGCATCCGAGTCGAGTCACCATCACATTCATGGAGTCTATCCCGAGTCCTTTTGTACCCCACCCTTGTCCTCCATCCTTTCCTATCTGGTCTCTCTCTCGTGTCCCCCATTACAACCATTATTACCCTTGTCCATTATCCATCATGACAATGTGTTAGTTGCTGCCAAACCATTCCTACCCTTTATGCTCTAACAAGGGAAGTCATCCAACCGCTCCTCCGTTCCTCTCATTCCATCCTTACCATCAGTGTCTCCTTGTTCGTCGCTCTACTATTTTCCCTCGTGCCATAGTTGGGGTCCCCTTATTGCCTCACCTATGGTGGGCCTACTTCTGTCGACATCAGCTCATTTACTCTAGAAGCCAGGTCTAGGGGGCAGTGTACCATTGGTTCGAGCTCTTCATCGCTTGAGCGTGATATATACACTTGATGGTCCAGTGATGCAGCAACAGCTATTGGTGTTTCCCGGGTATGTGTGAGATGTCTCAACCCTCATGAGGGGGTGGCCCTGCAGGTAGCCCCCCACATGCCCGGATGACTTCATTTCAGCCCTTGATGCAGCTCCTCTCATATGATGATACCGGCCTCAGCCGCTTGTAGTGCCTCTTCGATTTGCATGTATCTGTCATATTTTGCGAGTCCTTCCCCGCGTGTAGGGGGAATTTGGGCGTATTTCTATCTCATGTACTACCATATTATTGTATAAGTCCTGACGATTATTCCAGGCATCGTATGTATGTGGGATTCATCATGTTATTTACCTGGCTCATGTTTAGGCCAGCGCATGCTTCACTATTGCGTTCCGTGGTTTTTCGGACGCTTTATTCTTTGTACTTCTTGCGTTCTGTGGTTTTCCGGGTGCCTTATTCTTTGTACTTTGTCTCGGCGGGCATAGGTATACCTCCCCTGCTGCCTTTAGCACAGGTACCACTCCATAGAGACTTGTTGCACCTGTAAGTCTCATCTCCTCAGGGTCCAGTTCTTTTGTACATCAGACACCATTACACTTCTCTCTCTCACTTCCCTTTTGATATCTAGTGATTGAGATCTTACAATGTACTTCGGTCATACGATTTTCTCCTAATACTCGTACGTTGGGGGGCAATCTGTTACACCATTTTTTGGTCATCTAACCCATTATCATTAGATGAACCCAAGTACACCATGTAAGACCAATTTTACCCTAAGTAAAATTGCTTTCACCACCTAAAATAACTTATTCATTCATACTTCCCGGTCATATTTAACCCAAAACAAGGAAATTAATTAAATAAACCCTTATTTATTTAATTATTTCCTAAGAATAAGTTATTTAAATCATTATTTAAATAATATTATTAGTTAAATTTGACTAAATCATCCATAAATAATTAAACAAAGAATTATTTATTTAATCATATTTCCATCATTTCCCTAAAATGATAAATAAATCATTTATTTATTTATTATTTACAAATAAAGGAATTGACCCAAGTCAAGAATCTTTTTCCCTCCAACAAATATAATAAAATATTCCTAAAGGGTGCTTCTAGAATTGGATTAATAATATTTTATTCATGCACCAAGTTCTAGATAACCCTAATATTTTGTTATAAACAGGAGGGTTTTCCCCATTCATTAGTCACCTTCATTGCATTAGATCACTTTGGATCTTCTCTTGGTCACCATTTTCCATTTTGTTTTGTGAACTCCCATTGAGTTCTATGTTTTCTTTTCCACATCCATAAGAGAGAGAAATGCTAGATCTGAAACACTGAGGACTTCCAAGAACCCATCCCACTGAGGAGAACCAGAAAAATCCTTTATTGTTTTCCTCTCAGGTGCCCCATTCTTTAATACAATACAAAATTCTTTCATATACATTCTTCTTGTCTTGTTCATTGGATCTATGGAGCCATGTTATTTTTTATCTACTTAATATCTTTTGTGCTTAGATCTGAATTTGTGCAGCAATATTAAAGGTATTTTGCAGCCATAATCGATGTTAGGGCTATTTGTTATGCATAGCTAAAGTGATCTTTTACGACGTAAAATCATACTAATGTTAATAATAAAAAGAATTTAAATTTAATATTAGAAATTGCACCATATGTTGCACAAATGTTTGTAAAGTAGCAACATAAGAAATAGTAGTATAATTGGTTTTTTTATAACCTAGTATAATTGGTTTTTTTATAACCTACCGAGGTTGTTCCTTTCATAGAGTGGTGTCTGATTATGCACTACTTTCATAGACGTTTTTCTAGCACATATTTATGGAATGTTAAGGATGAACTTTGAAGTAAATAAAGCAATAATTCATTGGGTTAAGATAGGGGACATACTTACCAAGTACTTTTTCAAATAGCTCCCTTTTAAGGTGGTTATAGATCATGTTGAGGCTCTTAAAATTGTAAAGAATGATAGAAACACTACCCTTGTGAGAATTTAAAAAAGAGGTTGTTAATCACTACAAATATTTTTTTAGTTTCACTATAATGTCGGAAGAAAGAATGATGGCCTCATTGATAAGTATTTATGTATTCACAAGAAAGATAACACAAGAACAACAACATGCATGTGACCAAGAATTAACATTGAATGAGTCGTGGTTCCATTAAAGAGCGCGTAATTGATGATATATCACGTTTACAAGGCATAGTTTTATGTGGACTTACTAAGGTTACATAAGGCTTTGTGGTTCATAACCGTCTTAAGGTGTGCAAAGAGTTTGTTTAGATTGGTACACTTGGTGGATGTATTAACAAAGTGTCACTCAAGCTCATTCTAATATCATAATATAGAAGACAGTAAATCCTTTGATTGTCTCATAAAAATTATAGAAGAAGAACTAAACTTAAATGTGTTGCAGATTCTACCAAATATCATTGTCAAAACCACATGACATATGTCAGCCCAAAAACAAGAGGTAGACAAAGATTAGCCCGACCATTTTCTAGGAAAAATGTGTATCCACATAATTATTTATAATGTTAAAGAAATATATTTATAAAACTAAAAATTTAAATTTACTCAATAAAACACATAAAATACATTACTCTTTATATGTATACAAAATTAGATATTTTTTTAATTGAATTGATAATCATTTTATAAAGTTATGAATTTACTCAATAGAATACATTACTATTTTTGTGTACACAATTAAAATTAGATATCTTTTTAAATGAATTGATAATCATTCTTTTAAATGAATTGATAATCATTCCACTACTAACCTTGGCAATTTTTTATTTTCATTATAATATAAAGTTAATAAAATGACATTAAACATTTTTTTTCCATCGTTATCTATCAGATTGACAACCAAAGAACAATCTTAGTATGAATGAAAATAGAAACCTGCTCTCACACATGCGTGTTGCTTCGATCATTTTATCTGGTTGGGTGTCATCAGCGCTGACTCCAGCCTGTCTACAAAAATAGTAAAGTTAAATGAATGGACTAAATGGAAGCCGTAGATGGGCAATGAGGCAACACCCATTAGCTTTTTCTTAGAAGTGTCTTTTCCAATAAAGATAGCAAAGCCATGTACAAAAGTGGTTTTCCAAACCACCGGTTTCAAGTTTTCTTAGAAGTGCCTTTTCCAATAAAGATAGATCTTTCTTTATGAACATTTGGGGATTTTTTTTTAAAAGGAAAACCAAAATTGCATCAGTTTACCCCTACTCACTCTATTGGAGGCGGAGAACATTTTCCAAATATGAGACAAGAAATTGTGAAAGCCCCTACCAAATTAATTAATTTTTTATTATCTCTTAAAGGGTTTGATACCCAAGTTAATTTCAATATACAACTCCAACCACCTGTGATGAAATATCAAAACAAAATAATTGGCGGATTAATGTTACCATCAAGGCTATGCGAAATTCGATTTTAACCTACCACTCTTTTCTGTTGTTACCTTGAATCCGTTTGGTTTTTTGGATCATAGAAGCTCCATCAAGAGACCAGGGCATTCGAATGGCAATCATTGTGGAGCTTAGAGATTTTGTTCTCATTCCCTAGTCCCAACACGTACAGATTTGGAAACTCCTCAGCTTTGTTTTGAGATTTTTCATTTGTGGGCAGGCATTTAATATTAAAGGAGGTAGCTCTCACTCTTGCAAATCCGTGGGTACTTTTCATTGTGGCATCCATTCTCAAAACACTACGTGAGATAGGATTGAGTTGTGGACACTCCACTGTGGTTTTCTCTTATTTTTTGATAATAAAACCAGTGGCAATGTGGGAAGGTGTCTTGGAATCACATAACATCATTCAGTTATGCCACTCCCAATCAATTGAAAAATGTTTATTAAATTGGTTTGGTCACAAAAAGGAATTTAGATCTCTTCCTTTTTATATCTTTTGGTTAATATGGAGATGTCGGAACTCACATATATTCGAATAGAAAGAGGTTAATGTGAGAGTTTCCATCATTAAGGCATCGACATATTAGGCAGAAATTGGCCTGGTTAAGAAGCATCTAAGAAAGAGGCAGATAGCGTATAATGACATATGGAAGGATCTTTTGGCAGGTTTTTCCGACTAGGCAAGAAAATAAAGGGAGTGTGGATGTGGAGCCCATATAGTGATCGAACCAAGAATATTTTATCACTTTTGGTGGGAGGGAAGTAAAGGCACAAACCGCATGCCTAAACAATTGCTTTGTGGGGATATTGTCATGTGCTATATGGCTGGGTTGGAGACAAACCCAAAAGGCATAATACAATGGGTTAAGAGATGCTTTCTATTCAATCCACCCATCCTATCTAACTGGATGTGCCATATTAGCCTCTTGGCAGACTCCTTCCAGAACATTTCTTTCAGGCACATTTACAGGGAATAAAATTAGATAGCGGACCTCAAAGAGGGCATCAATTAAAAACCTGGAAAGCTTTTTTTATTCTGCTTTTTTCAACGACACTATGTCGAATTCTGGGAGCATAGACTTCTCCTAAATCCTAGGTTATTATGTTTTATTTTGTAGACTTTTGAGTGGTTAGGTAACAAAACTGTTATGTATCTCAATTAGAACCAAAAAGACTATGGTATGTGGAAAATCTTATTTGAAAAGACTTGTAGTAATTTTGTTTGCTAGAAGATGTGCTATTATGTTTTGATCATAATAAAGGAGGAATATGAGGAATATACAAAGTCTAATCTATGATCCTTCTAAGGGAACACAAAAAAAACAAGGGATCATAGAAAAACCAGATGTAAAAACATGTGAAGACAGAAACATGAAATATGTACTCTCTTTTGACTGTGTTTTTTTTCGGTTGGTTTCTACTAATCGTTATAATGGGTTCCATATATACACAATATGGTGGCATTGATCTTTCATTATATTAGCCACAAATACAAAGGGCTTCTAGTGTCATCTTCATTCAGTCTACTTCTAACACACCAAGGATATGCACAACGAGAAGTATTGCAACACACAACTTCCACAATGACAATCAGAATATAATAAGCCTTCCCCTAATCAGATATTTTCATAATTCCTTGCAATATCCAAATACACATCTATTGCCCTACTGCCCCATTTATAACATTCTTGTATGTAAGAAAATGGCATAGTACAGGAATATATCGACATGAGTACAACAAAACAGATATGACATGGGAGGGTGTAATCAGCTTCAGCTCACCTGGTAAGGACATTAAAGATAATGAAAATGAAGCAACTGTTTTTCCCACCTCGAATGCTCTTCGCCGAGAACATTTTGTCACTGTTCACAATCATTAGCTCGTAAATTTGATCTTGCAGATATTGTTGAAAAAAAATCAAGAAGTTATCAATTCTCAATTCCTAGTCATTAATAGTTAGAGTGGAAACTTTGGATGTCTGATTGAAAAATGTGGCAATAACATTCAGATGATGAAAGATGATTAGGGTGCACATAGTCAAATATGCCCGAACAACATTTTTCAACTTCTACTGCTTTCAATCCACTATTGTTGATGATCAGCTAGTTCAACTATCATAAATGCAACTGTCCTAAAGAAAGCATTATACACAGTTTCATATTTTGTGTATAAACAACCACCTCAAGAGAAAATATCTAATTGGAATAATACGAATGATGTTTTACAACTTCATGCCAAACAGAACTCTAATTGGGTTTTCTAGAGACTACCTGGAAACCACACGGAGAACTGAGTGTTTTTTAGTTAAAAATGTTCTGAATAAATGGAAACCATAATGACACTTAATTTCTCGATCACTACACAAGGCCAATGTCAGGGTTGTTTTGCCAACACCACCCCTGCCTTGCACCCTAACAATGAACACCTCTCTCTGGAGAGCAGGATTTTGTTCAAAATCCAAATTTTTTCTTCAATCACAAGTATAAATAAGACTTTGCTGGCCCCTTCTAATTACAAAGAGCCTTGTCAAAATTAGCTCCACCAAACATAGCATCTGCACCCATTTTTTGATGGATATTGACATTGTAATGGATATTGATGGTGAGCTTGACACATGTTCGAAGATCGTTTCCTGCATCTTGTGCTCATCCTTGTCCCCAAATTGTACACATGGTGAAAGTTGTTCACTCCTGATTCTTCTTCACATCAAGCAATGTGTGGGTAGGTATCGGGTTCTGACGGAAGCCACGTATCTTCTTCTATAGACGATGGATCTGAGAGGTATATCTTAGGTTGTGACAGATACTAAAATGGCTGGTTATCACAGACATTTTCACCATGGCCTGGCATTTCTTGATGCTCTGCTCTTGAATTAGGATTTCTCAGTAGGGTTTCCATGAGGGTTGCCACGAGTTTGCTCGAGTTAGAGCTGACAACTAGAGTGATACAGAATCAAAGATAATGCTCTGCATTGAGACAAATTATTTGTTGGTCAGGTTGATTAATGGAAATTGGGGCAAATTTAATTACAAAATCACTGATAATGCTCTGCATTGAGACAAATTAGTTGTTGGTCAGATTGATTAATGGAAATTGGGGTAAATTTAATGGAAATTGGGGCAAATTTAATGGAAATTAGGGAAAATTGTTTTGATTGCTTACCAGTATTGTTTCTGTGCTTCTTATGCTTCATCTTGGTGAGCTCCACCTGAGTCTCCATGAACAGATGCATCCTCTAGATCTCGATATCTCTGATGAATTCCATGCGCTGCTTGTCCAGTAGCATGAACTGTTGGAGTTTCGAACTCTCAACCCACTCGTAGACCTCATCGAACTTGAGAATGGCTCCAATAAGGAATGTGAATTGACACTGGCGCAAGACAACCTTGATTGAGAGGAATATAAACATCCAGAAGACATCGCAAAAAGTATATAACAGCAGCAATTGTCACTGCTTCAAGAGCATTCCAATTTCCATATACCTCTAGGCTAGTTCCTTCAAAGTCAAAAAATGCTTCTCCCTTCTCTTCATCAATGGTAAGTTTCAAATGTATTACAGACCCATCATCCATGTAGTCCTCTGCTACTAAAGTTACCAGTGATCCTTTCTTTTCTAGGTTTGATTTCTTGGCAGCTTGAGCAGCAATTGATTTTAGCATTTCCCTCACAACAGCCTCAGCATTTGTCTGCACATGCTTCATGTATGCCTGCCCTATGTCCAAGGAATACTGTTCAATAAGCTCTCCTATAAGGATAATCCCACGCTAATTTGAAACTACTTGTGATCGAAGGTCAGATAGGTTATCTTCAAGTCTTCGGGTCCCTGGGATCATGCATGGAGCACCATCTGTATAATTTCTACATTCATAAAAAATATGAGTTTGAAATAGCTCGATAATGCCTTCTTCTTGAAAAATTCCTTGTTCTACTAATTTAAAAGCCTTGATGGAAGCTCCTTCTTCCCATATAGTTTTTGAAAGTGGGGGCATGTTTCCAAGCATTATTCCACCAATTTCTGCATGGTGTCCCCTACTTGCCACAAAAAAAATAAGTTTCCTATCCCGAAATACTAGTGTTATAACAGTTACATCAGGAAAATGGCTTCCACCTGCACACGGATGGTTGGTCACCAAGACATCACCTTCTTTCAAATTCTCACCCCAATATCTAAGTTTCCAATGGACAGTGCTAGACATTGCACCCAAATGGACAGGTATATGTGGTGCATTGGCCACAAGGCCCCCATCAGGGCTTAATAGTGCACATGAAAAATCAAGACGTTCTTTGATGTTGGTGGAAATGGATGTTCTTTGAAGCATCCTCCCCATCTGTTCTGCAATCCCCATAAAGAGGTTGTTAAATATTGACAACTACACAACATCAACAATCTTGATCGACAACTCAGTGTTAGTTGGAACAGATCCAATCTCAATTCGTATGTTTCCATGCTTCGTAATGGCTGCTCTGCAAACAGGCTCTATTAGCAGAGTATTGTTTCCGTTCATGATGATTGTAGGACCCTTTATTGTATGACCATAGCCAAGATTTTCCAGGATATATACCGGTGTTTCCTGCCATCCATTACCGTAGTACACTTGGTAAAATTTCTCTACCTTGGTATCCCCTGTTGTTTTCTCCATTGCCACAAGTTTCAGCATGTCAGTAACTCCAACCCCACACACTCTCACATCACTGATAAGAATATTTCTCTTTTGAAGTTCAAATCCATACTCTTGACGGAATCCTTTTGCAAATTATCCAGCATAGTTATTGCTCCCATCTTGAGGAGTCATGATCATCATTGCAGTGTCTGTACCCTCGTAACGCAGATTCAAATACAAGCATGTGTGTATATTTTCATCTTTAAAGCCTTGAACCCTCAGCTGTTGCCTTACTTGCACTGTCAAAACCTTGAAACAACCTTGAAACGTTTGACACCTCAACCATAGAGTCAGAACCATATATAGCAGCATATGGCTCTTGTGCCTCTTCACGGTTTTCAGTCTGCCAAAGGAAGGGTTAAGGCCATAGTCACGCCTCGCTTGCAAAAAGTGAGTAAATTAATCAGTAACAAATTCGAAACGACCGGAGAAGAAAATGAGCTCGATGAATTAATCAGTAATTCCCTTGCCCTTGTCAAAAAATTCACAGCGACCCGAGAAGAAAATACGTAAAACCCTCGTGAGTTCGATGTTCGTAGAAACCTCACCGAGTTCCGATGTTTTTTAATATAGATTTTCCTTTGTAAATAATGTTAACCGTGTTTAATCCTAAGGTAAGAGATTATTTGAATCATCTAACATTAAAATCAAGGGTGCAAAATAGTACACGTAGCAATTTAGGAAAGTTGTTTGTATATAGGTGTTGCTTTTTATAAATATATTTAATTTGTTTTCGAGTGTAAGATATACTTCTTTAAACTATAAAATTTATTGTTTAAATAAATATATTTACATTTCATATATAGTGAAACATAATAATAAAAAGAATTTAAATTTAATAATATTTAATTTGTTTTCGAGTGTAAGATATTACTTCTTTAAACTATTAAATTTATTTTTAAAATAAATATATTTACATTTCATACATAGTGAAACTGACACAATAAATAAAAAGATTCATGAACACGTGGCTGACATAAAACACGCGAGGACGTACTCATCAGCATTAGTTGAACATGCAAATAAGACTAAACATTATTTTTGCATTGAAGGCGCTTGGGTCATAGCTAAGATTGATCAATCCATCACCGGAAGTTTAGGTAAGCTATTGAAATTGAAAAGAGGCCAAGCAATCTTCTTATTTTTTTTTTATATTTTTATTTATAATTCTAAACTCAATTCATTTTTAATCTAAAACCAGCTACTTGATTATTCTATCATTCTTAAATTAAATTCTTAGTCCAATTCATACTATTTATTCAAAAATCCTATATTTATTTATGTGTGTTTATTCATTTAAATATAATATTTATATAATTACTATACAATTTGAGTGGGCCTAATGGTTAAAAACATGTCTTTTCTCCTAAGAAGTCACATGTTCAAAATCAGAATGGGTTAGAGTATGTATGTCTTCGTAGACTTAGCAGTCAAATCGTTGTGCGAAGGTGGGTCCCTTGTCACACAAATAAGGGGGTCTCATTCACTAATTTGATGTGTGGCTTGGTTGTGACCTTAAAATTGAATAATAATCATATGCATTTTAATCTAAAAACCAAATGTTTAAAATTCTTTGTCATATTCATATTTATTTAATTAATTAAAAAATCACAAATATTTAATTATTATGTCATCCCTTAATAAAATTCTTGGTCAAATTCATATTAATTTATTTAATTAAAAATATGAATTTATGTTTATTCATTTATTTTAAACATGTTTATTTAATTTTAATTTATTTAATAAATATATAACTTCAATTTAGTCTAAACATATTTAATTAATTATTTAATCCATATATATATATATATATCAAAAATGAGGTGTCTTGTATATTCATAGAAATTAATAATTAAAAATATTGAGTCAAAATAACTCGTATACTTTAACGGTCAGCTAATTTACTCTCTACATTACTATTTAATATGTTGCTAAGATCTGACTCTTCATATTATCCTTATGATGAACCACACTAGTTGATTTGAAACACGTCGATTAAAATCTATGGATGTGATTACTGTCGAAAGATGTCCCAGTGCTCATATTATGGATCACAGAAGTCTATATTCACTTATAAATATATTTTTAGGTCCCTATATTACAAGTCTAGTCCCTTATTGTTGTTAGTGTAGCCCCCGTATAGTTATTTTTGTACCCCTATAGCCCCCATATTGTTATTATTGTGCCCCATAAAAGCCACTATTGTAATTTTAGTGCCATTACATTATTATTGTTAGGTATGTTAGGATTATATTGAGACCCCATGGACTCCTATATATAGAAAGGAGGCTATGTCATTTGTGTCATCCAATAAATGTTCATTAATGTAATTTAAAGAAGGTTTCCCCCTCGAAGTGGCTGATTTCTAAGGCGCTCTCTTTTCTTCTATTTTGAGAGCTGGTTTCATAACATTTGGTATCTGAGCTTTGGATTCTAGGGTTTCTCTATAACTTGTTTTCTATGAAGGTTTAGAAGATTAAAAAATCCCATTTGCAAATCAGTCATAAAGAACTTCGTGTAAAAATTTCAGATCTTGGTTCGCAATATTTTCATAGATATGATCTATGGAAGTTAAGGTTTTTGCAAGATCCCGAATTTTATCTCAAATAGTTAACATTGGGAAAATAATTATAACTCTCTCTAAGCATCAAATTAGAATTCTGTAAAAATAGGCCGAAATTAAACGAATTTTAGATTCCTATGTATCAATTTCAGAGCCGAACGAGGAAACAGTGACACGTGCCACATCGTACAAGTTTTCTCTACTGAACTAGTCCATAATTAAGTCATTGTCAAATATTGGGCATAACATTGTCTCAAAGAATCCAAATTGGGTCAAACCTGTGGCATTGGAAAGAAGATTTAGAGGGATACTAAAGGACTAAAGATAAAATGTCTGGGATTCGAAATTACAGAAATACATAAATTTCAATATCGAGCTCCTCAACAGAAAGAAAAAGGTGTTTATTTTTTTTTCAAATTGCATAAGTCTTGTTTGAAAAATTAGTTTGAAGTTATTCCAAGGGTGTATTGAAGCATAGATATCAGTATTGGGTTATAAATACCCCATAAAAAGAATTGAACACCCATTAAGCCCTCATAAGGCTCTACTATGAATCATGAAGAGGAAGAATTGAAACATGACATATGAAAATTACAAGAGCAAGTGAAACAACTTTCACCCTCACAAAGAGCAACAAAAAATGAAATGGAAGTTTTGAAGAAAGGCGTGGAAGCTAAGGTGGATTGTTTGAAGAAAGACATGGAAGCTAAGATGGATGGTTTGAAGAATGAAATGGAAGCTAATATGGATGACATGGAAGCTAATATGGATGATAACATGGAAGACATGAAGAATGATTTAAAAGTAGACATGGAAGGTTTGAAGGAAGGTTTGACATAGTTGATACAATAAATGATTCCTAATGGAGAAAATATAGTAGAGGAAACTCATCATGAGAAAAAAATAATTGTTAATCGTGATTTCATAAACTCCTAATTTTGGATTGGGAGACCAACCATATTCCAAATATGAGTATGAGGAAGTTTCATGGCGAGGATCCCGTAAGGCGAGGATCCCATAACATGGATACTCTGGATCTGGGGAGCAATATTTTGATCCTCCAATAATGTGAAAAAGACACAAAAGGTACACATTGCAACTTTATATTTAGAACATAATACACATTTGTATGGTATCGATGGCTTTTCTCTCGTAAGAAAATTATCACTTGGTCAATTTTTATGGAGGAAATGATAACACATTATGAGGATACAAGAGAAACACCTTCTTTAGCCAATCGTTAAATCTCAAACAAAAGTGTTCAATGGTGGACCACATTGAGGACTTCCAAAAATTGAATATAAGGGTAATTGATATTCTAGAGGAACATCAAATTGATGTCTTCATAGGTACTTTAAAGGATAACATCCAAAATGAGCTTCTCATTTGGGAACCAGATTCATTGGAGAATGCATTCAAGTTGGCAAGAAAAATTGAAAGTAAAATTATGGTAACAAGGAAGCCTACCACTCACAACTATAAATATGGAAGTGTTGCTACTCCTAGTCTTCCACAACTTACAAGGTTGACACCACAACAATTGGAAGAAAAAAGAGAAAAAGGGCTTTGCTATAGTTGTGATAACAAATACAATAAAGGTCATAATTGTGATGAGAAGAAATTATTTTACATAGATTCTAAAGAGGAGGAAGAAAATGAAAAAGAAACTTCCATGAAGAGGATATACCTGCAGGGAATCAACCTTAGAGAAAGAAGAAATGGCTGCGACGATATCTGTAATGCATTGGCGGGAATTACCACTCCTCAAACTCTCAAGATAGAACGACATATCGAGAAGAAAAGACATATCAAGAAGAAAAAGGTAATAGTGTTGATTGATTCGGGTAGTACCCATAATTTTATTCATTTTAAGGTAGCCAAGGAATTGAATTTCTTCCTATACCCAGCACCAGAGTGTCAAGTGATAGTTGAAAATGAACTATAAATTTCTCTGGAAAATTACATAATATCAAGCTAACCATGGGGGAATATGTATTGAATAGTCTCATGTTTTACATTCCTATGGGAGGTTCTCATGTTGTAGTAGGAGTACAATGGTTACAATATTTGGGGACAATAGCTTTTAGCTTTCAATAAATTTACTTGAAATTTTTTTTGGAAAGGAAAGGAAGTTGAATTATGGGGTATTGTATGGAAGCCTTGAAAGATAATAAGATCTAATGTCATGACAAAGCTTCTGAATAAATAACAATGAGGTGTAATGGCACAATTATGCTCACTAGAAGTTCCAACATCAAAATCATCTATTTCTCCAGATCTCCAAAATGTCTTGGACAATAATTCCAAGGTGTTTGAAACTCCCAAGGGATTCACAGCTATTCGTGATCATGATCATCCTATTAATTTTATTCCAGGAAGTGTTCCTCAAAACATCAGGCCTTACAGATATCCTTATGTCCAAAAGAGTGAAATTGAACGTATCATTGCAAAAATGTTAGAGGCTAGTATAATTCAACCTAGTCAAAGTTCTTTCTCTGCTCTAGTAGTATTGTTGCACAACAAGGATGGATCATAGCCCATGTGTCCGGATTATAGGGAGCTCAGTAAGCTCACTATTAAAGATAAATTTCCCATTCCTGTGATTGATTAATTATTGGATGAATTACGTGGAGAAATTTATTTTACCAAGTTAGATATTTGTTTAAGATATCATCAGATTAGAATGAAGACTGAAGATATTCTGAAAACATCATTTCAAACTCATGAGGGTCATTTATGATTTTTGTTCATACATTTGGCCTAACCAATCCACCTTCTACATTTCAAGGGTTAATGAATTACATTTTCAAACCCTTCCTTAGAAAATTTTTGTTAGTATTTTTGGATTATATACTAATCTACAACAGGTCTTGAAGGATCATATTCAACATGTTGACAGGGTGCTCAAACTATTGGACAAGAAAAAATTATATCCAAAAACCTCCAAATGTTTCTTTGTATTACAAGAAGTGGAATATATGGGTCATATTGTATCTCAGGAGGGTGTTAAGGTAGACCCTAACAAAATTAAAGCTATTAAGGAATTTAAAGTCCTCACAACCATAAATCAGTTGCGGGGATTTTTAGGGTTAATAGGGTATTATCGCAACTTTTTTAAGAATTATAGGATAATAACAGCACCTATAACAATATTAGTGAAGAAAGGTGCATTTTCATGGACTCCTGAAGCAACTAAGGCCTTTGAACATATTAAAGAGGACTCCTGAAGCACTGGTCTTAGCTATTCCAGACTTAAAAAAAAACCTTTACTTTGGAATGTGATGCCTCAAGAAATGGAATTGGTGTTATTTTAATGCAAGAAGGAAGACCCATTGCTTTTGAAAATCATCCAATAAAAGGAAAGTATTTACAAAAAGTTATTTATGAGAAGGAAGTGTTGTAAAGACTACATGCACTAAGGAAATGACAACCTTACCTAATGGGAAGACCCTTCAAGGTAAAAAATGATCATGATAGTCTTAAATACATTTGGAACAAAGATTATCTTCAAAAGAGCAGCAAAAATGGGTCACAAATATATTAGGTTATGACTTTAAAATCATTTACAAAAAAGGGAAGCTAAATGTTGTTGCAAATGCACTCTCAAGAAAGGATGAAGAGGTGGAAGCATTGCTTTGTTCCATTTCTATTATCTAACCATATTTGATAACCAAATCAAGGGATGAATGGAAGCATGAAAAAGAATTTTGGACACTCATTCAAAAGTAGGAACAAGATCCTAGTACATATAATACATTTAGTTGGAAAAATGATTCCTTATGGTACAAAGATCGCTTATATATTTGTAAGAATTACCAACTAAAACAAAATATTATCTTGGAATTTGACACCTCTCCCTTAGGAGGACACTCAGGATCTTTTAAAAATTACCACAGGGTGAAGAATTTTTTTTTTTTGGGATGGCCTTAAATCTGATATTCAAAAGTTTGTGGCCGAATGTGTGGTTTGCCAGCAAAATAAAATTAAGACAATTAATACCCCGAGTCTTCTACAACTTTTATCCATTCCAAGTCAACGTTGGGAGGAGGTTTCAATGGATTTTATCACAGGTTTACCCAAGTCTGAAGGAAAGAGTGTCATCATGGTGGTAGTTGATAGACTTACCATGTATGCACACTTGTGTGCATTATCTCATCCATTTAAAAAAATTACAGTCTCTACTGCATTTATGGAAACAATTCAAAAGCTACATGGAAACCCAAATATTATGGTAAGTGACAGAGATCGCATTTTTACTAGAAATGTTTGGACGGAATTATTTTCTTTTTTGGGTACTCAACTAGCTCATAACTCATCTTATCATCCTTAGTCCGATGGGAAAACTGAGATAGTGAACAAATGTTTTGAAAGGTATATATATATATATTTTTATCTGATAAACAAACATAATGGATCAAGTGGTTACCTCTAGTTGAATGGTGGTATAACACTTCCTTCCATACTGCAAAAAAAATGACCCCATTTATTTCACTTTATGTATATCATTCGCCATCCATCACATCATCTTTAAGAGAAAATTCTAAGGTTCAAGCAATGGAATATCACATCGAGCATCAACAACAAGTTCTCCAACTCTTAAAGGATAACCTAATTTTGGCACCAAATTGAATGAAACAACACCCAAATCAAAATCGCAATGAGAGAAGTTTTGATCTAGGAGGCTGGGTATTTTTACGGCTACAACCATACAAACAAATGTCCCTCAAGCAAGCTAATAAGGATAATAAATTATTTCCAAATTAATATGGTCCTTACACGGTGTCGCAAAATATTCGTACTATGGCATACAAATTGGAGCTTACTGCTTCTTCTCGAGTGCACATAGTTTCCCATGTTTTATGCTTAAAGAAGGTTATAGGTGACAAACTTCCAGTTCAAACAATATTTCCAGAACTTGATGAGGAAGGAAAAATCATATTGGAACTTGAAGCAGTCATGGAAACAAGAACTCGACAGCTATGAAATCAATCAATTTCAAAGTATCTCATCAAATGGAAGAACTTACCCATTGAATATTCCACATTGGAGAATGAGAATTTTATACATAAGCATCCAGAGCTACTCAAGTGTTGGAGAAAACAATTTTTTGAAGGAGAGGGGAATGTTATGTCCCTATATTACTAGTGTAGTCCCTTATTGTTGTTAGTGTAGCCCCCGTATAGTTATTGTTGTGCCCCTGTAGCCCCCATATTGTTATTACTATGCCCTATAAAAGCCACTATTGTTATTGTTGTGTCATTTCATTATTATTGTTAGGTCGGCTAGGACTATATTGAGACCCAATGGACTCCTATATATAGAAAGGAGTTTTTTTCACTTGTACCATCCAAAAATTGTTCATTTATGTAATGCAAAGGAGGTTTCCCCCTCAAAGTGGCTAATTTCTAAGGTATTGATCTCTCTTTTATTATATTTTGGGAGCTCGTTTCATAGTGTATGTTTTTATATAAAATTATTGAATTATTCCAAAAGCACACGAACAGACAACCAATATTAAAAAATAGGAGTAGAATAGATGGGCGAGGACCGATAAACACATAGAAGCAGCAAATCTAGAAAGACATTGTTTTTATGTATATATAAATGTGAAGGAGTCAGACATGGAAAAAGCATGAGAATATGGGTTCAATAGAAGGTGTGAAATTTCTCTTGGTAAGGTCTAGTGCCTTTGCAATGAGTTTTTCTTTCTCTCTCAGAGAGAATTCTATAATTCAGTATGAGGGTAATGTGTAAGTTCATCCCCACTCTACTTAGAGTTTACACATGTCCCTTACAAAATTTATTTTAAATGAAAAAACATTGTTGGCTATAGTAAAAACATAAATGATTATACATATTTGGTTTGTTTTAATTAAAAGAATTATAACAAGTGGATAATAATCACATTCTCATTATGTTCATTAATATTTCACTTTCACTCTTTAAATAATAGATAAAATATTTCAGTCACTATTACAAAATGACTAATTAGATACTAAAAACAACTAAAATTTACATATAAACGACCGTTTTTTAGTCGGTGACCAGTAGTAGCTAATTTACAGTATCTTATAACGCAACCAACTTCTAGTCATTTTAGCTTGGTCATTAATTGGTTGTCTCAATTTTATTGTCAGTAGTATATTTATTCATTAATTCAGTCATTGATTTAGTCATTAATTTCCATAATTAATAACCAAATATACAATAAAATATATTACTATAAGATAACCCGAGAAAACCAATTAATGACAAAATAAATATGACCAAAATGTCTGTCTTGTTATAAGATACTGTAAATTAGCTACTAATAGTCATATATGTGCAAATTTTAGTCATTGTTTGAAACCAATTAATGACCAAATAAATATAACTAAATTTTTTTAGTGTTCTAAGATACTGTAAATTAGCTACTAATAGTAGTATATATGAAAAATTTAGTCATCATTTATAATCACAAATTTATCATTTGCAGTGGTCATGTATCTTTTTTTGGTAGTTTCATATTCATTATATAAATGACTAATTTAGTAGTTTATATTCATTTCATTTATTTTTAGTAATAATAATTATAAACGACTAATTTAGTCATATATTCATTTTATTTATGTTCATCATTAATCAATATAAACTACTAATTTAGTAGTTTTAGATTGATTTTATGTGTTTATTACTAATTAACATAAATTAATTAATATGATTTTGTGACTAAATTAAAAAAATGGCATACAATGCGCATGTTCATCTAATGTGAAAACACAAACTTACATATTTTAATTACAATACTGAAAAATATCAAGTGCAACTATAAATAATTTCAACCACATCATATGAAATGTCAATTATTAAAATATGAGTTTCCAGCTTAATATTTGTTCGACTACAATTTACACATGAAATATTGTTTCTTCAGTTCAAAACATTATCATTGTGTTGTTAAGGCGTTGTAGGTGAATTCACCAACTTTTAATACTTCACCATCAGCCTCTATGTGTGTTTTTTTTGGTGGGAGATTGGCTCTAAGGGTATCACTCGACCAGTTCTCTTCTCTATCTCTTTTTGCATTTTTCACTCCAATGTTATTGTTCTCCTCTTTCTTCAATTTCTTCTTCTTACCATCAATACTGAGTTCCTTTTCGGAAAAAAAAGAAGAAGTTACAATGCATAGTGTAAGACATGAAATATGATGAACACTAGAATATCAACTAAATTAGAATATAAAATATTTATACGACATATACCTCAACATCAGTGATGTCAAAGCCATTTTCCCCCATAAAAGCAAGAAACTTGAACAAGTTTTCTTCAGTTGGGCGATAGTGGTCACTATGTGGCCAGAAGGCCTGTATAAACAAATCAAATAAAACGTTACCATATAAAAAAACACCTTAGTAACTTAGTATGAAACCTTCAAGGAAATCTTAGGCACAAACATGCCAACTAAGTTACATGCTAAAAATCTCAAGTTGTATATAACTAGCAAAAAAGAAAATGATCTCAAGTGTGATGTCCAATCCTTGTCATTTTATTCCCAACAAAATTTCATTCTCTAATGCATGAACTTGGTAAAGTATATAAATAACATGTGCTCAAAAAACAACATGAAAATAAAGTTTCTAATAACCATGAAAATATGTTAACACAAAACAACTAAAATTATTTCAATCAATATCGGGTAATACTAATTTCATCTTCAAGATTTGGTGGTTGTTTAAATGGACATGATACCAAGTATTTTCAATTTCATAGTTAAAAGACAAAACAAAATCAAAAGAAAAGTTCAAAATACAATAAAACAATAAGGAGAGGATATCATGGAATGAACATTTCAATTATAAAAAAATTGTTTACCTGTCCACCGATGTCCTGTATGGCATTCCTAAAACATTTTCTTCTCCAAAATCACCATGAGGTGAAAGAATCACAACATTAGAAACCATAGGAATCCCTAATGGAAACATTTCCAAATTCTATGGCTCATGTTCCTGAAAGATCTCCAACATAAAATGAATAATACCCAAGACATGCTATGCATTATCTCCTCATCCTTTTTCCAATCACATTTCTTGAAACCTACACATACCACATTAAAGTAACAACCAGACGAAGGAATTGACATTTTTTTTATATTTTATATCTATAAACTTTGAATCTGATTTGTTTCAGGAACATATTAATTAAAATTTAAAGCCTTCTTGCCATGAGAAAGTATCAATCAAGTAGGACATCAAAAAAATCAACGTTAATGAGCTCCTCAAACATTTTTTACAATGTCAATATGTTTCTTGCTGTGATATCTTGGGTAGAGAAAAAAACATATCTGAAAAATATAAATCCATATATTACTTATGTTCAAACTCTATATATGGTGTATTCTTAGGAAACGTTTTAAGATGTTCCTCTGCCTTTACCAAAGCAGACTGTAGCTTGGTTAAACTTTGTATAATTTCATTCAACTTTAATTGTTGCAAGATAAATTTCACGCATTATTATTTCCTATTTCTCAACATGCTACATATGAACAATTTAAAGTCACATAAAATAAATATAAAACTCTTTTCTAACAAAAAAAACAAACAAAGAGTTCCTGTAATAAAACATCACACCTCAAAAAGTACTATGCACGTGCTTAGGCTAAATGTGATATTCTTTGAATCATATTTAAGTCATATTTAATGGGAATTTTGTATGTTTGTCGTGATGTCAATTTGGTGCTAAAAGAAATATATAAATCCAGGTTATTCTCAGTGAAATTCAAGTATAATTCAGAAAAACAATGCCATTGCAAGGTAGTGGAGAGAGAAACATATTCATAATTAGGATTCTCTATTTCAGTTTGATTTAACAGCTTCAAGTAAGAAACTTATTTGAAAGTAGAGTTCTTTGTTACATAACAAACATTTAATACCTAATAATCTTCTCATGTTGTGTGTCATGTGCATATGAAAGCATTTCACTAGCATTTTCACTTGTAGTCCTTACCATAAGGAAACCTGTGCTAATACCTATAGCTTCCCCAACAATTGGACTATCTAAATAGAGAATATTCTTGATATACTCATAAATATCTTCATTGGTAGTTCCTAAAGCTTCCAATACCAAACCCAAGCATGCACCATGTTGAATTACCTGTACAAATTACAACACACATTTGTAGTGGCTCCCTTTAGAGAAAAACATGCTGGAAAAATAGGTTGAATCAGCTTTTTTATTATATAATAGTGCATATTTTTAAAGTAATGAGACACTTACTTCAATATTTTCACCACGTAAGCTTTCATGAAGAAACTGATTGATCCATTCTACATGATTTACATGTATAAGTCCCAAGGCATATAGCACTCCACCCTCAAAAAATGGACTTAAACCTCCATTGGCACCATTCTAAGGAGGATAAGGAGCCATTAAAGATTATCCTTGTTGAAGATGAATCCTATGACTCACTCCTAAGCCAGTTGTAGCACTAAATTTTACCCAGTTTGGGGCTCTTCTCAGCCATTCCTGGTAACAAAGCAGATCAAAACCATAAAATACCACAATATAAAAACAAAATTCTGTAAGATATAGTTAAATGTGAACGCGATATTATTGTAAGTATAAAAGAACAGTTGAATCGCCAAATTTTCCCTGAGGAAAGGTCTGCAGTTGTTCCAGCATGCATCAAAGCATTGGCATAAATGGTCACACTGTGGCATACACTATTGTGCATTTCAAAATATTGATGGTTTTCACTATGAGATTTGACATGCACAAAATAAATATTGATTTGGGTTGAAAAATCTCTTGCATTTATAATAAGTAACATTGACATATCTAAACTTTCAACTTTAATTTAAAATTTAAAAAAATTAATAAATAAAAAAGCCAAGCAATGGTAAAAATAGAAACCTATCCATCATTATCCCATCCCTTTGGAAAAGGAAAATTACAAAACTAATTGGATTATTTCCAATACTAAAGGTATTTAAACAACACTAAATTATATCATATGATTTACAAAAGAAAATTGATTCACCATGGCAAACAAGGATAAAATATTTTGAGGGGGTCTTTATGTAAATGGGCTTATTATTAAATAGTTGATCACTTTAATGTAGAAGATGAAGTTCCCAAAATGACACGAGTAATTAAAGAGCATAACATCTCTCTTGTGTTGGCCTACAAGCACTTGTAAGGGCTAAGGCCCACATTGAATTGATGACCTCTCTAATATCTCATATAAATAGAGGAATGAAAGGTTTTCATTAAAATATGTTCATTCACACTGGTGCACGTTGCACACAAGGACCACCCCGCAGTTCTAGGGTTAAGATTTATCTCTTGGAGATTGGAGATTAGCATTTTGCGATCAACCCTAGGGTCGAATTATGAAGAAGAGAAGGAATATAGGACCGCTTGATTTAGAGGATGTATTAGAGTGATTCTTTCATATTGGATCTTCTCGGTTGCTAGGTTTATGTCAATTTACCCTAGCTAGGGTTTTGAGAACAGGAAGATTTATACTAGATTTGAGAGAAATCCATGATGTGTACATGTACTTCATCTTGAGCATGTTAATTAAGTTTTCGGTTGTACAATAACTTCTGAAATTTCCAAATTTGATTCATTTACTTATGTTCTTTATGCAGTGTTATTTACAACCATATATATCTTGTTGATTTGACACAAGTAAAAGCATAATTTTGAAGTTATTTGACATCTAAGCGAAGAATATAAGATTTTTGTTTTTATTTTGTCAGGCTGCCATTACTACTAAGGTGAAAAGGTATTTTCAGATTTGGCTATTGGCAAATGTGTTGCCCTAAAATGGATTGAAACTTAACCCATTGATTTGGTATGTTTCTCCTTGAATTACCAAGAATTTTGGCTTGTTCTGAAGTGAAACATTGTACTCTTTCCATTGTTGTTTCATATAGTGTTGAGATCCGAGAAACCTTCCAGGATGAAGATGAAATTTCTTATTTACATTGAATTTTGAATTCCAAGATCTTTCCAATTTCCAAAGGTGAGGTCCAAGTAATCTAGATGTAAAATATGTAGACATCCTCTCTAATGGCCCAATTAAGTTCTTGTCTAGTCAGCAATGGATGGCTTAGCACATATAGAGAGTAGCTGAAGTGCGAAAGGTACTCTAGGGAGAAATTCATCCACTGGAGAATTCAAGAGGCCTCTTAAAACAAATCTTGGGGATTCATAATTGATTGTGGATTCCATTAAAGGACACCACTCTGTCCAAAACAATAGAATCAATAGGATAATAAAAATGTGCCAATTCACCTTATAGAAATTTTCAAGTGTTGATGTCAAACGTGATGAGAAACACAAATACGAGATTATTTGAATTCTACAGCTGGTAAAATAATTCCCTTGGATCAATATAGAAGTGGTATCTCAGGGTGGGTTAAATATCAAAACAAGAATGTATCAATGTTCGATTGATCATCCCAAAGGAATTCCATCCCTTATGAATTTGGAGTAATTTATGACACAAAAGAGTCCAAGTGTAAATTTGCATGAAATGTAAGTATCCAATCAAGTAATATGGAAGAAGCTCTGGCAGCCATGACAGGGCTTTAATTGTCAATTGGTTACACAAGCAAGAAACAATTTGCATACATTACTCAAATTTATTTTGGAAGCCATTTAAGTACACCAATATGTCAAAAATCACAAGATCAATAGGATAATATAGATGTGAAAACTCAGCATGGAGAAATTTTCAAACGCTAAGTTAAAAATTTGATAAGAAGCATGACAAAAAGGTTCGTGTGATGGCATATGAGGCCATTTTCCTGGTGGGATCTAACTATATATCCATTTTCCTGAAAATGATGTCAACGTCTCAGTCCCAAGTTCACTAGAACCACGACCAAGCCAAATTCTGTTAAAATGATGAGATTGGATATGTGATGAGAAATATTGAAAGCATATCAAAAGGGCTGATGGGATGGAAAATGAGGCCATCGGTAACGCTAATGGGGGAACTAGAGATCTATTTTCACCGTAGTGACATCACTGTCTCAATTCCAAGCATTCCTTAGTACCAATATAAGAATATATCAATGTTTGATGGAGCATCCGGAAGGAATTCCATCCCTTCTGAAATTGGAGTAACTTATGACAAAAAAAAATTCGAAGTGTAAATTTGCATGAAATGTAAGTATTCAATCCAGTAATATGGCAAAAGATCTGGTAGCCATGACAAGGCTTTAATTGTCAATTGGTTACACAATAAAAAAATAATTTGCATACAATACTCAAATTGATTGTGGAAGCCATTTAAGTACACAATTTTGTCCAAAATCAGAAGATCAACAATATAATACAGAAGTGCAAATTCACCATGGAGAATTTTTCAAACACAAGTTAAACATCTGATAATAAGCATGAAAAATAGGTTCATGTGATGGCAAATGAGGCCATTGTCCGAGTGAGAGAACTAGATATCCATTTTCCTGACAATGATGTCAACGTCTCAGTCCCAAGTATTCCCTATCACCACGGCCAAGCCAAATTATTTTAAAACGATGAGATTGGACATGTGATGAGAAATAGGGAAAGCATATCAAAGAGGTTGATGGGATGGAAAATGAGGCCATCGCTAACACCAATGGGGGAGCTAGAGATCCATTTGCACCACAGTGACATCAATGTCTCAGTTCCAAACACTCCTTAGTACCACAACCAATTCAAATTATTTACAGTACGTATCTTGTTACCAGTTGTATATGTATGCAATCCCAGTATTTCCAACAGCCGCAGCTTCTGAATTCTCAACTATTAGGTTGATTAGCTCTCATTTTATTCAAAAGCTTAAAGTACAAAAGGAAGCAAGCATATCTGGCTATAGAATTGTATTCTTGTTTCTTGATTTCTGAGTTTAACGAAATTATTTTTCATGTCCAAATAAGTAAAGGATGCTTTGTGTTTCCCTCAACTTATATATGTAATCTCCAACTCTAGTATTAATATAAATATTTGTCGTTGTTAAGAAAAAAACAATAGAAGAACTACAACCATTTGAATTCGATGCTTAAGCTCCCCACTATGTGCCCATCTATCTCTATAACGATTCTTTTGGACAAAATTCCAATATAATATAACCACAACATTCATTGGTAGAACTTTGAAGAGTATTATCTTCTCATTATTTTAACATGGTTGCATACTATTTTCATTAAAAATCCAACTATAAGTTAAATCACACAAAATTCATAAACGCATATCAATGAATATCTAATCAAATTGCAAAAAAAATAAATTTACATTAAAAAACATTGCATAAGATGAGACTTCAGGCGTGTTGTGAGTATACAAAAACTGCAATGTCAGAATTATAGCCATTTCACCAGACAAAATTCCTTTAATCTTTGCTAATATTTCAAAATAGATGACTTCTATTATATCCAATTCATTATTAGCTCCATTGCGAACAATAGCACCCTTTTTACATTTGGACATCATCAGAGGTATCCATTGAAACAGTCGTTTAAGCCAAGCATTGTTGCCATTATTAGAAACATCACCCAGAACAATTAAGATTGCCCAACATCTGCACTTCTAGTGCCTTGCTGCTTGAGCTCAGGACGTTGGTTTCTAACATTGATCAAGGACGCTTGATCCTCATCTACAAACAAATCAAATGTTATTTGAAAGGACAAAAGGCATCATCCTACAAAAATGGAGAAAAATATTGGTTTCAATTCTCAAATATGAACATGCAACCAAATATCAGTTTAAGCTCATCCATTATCAAAATTCCCTTAAACATAGAAACATGCAACCAAGTATCATTCTAAGCTCAAACACTATCAATACCTTGTCCCCACTTGGGAGTTTCTCCAATATACTTGCAACAGTGTCGGGCTCCTTCAGAAACATGAGGCACTCACAAATGATTAAATAATTAGGTGAGGGTATTTTTTGATATATTTTAACAAGGAGTGTAAGAGTTTTCAAAAACAACATAGATTTTATAAATCAAATAACATGTTGTATGTCCTATAATACGGTTATCTAACTCCAAATAGTTAAGGGCAATTAGAACATTAAATTGACATATAATATATATGAGTACCAAAACGGAATAACTTTAGATGATGAACATCAAAAGAAAAGCATGACATTTACTGCATAGAAAGTGAATGTGCAGTGGTTAAGAGTGAAATTATAAAAGAAAATCCAAGCAAGCTAATTTTTCTTAACATGGCTTATAATTTACCAATATAAAACCATAGATTTAAAATGGTGCCATATATTTTTTAATGTATCTCCTTTCCATGTTTTTATAAATAAAGCTCATTTGTTAACTACCATAAGAAAACCGTGCAAATGTCATGGAAACTTTCCAATGTAGAAAAATCCAATAATTGATTAAGCATATTCATTTTTAGGTACCACCTTTACCTCTTTTTATAAATAGAGTTTATTTTCTAATTACCATAGGAAAGCCATGCAAATAAGGTAACTTACAACAACAACAAAAATCCAATAATTCATTTCTTGAAAAACAGATACATAAAATGTTTAAAGAAACTTGTAATTCTCCCTTAGTACTTTTCTTAATATTTGAGAGACAATAATACAGGAAGAAAGTAGTATAGTGCAATAAGAATACCTCTTCCAACCTTAAGTTGTATTGCAATAATATCTAATTAAAGTATATTTATCTACCCTATTGTGGCTTCCATTGTTTTCTTATGTAGTTGTATGTATTCTTTGACATGGTTTCAAAGCCCCACTGAGAAAAGTATCCAGGGAGAAGCAATGAAGGGATTCAAGGCTTTACCACCAACAGAGAAGGAACTTAGGGACTGAAGTGTAATGAAACCGACATTGGGTAGAAAAGAAAATATTGACTGACAATGAGTTTCTAATTTATTTATTGGTAAAATTATTTATAGACTATAGTTTTCTAAAGTTGGAGAATTGGGACAAATAAAAAAAAATCACGAGAAAAGTTATGACCATGCACATACAGGTGATGAGAAAGAAACTCTTTTAGTTGTGATACATTGAGCTGATGAATTCTGAAAAGTGTGCACATGAAGAGTGATGCACAATGCATAGCCACAAACACCAAACAAATAAGAGATTTGGCTCTATCAGGGAGAAAACTATAACCACCAGAATCAAGCATATACATGGCCAATTTCTCTCACATTGGATGAGCTACAAATATATTAAGGGGCACAAAATAATAAATATTCCATGTTATAACTGGAGAAGAGCCACGAAAGAGCCATTATAGTTGTAAACTTAAGCAGCATACAGACAACCAAGAGGCCATATTAGGGTCATGAGTCTCAGAGGGGTACCATTTGTTCCAAAGGAAGGCTACAATGCGCCAGGGGTCGGGAGTCGGGATAGACAAGAGTACGTGTAAAATCTGCGGTTGTGAAAAATGCATGCACGAGAGATCACACGTAGCAATGAAAATTGGTGTTCACTCTGTGACGATTCCAACATGTATCCCAAGGTAGGTTGCATGTGGCATGGATTTCGACCTTGAACAACACAAAAATGTGAAACAGATTGGAAAAAAAAAGTGGAATGATCTTTTTTTTTGTCAGATTTTTTGAACAAATTTTTAGTGTTGTCAAAATTCAATTCAATTTTTTTTTAGAATTACCAAGTTTTTCAAACTTGGAAGTTTTTTTAGCTTATCAAAAAGAACTATGAAAATTTTATGGGAAGGGACAATAATAAGGTTTTGATTGACAAGTTTTAATTGACAACAATAACAATGGGACTTTGATGAAATTAAATAATGGTCATAAGTGTTGAGTTTTTACAGTAACATGGATTGTAACAGATGCAACCCTTGTTAAGGTTACAATGTTATATTTTCAGTTTTTGTTCTTGATCAACAATGTGGTGCCTAGGTTTTTATTTTTAAATGGTCTGTCTATGAGAAGCTTGATGCGATAAATTACAAGGAAATCAAATATTTATTGGACATAACTTTTGTACCTGTAAACAATGAATGATCACAATTTTCAATGTAGATGTTTGTTGGGAATGGTTATGGGTAAAGAGGTAAAATAGAATTATAACCAGGAATATTTGGAAGCCATTGTTGACAAAGAAATTTTTGGGCATTATACATTTGGCGAAAAATAATCATGAAGCTATAATGCTCATTAAATTTTATCATTGATGTGATGTTGCCTGAAGTGCATGCTAGTGAGGGTGCTTATACAATATGGACCTGATTTTGGTAGTTGCATGAGATTTCAGATACATCTAGGGCCTTAATTCTTAAAAACATGTTAGTTCAATGCATATGTTGGAAGGATATTCGCTTCAGGAACATTTGAAAATTAAAAGATATAAAAGATAAACTACTAGCCATTGGGAGGAAATTTGGCAAGGTTCTTGTTCTTGTTACCATGGAGAGTGTCCCATTGCCTTTTGAAAATTTAATGTCACATCAAAATTAATCGACCTTAAATTTCAGCAGTTATGGCAGTCTGCAACAAATTGCTTCAAAAATATAACTGGGAAAAATAATTTGGTAGTGGGAGCATATCCTCAAAGACGAAGATTGCAGCCTAATTTAAGAGTAAGGGAAATAATGGGAAGAAGGGTGGAAAGGATGGTAGCGAAAATTTGGGTACATGCAAACACTTGCAGCCAAATTTAAGAGTAATGGAAATAATGGGAAGAAGGGTGGAATTGATGATAGAAAAGCTTTGGTAACATGCAGAATTGGAAAATTTATAAAATATATTTATTGTGGAAAAATAGGTTATATAGATAACATGTGTAAAAAATGGTCATGGGTTGTGTTATCCATGATAACAATTTTGTTAGGCTTAAGTTAATTAGGTTGAGTCACTTAGGGTTAAATAGAGTCTTTTGAATTTTTAGATTTTCAAAAAATGTACATATGTGGGGGTCTTAAAGGTCATCATTAAGGTGATCAGTGTTAATGTCAAATAAAAGTCCCAAAAAAATCTCATGCATAAGTGAAATTGGTCATTTCTTGTAAATTTGGCACTTCTACCCAATTCCTTAGCGAATTCAATGTAAACTGGTCAAAATTCACTATGAAACTACCTAATCCTCTGTTTTTCTAGCATTATGAAATTTCAGTATTTTTGGGGCAGTCAATGCAATGAACGAGGCAGATGAGTTAGCAAATGAGATCAGGAATATCAAGGGGCCATTTGTTTAAGGGGGTAGCTTAACAGTCAAACTCCATGTGGATAACAACTCATCAAGTCACCAAAGCATGAAAACTCATCAATTAGACAACTCACCATCTCAACTTAGGTTTACAAGGTCCTAAATCTAGTGTATCAGTTGGCCAACACCTCAGCATGCCAGTTTGTTTCAATAGGGATGGTACAAGTTGAATTGAATGGTAAAATGATTATGCAAGATGTTGATGTTACACCATGAAACATAATAGGCCACACATTTTTTTTATCACATTTTGTCCTATGCTGTAATAACCAGGCATATACAGGCTTTAGAAACGTTTTTGAGGTTAAAAAAGTAAGAAGGAGAAAAATTTTGTGAAAGTAGGCAAGTCTGTAGCGAGCTCCATTCTTGAGGCCAAGTTTTCGCTACAAACTCGTTGTAGGTTTCTTTGAGGAAAAACTTATGCAAAAATTTTAGAAAAAAGGTGGATTAGAGCAATTTTTTACCACATTATTCCCAAGTAATAGTCCCCAACAGTCAGAAAGGTCAAAGGTTAAGCAAAAGGTGGATTTTGGAGTTTTCTACGAAATGAGCACTACGAAATTTCCTGTACATGATTTTTTTAACAGTCAAATTGAAGTTCCATTTCTGACCAAATGAAAAATATTTTTAGAATTCCAAAGGGGGTTTTGTTTCAACACAAGCCTAGCTTCAAAAAACTCTCTCATTTTTTTCAAATCCATTAGGTTTTGGAAATTATACACTCACCTTTGAGGTCTATGTTTCAGAATTTTCACTAGCCAGATTTGTGTAAAAAAATTAAAATTCGACTTGGAAGAGGTCCAGCTCAGCATCCACGTGGCATGATGACACATCAACAGTCTAGTACACATAAAATTAGTTGGTGTGATTTGATAAGGGTTATTAAAGGAACTTGTTGAGCTATTTAATGAAATAAGAGTCCTTTTTGTATTCAAACTATGCCAAACATAAAATATCCCTAAGAAGTCTCCAAGTGATGTAATCCTATTTGAAATAGGTCTCTTAGGTAGTAATTCGAAGCTATCAAGGTGGAAAACCATTTTTATGATACCTCACTCTATAAATGAGGGAATTTTGGAGCTTGAAAGGGTTGGAAGGTCAGGAGAAGGCTATTATGTAATTTTTGTCTATCAAGATAATACACAGTTGCAGCAATTGTCTTTCAGACTAGAGATTCTTTTGGAGCTCATATGTTTATGTATTTATATATTATATATTGTTATCAACTTCATAGTATCATGATTACTTGGAATTGATAGTTTTATTCTCAAAATTCATTCATGTACTATGTTTTTGTTTTTCTGAAAAAAATCATTTTATAAGCTATGATTGCCTCAGCTTCCATGAATTTCATTTGCCATTGTAATTTAAGTCCATTAGCTAAATCCATGCCCAATGGTAGGCTTAATACACTCTTCCACCTATAAAATCACTTAAAACACAAAAAGAGTTAGCCATCTTCATTATAAGCTTGTTTCTTGAATATCTTACCTTTTTCTTGAGAGAGCCCTCTCTGGTTGGAGAAATAACTTCCAACCCCAAGTGGTCTGAAGTAGCTATATAAAATCGACTGTTGAACAATCCAATTAGTTGCAGTTTGGTGATAAGATTTTTTTGCATCTGTCAAGAGCTCGAAGCTGCATTTCCTCATAAAATTTTGTTCAATCAAAAAAATTGAACTATTGAAGGTAGCAGGAGATTAGAAATATTCGAGGTTGTACTTCTACCTTGACAACTCCATTCTTGAATAATTCAGAAATTCAAAGCTTCATGGTGACTCCACTGCTTGAAAATCAATAGCTTGATGAAGTTCCAAGATCAATTCTATTGCAAGAAATAATTCTAGGTATTCCCCTATGAATCGGTCTCACATCCATGGTTTTTGAAATCCTATTCCTAGAGTTCATTGGTTGGCTTATCTTCCTATATTTAAAGATGAAAAGAAAGATAATGTTGCTCTTCACTTGGTTAGATTCCTTATGCATGTACATAAGTTTCGAGTTGAGTTTCCTGAGGTTTGTCTCATGAAAATGTTTATGGCCACCCTAGAGGATGAAGCTAGAACATGGTATGAAGGGTTGCAGTCGGGAAGCTTGTTATCTCTTAAATATTTCCATAGAATTTTCTGTGAACATTATTAGAAATCCCATTCTTCTTTATCACTGTTACAAGACTGCTGTGATTTTTCTGAGATGTTTATTCCATATCTTAAAAATCTTGGTGATAATGGAGAGTGCTTAGATGAGGATATGTTAGAGGCACTTTATGAATTATCTTCTCAAGTTAGTTGTCATGACAATCAACAAGCTTTTGAAGAAGCAAGTGTCTTTTCTTTGCTTGAATATAAAACATATCATCAATATGATAGCTAAGTTATATTACATGAAATTTGTGAGGATTTGCAACCTTTTCAATCTATATACATTCAAAGGTATGAGCCAAATCATTCAATTTTTTTTCAACCCATTCCTTTTCTAAGATTTTATATCAAGAAGAAACTCCTCAGGATCAGGTTGTTGAAAATACATGCATGAAAATTCTGAACAGTGAGGTAACATGTGATCAAAGTTCACTTTTAGGTAAACACGAGCTACCTAATGAACTGAATATATAGGTTTTACCTATTCTATTTCAGTATCATCAAAATGACATGGATGATATGCATAAAATTGTTTGTATAAGAGTTTTTAGTGTTCAGAATCAAGATAACAGTCCTCGAGTAAAACAACCAAAGATTATATGTGATTTGTTTGATAAACAAGAGATTAGTTTTGATACACACAATATGGATGTCATGTTTGAAGATGTTTAAGGATGCATGAATGTTTTACATGAAAGTGAAATCAAATATATTGTAGCCTTTTTATTTGATGATGTTCTTGAAATTGAATTCATAGGAAAAAGAAGCCATTAGTTATGAATGGATTCAACAATCATGGTTTTATTCATCAAGAAGAGAAAACTTTTCATGGTTTCCAGGATCCAATAGTAACTCTGTTACAGTCGCCATTCAAAAAAAAAAATGGGTTTTCTTTATGGAATAACAATTCAATTTTAATTCCTAGTTCCAAATAGATGACTCACTTACGATGTTGTTCAAGCACAATCAAGAAGCCCACTTGTTGGATCAGTGCTTTCACTGGCTAGACTAGAAATTTCATATTGCTTGAAATTGAAATTTTGGTTTTCAGCTGTTATAGTAGGGTTATTCTCACATAAATAAGCTTGACGGGCAAGCATCTATTTCAACATTTAGTTGGAAGATTGTATTTGTGAGTTTTTATTTGTATGGTGTTTTTCTTCAAGGTCATGTCAAGGGAAGAATGCGGGCTAAATAATATGACAAGAGGTTGGGATCAACCCAATGGATAAGGCACATGTTCTGCATGTTCTTTGTTTCACCACAGGGGCACATCATCCCCATTGGAGCCACTATTATCCACGATAAAAATTTGGTTGGTCTTAAGTTAATTACGTTAAGTCACTTAGGGTTCAATAGGGTCTTTTGAATTTTTAGATTTTCAAAAAATATACATAATTTGGGGTCTTAAAGGTCATCATTAAAGTGATAGGTGTAAATTTCAAATAAAAATGCCAAAAATATATCATGCATAAGTGAAATTGGTCATTTCATGTAAATTGGCACTTCTACCCAATTTTGCAACGAATTCAGTGTAAACTGGTCAGTTTGCTATGAAACTACCTAATCCTATGTTTTTCCAACACTATGAAATTTTGGTCATTTTGGGGTAGTAAATGCATTAAAGGAGGTAGCTAAGTCATCAAACGAGATTAGGAATATCATTGGGCCATTTCTTTAAGGGGGCGGCTCAACAGTCAAACTCCTTGTGGATAACAACTCATCAAGTCAACAAAGAATGCCAACTCATCAATTGTACAACTCACCATCTCAACTCAGGTTTACAAGGTCTTAACTCTAATGTATTAGTTAGCAAACACCTCAGCATGTCAGTTTGGTTCGATAGAGATGGTACAAGATGAATTGAAGAAAAGGGTCTTAAAACGATTATGCAAGATGTTGATGTTACACCATGAAACATGGTAGGCCACACATTTTTTTATCACATTTTGTATTATGCTATCATAACTAGGCATATACAAGATTTAGAATTTTTTTTGAGGATATAAAGGGAAGAAGGAGAAAAATTTGGTGAAACTAGGCAAGTTTATAGCAAGCTTCAAGCTTGATGCTAATTTTTTGCTATGAACACGTTGTAGGTTTCTTTGAGGAAAAAATTCTGCAAAAATTTTAGAACAAAGGTGTATTAGTGCATGTGTTAATATCATTAGTCCCAAGGAAGACCCTACAATAGTTAGAAAGGTCAAAGGTTATGCAAAAAGGTTTATTTTGGAGTTTGCAATGAAATGAGCACTACGAAATTTCCTGTACATGATCGTTTTAGAAGTAAACTTCAAGTTTGATTTTTGACCAAATGAAAAAGAATTTTAGAAATATGAAGGAGATTTTTCTTTTGAACAAGGTCATATTCAAAAACCTCGCTCAGTTTTTGTAAATCCACCAAGGTTTGGAAATTATGCACTCATCTTTAAGGGCTATGTTTCAGAATTTTCACTAGCAAGATTTGTGTAAAAATTTTAAAATTCAACTTGGAAGAGGTCTAGCTCAACATCCACGTGGCATGATGAAACATCAGCAGTCCAATACACTCAAAAAATTAGTTGGTTTCATTTGATAGGGGGTTTTAATAGAATTTGTTGAGTTATTTAATGAAAGAAGAGTCTAATTTGTATTCAAACTTTTCCAAATAGAAAATATCCCTAGGAAGTCTCCAAGTGATGTAATCCTATTTGAAATAGGTCCCTTATGCAGGAATTTGAATCTAGAAAGGTGGAAAACCATTTGTATGAGACCCCACTCTATAAATGAGGGATTTTTTGAGTTTGAAAGGGTTGGAAGGTCAGGAAAAGGTTATTATATAATTTTTGTCTATCAAGGTAATACACAGTTGCAACAATTGTCTTTCAGACTTGAGATTCTTTTGGAGCTTATATGTTTGTGTCATTCAATTTTTATATAATTTTGTCAACTTCATATTATCATGATTACCTGGAATGCATATTTTTATGCTCCAACTTCCTTCGTGTACTATGTTTTCGATGAAAAAAATTATTTTGTAATCTAAATCGCCTCAGCTTCCATGAATTTCATTTGTTTGTAATTGAAGTTAATTAGCTGACTCCATGCCCAATGGTAGTCTTCATACACTCTTCCACCTACAAAATCACTTAAAACACAAAAAGAGTTTGCCATCTTCATTATAAGATTGTTTCTTGAGTATCTTACCTTTTTCTTGAGAGAGCCCTTGATCGTTGGAAGGGCTAACTTCAACCCCAAGTGGTTTGAAATAGTTACATAAAATTGACTGTTGAACATCCCAATTAGTCTCGGTTTGGTGATAATAGGTTGAACCAATGTTATCAAAATAGGACTGAAGACTAAATCAATTTACCCCTAAAACCAAAACTATTACTAAACCATAAACAAAACTTGAGTACATAAAATATTCAAGTTTTAGTAAAAAAATACATAATCATTTACATCCATGTGAATCCAAACCATTAGACACATATATGGAAAAATTTATCATGTAGATAGCAATAAGGATGCATATAACCAAAATAGCATTTACTGTAATCCATATTTGAATTGAAATATAGAAATAAAGATGATATTCGAGGGCTTTTTGAGTTTTGGGGACTATTGTGGGCATCGATAGGACTGACAACCCCCTTTTGGTGCACAACACTCTACTTTTTTGTAAATATTTAGGCATTTTAGTGTAATTTTCATGGATTCCCCGTCGCATCAGTGACTCAAACCACATTTCACATTATATTGGCCAATCGCAAAGAAAATGTTGGATTTTATTGCTTTTTATTTTTATCTTTTGGGGGGTTTAGTAGCCACATGCACCGACTATATGGTGCAGTATGAATTTGGCAAGTTTAGGAAAATGATTATGATTATATATGGAACCAACCATTATGAGTTTAATGCCACTATTTGGACCATAAATCTTCAAGAACCAACTAGACTGGCTGGTTTGGTACAGCCAGTTTGGTTCCAATAACATTGCGATGAACAACACAACCAATGACATTATTTTGGAAAAGGGAAAAAATCTGGGAAATATCAAGCCAATATTGCTTAGCCTAAAGAGGAAGCATATTTTAGAGCCAGTTTGGTTCCAATAACATTGGAATGAACAGCACAACCAAGAACCTTATTTTGGAAAATGGAAAAATTATGGGAAAGATCAAGCCAACCTAGCTCAGCATAAAGAGGAAGAATTATATGCATTCATGGTATGAAAGTTTTAACCAAAACCTCGAGTATTCAGAAATGCTTGTAAAATTTTGTATCCTAAATTCTTGATTACTATTAAATTCCCCCGCAAATGATTATAGATTAGTGAAAAACACTAGAAGGTTTAACAACCAACTAAGAAAACTTACAATTTCTTTGTAGATGTACAAAATTGTTATATATATTTACCTTATGTAGACACTCTCTTCTACCAAAAAATCCATGAGAAACATTAATGCAGTATGAAAGCATTTGAGAAACAATATTATAGTATCAGGACCCAAATATAAGGGAATAGTATGTTTCCATTGTCATAAGAGAAACCAAATAGCTACTTTCTCGCACCATACATATTGTGCTCCGGACTGAATTATATTCAAAATAATTTTGTTAGTACTAGTAGTTGTATTTGAACTAGAAAATATTGGGGTCTACAATCATTCCTATACAACCTAAGACAAGAGGGCTAAGTTGAGCTAACAAAATCCTATCTCTACCCTTCCCCAAGTCAAATTGGGTAGAAGGACTAATTTATTTTCTTGAACTTTGTTCACTTTCATGACCGATACCACGTGAGTGTTATCTAAGAAATTGATTACATAGAAATATACATTGACAAAAAATACCTAATACATGGAGCCTAATAAATAATAGTCGAACTTGGCAAGAAAACACTAGGAAACCAATGTTTTATTCCACTCAGCTTCTCTTTTGTGTGATTCTTTTCTTCTTTTTATTCCTCTCATTATAAGCAAGGAACTAGTGATATATTTAACCACTCTTGCATATGAAAAAGTCCTCTCAACACCCTAGACTGGAGGATCCTCCTTTGGTGGCTTGGAATCATAATTCAAAGCCTGTTCAACTTAAATCCTCTTTGTCCCCTCCATATCATTTCATTTTCCTCATGGAACACCAAATACTCAACTTCTTCTTCTTCTCCTTGCTATTGCTCACCTAATACCTTGAAATTTTTTTAGACTGAGGGTAGGGTAGAACTAGAAATTTGGCTTGAGTGGATTACAATAAATGTTGTCAACATCTCTTCCTAGCCATTGTTTGCATCTGTTTATCTTTTGATTGGATCTAGGTCACTAGCCTTTCGTATAATCTATTTAAAAATGATCATTATCATGAAAAATGTTTCATTTTAAAAGGGATTGTTTGTAACCTAGTCTTTGAAGGTGACACCAATGGTTTGAGTTCAATTCAATGGATTCATACAGACAATTCTCCAGATATTAACATGTCTTTGGGACTACTCTGTAGAAAAATTTCCCAATGTTTTTTCACATAAGCTAGTAGGTCAAGTCATCCAAAAAATGAGTGACAAGTGCAAGATGTGAACCCACACCGGAACTATCTTAGGGATGTCATCTTCTGAATTGAAGTTTAAAAACCAATGATTCATATACAAACCTTTCGATCCCAAGAAATAAGGACCACTCCAAAATATCAGATATTTGTCTTCCTTTAGCTGGAACAAGAAGATGATAAATCCAACAACCATCAACAAAGAAGCTTATTGGCCCCTTCATCAGCAGAAGCCAATATAGAGCTCAAAAAATTGGAAACATTTCATGGACGAGACATGGATGGAAGGGACTCAAAATTAATTAGGTTTCAATCATTGATTTCATTTCTAGGCTTTAATGTATGCAACGGAGGGCATACTATATTCCTTTAGGTTTCTCATATATGTTATCAAACCCATCCTTCAAAATTCTAGAAATGTTTACTTGACATTATCAATTTGATATCAAGAAATCTAGTCTACCTTTAATTTCTTGGAGATTCTACACTTTTCAGAGGAAGGGAAACAGAATTGGCTTGATGCCCAAGGAACTATGTTAGTAGCTAACTACCTTGGCAAGTACTAGTATGACATTGTCTTCAAAATCCTATGCACATCCATTGAATCTCTGATTCACTGAAGAAAAAGAAACATGAATTGGATTCACTGATTCAATAACATAAAATAAAAGGGCAAAGAAAATCTACCTATCAGTTGGAAAGGTAGCCACATTTGTCTTGGCATGTGATTGATCTGTAATAGTTAGTTAGTCTCTATTGATCCCTATCTGATTGATATCTAATTCTTGATAGGTATTATTGATCCCTGCATCATTTTTCCAAGTTTTTCCCTTACGATTCGCACGATCACCTGAGAGGGTTTGTTTATGTATTAAGACAGTAGGTGGGCATATTTGAATTGAATCAGAACAATTACATTGAATCATTTCTTTTGTTCACAGAGGAACTAATGTTTTTATCCATTTCTCAACCTTACGAAATACTAGCACATATATAAGCTCTCCCACCCATGTCCATGTACATTCTTTGATGTGCACATCTAAAGATGTGCATTGCATTCAACTCGTGACTTGGTGTCATTGAAACAAGATCTAAACACTCTCGTGGGTTATTAAGAAATATGCTTTAAGATATTCCCTTATAGCACATATCAGAATTTCCAACCAATCCCATCCCCAATAACTCAATAGATATTAGAATAGATTAACTTGGACCCCATTAATATGATTACATAGCGCCAATCACATCTAAAAATATCTTTTCCATGAAGTATTTTTCATAGAGCATGTATTCAATAATATCAGTTTGATTACAAAGCACCGGGATTTCAAAACACTTGCAATCCAATATTTCCATAGAGTGGATATTGACGGATCTAGGGAACCAAATAAATTTCCTATCAATAGACCCCCCTTAACCCCATGGATTTGGTAGCATAGCTAAAAGGTAATGTTTCTAATAGTAACTAGACATTCTTAATCAGGCCATAAGATCTAAAATTTACTTTTTAACTAAAATCTAATCTACAAATTTTCTGATTAAAGATTCTTGAAAATTAAAATCCTATGTAGATTGAGTTTTCCCACAACTATCAGTGAGCATCAAACTGTATCTTGAATTTTCATTAGAAAAGGAGAAGCTTATGCTGATTTTATTGTCCCATAACTGTCAGAAAACAAAAAACCATATATTGAATGGTACTGGATGAAAATATCAATTTGATCATCTTTTTCTTCATGTTGCACATTTACAAGTAAATATTACTACCCAAGTCAAACTACACTCACTTTATGACCCTTTATTAGAGTGTCCTTATTGAGTCATCATATCACATAGAATGCATTACCCTTCCTATTGCGCTTCTGTATGTATAAATATATTGCACTTGTGAGGTTTTATAAATGACATATATATTATATTTCCAAGCTTCATGTTGCTTTACATGTCTATTTTTCTATCTAAGTTAGCCTACATTGCACCTGTTAGGTTTTATAAATGAAATATATATTATATTTCCTGTTAAGTTTACATGTCAATTTTACTGTCCAAAACATCCTATCTTCTCTTTGAGACCATGTGTGTCATTTATAAAAACTCACATGTGCCATTTGAACCTTGTGATTTCCATAGGGCCTACATAAAAATGGAAAAGAATCATTCATTTTAAGACTACACAGTGAAGAATTCAAAATAATGGAATTTGAATGGGTTTACTGTGAGACAATGGAATAAGTTGATTCGTGATATCAAAAACGTGGAAATCCAGAGCATTATGGGCAACAAACAATAAGAAAATCTACACGAGGTACGATCGGGTTTGAACAAGTGTACAAATTTTGGAAAGAATAATTTAGCAGAGTCATTGGAATGGGTCATTCACCTAATGTAACCACTTGTTTTAGTTTTTAAGATATCTCAACTCTTTCTTTCCAAAAATATTTGGAGTTAAAAGCATATGTACCTTTTTCTAGGCAACTTCAAAGATCATTTGAATTAGCAGAACCTAACTATGGACAAACGACATCTTGTCTATCTATCTGAGATCATTGTTGCACACTCTAGGAAGGATTGTGACAAAAATTTTCAAACCATGCACAATATACTAGTGACATTACTTACCCGTCTTTGTTCTGACAATTTAAGGGATCGTGATATTTAATTTGTTCAATCTGTAATCTCGAATCTATTAGAATATCTTGTAAAACGATGGATCTTCCTATATCAAATGTTGTAGATGCATAAAATCTTAAGATGTACTCTACTTCTGGAAATTTAAGAAGCACTCAAACGGTTTTCAGGTTAGATAGATGTAGCAGTTTTAAAATGGAAGATGTGGCTTTTCCAAGGAAAGAATCAACAAAATTTGGAGCGTGCTCTACTTCTAGTTGCAAGAGAATTTCTATTGGGAAAATAAACAGTCAGGTTTCCTCATAATTTTCATGGTATCATATGGAAATACGCTAATCAAAGTTAAATTTATATGCAAAGGCTAATTCACTATTAAAGAGCCATGAAAAACCACATCCATGTGCTTTTGGATTGGTAAATATTGAGGTTGACTATGCTAATGGTTATGACATGTTTAGAAAATGGTTACCTCTCTACCCCTTGAAAGAGAGTGAAAGTGGAATATTTTTCTAAGAAATGTATCAATTAAAAAATAGTAAAGGTTTTGGTTCATGTGATTTTTCAAAGTCCAGTATTCATCGGTGCAACAATCAGTGATATGTGAAATCTTTCATACAACAAGTTCAAATATTTACTTCCACGAATTGGAAGCATTTCTTCTTCTTTGGCTGAAAATTTTCATATATAAAGAGAAGAGTGTGCATATCTTGAGGATGCAAATTAATTCTTTTCTTCAAGGGGATATTTCTCTATATGAAACAGAGTCTAGCTGGGAACAATGGGATGATGAGAAATATGAAAGAGAAGGGCTAAATACATCGCCAAGTATCTTGGTAGAGAAGGATAGATTAGAGGATCCTAAAAGGAGAATCCATTCCACATGTCCAAATATCCATATATGGTTTCATTTGGGGGTGTCCCAAATTTTATTTTTTCAAATGTTAGATTTTAACGGAATCTAGTGGCTTTAAATAGTAGCTTTTCCAATCCACCAAATAGTAGCTTTATATCTCTCTTAATGAGTTAGATAAATTTGAAGCTAGCATTATCCTTTTGAGAAATCTATTAATTTCATGAGGATATAATTCTTTCTTGGTATTCCATGTGTCTTGTAATCCACCTTCTAAGCTCATTTTTTAATTACTAGCAATGGATCTAGAAATCAAGGGAATATCTGAAGTCTTTCTCTGGTCTTGGTAGTGTTTCTCTTCAACTCGTGATTTTTTTTTTTAAACTTTAATGTAGATTGGGTCAAGTTTGTGGGGAATCCTATACGACTTATGAAACATAAGGGACAAGTTCCACCAAGCATTATGGACCTGAGATAATATGCGACCAAATTTGGTCTACCATAACCAAATTTCATCACTGCCTCTGTGACCAAATTTGGCCTACCAAAACTAGATTTGTAAATAGTTAGAAGTGGTGAAGTCAAGGACATTGGGGATCAGATGATATCACACTTGAATCTTGATTTACTTGGCCTGAAAAGAAAATCGTTTTGACCTTAAACATTTTATTACAAAAATGGTTTGGTCTTTGTTTTCATTCCTATGAATTTTATTCTTCGCTTTGTTACTTCATTTTTTTATGTTTCTATGAAGTGGTCAAACTACTAAATAAACGAACAAGTAGAACCAATCTCTATAAAATGAGAACATAGTTGGCTCTGAAAATTAGAACTACCCTTACATTAAGAAGACTTGACATTGCATGGTATGAATTACTACTTCATGCTCTTTGAAATTAAAAAAAAAAAAAAAACTTACTTTCATAATTTTATTTCATTAAGGCCCCTTCTTATGGTTATATATATAAATTGAATGCAAGTCCAATCATCATCTTTAATCTTGGCTTACAAGGTCATTCTGCAACTGTCAATTTCCAGAGACTCTTCATGTGTCTGCAATAAAAAGAGGTGATTAGAAATTTTGGAAACAGGAAATAGGAAATTGAATTGAGCCTCACCTTTGAAGCTATGATGGCTTCTAACCATAAACCTGGGCATAACATATTTAAAATTGTTGACTTTCTTGAAGCCATTTTCTATTGAGGAATGATAAGTTGAACAATCAATTGAATCACTTTTTTTATAGATAAATTTGGTATATATTTAATAATTTAAAGAAATACATGTTGTTGATCTACTTAATAATAAAAATTATTTGCGTTTTTTATTTAACAATTAACTAATTCATGATTATTTCAAATTTTGAATATTGTGTTATAAATAAGGTCATCATGATTAACCCTTGTTGAGTAACGCAGGGTATCCTTAGTGATCATGATTTTTATGGCTCTTGAATTGGAGTAATAACTGTATAAGGGTATCTAAGAAGTGCCATCTTGACAATTTGGTTACAAGATAGTATTTATGCTTCCCTCGGACTTCATACCATACATTCACTACAATTTTTGTTTTCTATTGTTGCAAGTATTCTCTATGAACTAAAATTTTCCTTCTTGGTGTTCCTCTTATTGTTCCACTTGCTTTTGTTTCATGAAAATATGGACAACTATCCTATTAACGGTTAGGAAAAGAGGTAACTCTACAAAATGAACCATGAGATTAGATTGAGGGTGCACATAAATATATACATGGAGGTGAGACTGTTGGGTTTCATTTCCCAATGTCTTGTAGACTTCTTTATTTCCTATTTTACACTAATGTACAATTTCTCCCAATCCCTTAGGATTAGGTGTCAACATTCCCCCCCTTAATCTAAAGGGATGTTGGTGATTCCAAGCATCGTTTTGAGTTTTTCAAACTTTTCTCTTCCAAGCGCTTTGGATAAAATGTCTATAGTCTACTCATTTCTGGAACAATGACGTAGATGGATATTTTTGGCCTCAACATGATGTCGAATTAGATGGTATTTTGTATTGATGTGCTTCGTTCAATCATGCAACTTTGGGTTCTTGGCCAAATTTATTGCAAAAGTGTTCTCGATCATGAGTGGAGTTGAATGCATTTGTTTCATATGAAAATCTTCTAGGATTTTCCTGAGCCACAAAATTTCCTTTATATTCTACCTCAGTTGTGGATTCTACTGGAACTGACTATTTCTATGATCTCCAGGAGACAAATCCTGATCCAAGACTCATAGTATAACCTAAAGTAGATACCCTAGTTTCTTTGTCTCCATCAAAGTTTGAGTCAGAGTATCCAATCAAGCTAAAGTCGCCCACCTATGTATATTTTAGTCCAAAGTCTTGAGTCCCTTTCAAGTACTTTAGAACTCTTTTTGCAGTAGAACAATGTCCTTCACAATGCTTTTTCATAAACCTGGAGAGGATTCCAACAACAAATGAGATGTCTAGTCTGGTAGTAGTCAGGTAGATGAGACTTCCTACAATCTATCTATACTTCGTTGCATCCTCAAATTCCTTCCCCTCAATGGATGTGAGCTTTAAGTTTTGTTCCATTGGAGTGTTCAAAGGATTGCATTCAGCCATGCCAAACTTGTTCAATATATCTCCAATGTACTTATTCTGAGAAAGGAATATAAATTTAGGATGTTGAGTTACTTCAATACCAAGATAGTAGTGAACATATCCCAAATCAATCATTTAAAAACCTTTCTTCAATTCCTTCTTTATGGATGCAATATAACTCTCATTGTTCCTTGTCATCAAAATATCATCTACATACGCCACAAGATATACAACGTTTTTTCCAACTTTCTTAACAAACAAATTTGCATTGTCAAGATCAAAATGTTTGAAGTTAAGTTTCAGAAGATGCTCAGTGAATTTCTCCTACCAGGCTTGCGGTGCTTGCTTGAGGCCATACAAGGATTTTATAATCTTTCATACTTTGTGTTCTTCTCCCTTCACAAAAAATCCTTCTGGCTAGGTCGTAAAAACCTTCTCCTTTAGATATCCATTCAAACAGGAATTTTTTACATTCATATTATGGAATTTCCAACCCTTCTGAGCTGCTAAGGCAAAGAGTGTCCGGATGGTGGCTCATTTTGCTGTTGGGGGGGAAGTTTCCTCATAATCGACCCCTTATTTCTGTGCAAAACCTTTTGCCACAATTCAGGTTTTGTGTTTGTCAAGTGATCCATACGATTCGTACTTATTCTTGTAAACCCACTTGCAACCAATTGGTTTGGTTCCCAACGGAGGATCAACCAGCTTCCAAGTTCCATTCTTTATCAAGGCATCATACTCGTTTTTCATCGCTTCATTCCATTCATCATGAGAAGTGGCTTCTTTGAAGGAAGTTGCTTCAAGATCTATAGGCAAATTCAATTCACAATTATAAGAAACATCCATATCAATAGGTGAATCAGAATCATCTACATCACCTCCTTTTTTCCTCGTGGAACTTTTTGTTCCTATCTTTCCAACCTCATCGAGATAAAAAAATTTCCAGTGTCTTTGTCAGCCATTTTAGGGGGCCTTTCTAAGATGGCCTAGGCTTCTCATTTGACTAAGTCGAGATTGAATCAATATTTAGTCTCCCAATTCTGTCAAAAAAATCATTCAAGGTGTCGTTTGTGGTTGGTTCTTCATGTGGGGGAGAGAGTGATTCGAAAGATGATTCCACAGATTGATTCAGTATAGGAATCACCCCTTCAAGATGTGGAATTTGATTATCAAATTCTTGAAATGACTTTTCATGTGTGAATCTATCCAAACGATCAAGTTGCCGCTCAACCACATCGTCAGTCTTGGAAGATTCAAGTAATATGACATCTCAGATACTACAAAATTCTTATTGACTTCATCATAGAGATGATATCCTTTGGAGGTATTGGAATACCCCAAGAAGATAAATTTTCGACTTCTAGCACCAAGTTTATTTCTTTGTACCTTAGGCATCAAAGCATAATCGGTGGAACCAAAGACCCTAAAATTCTTTAGCGAAGGAATGTGACCATGCCACATTTCATGAGTTTTATTTTTTATTGTATTAGAAGGACACCTATTCTTTATGTAAAAAACACATAGAGCTGCATCAACCCAAAACATCAATTTTACATTCTTGAAAAACATCACAGAGCAAATCATATTTAAAATTGTCTTGTTCATTCTTTCAGCTATACCGTTCTGTTGGGGATTATAGGGCACAGCTCTTTAATGTTTGATCCCCTATTGGTGAAGATAGTTTTCAAATTCATTTGAAGTGTATTTTTTTCCATTATCAGTGCGCAAAGAGCTAAGTTTGTGCATCATTTTCAATCCATGCATGAAAATTCTTGAATGTTTGAAAAGCATTCGATTTTTTCTTCAATAATTAAATCCAACACATTCTGGTGTAATCATCAATAAATGTCATCATAAATCTATTTCCATTTGCAGAATAAACAAGCATGGGGCCACATAAATCTACTTGAATAAGCTCAAGTTTTCTATGTGCTCTGGAATGTGAATCATGAAAGGATTGTTTGCTATGATTTCCTAGAATACAAGCATCACATTGCTTATGTTTCCTAGAATTTGTAGGCAATCCAGTATCACCATTTTTCTTCAACAATCGAAGGTTGTCATAATTTAAGTGTTAAAATATAGCATGCCATAAAATAATTGGTGGTAGTGTACCTTCATCATAAAGGGAACTAAATGAAAATTTTTGTGCATTAGAAGCAGTACCTTGCAGCTTTAGGAGTCTTCCATATTCTATTCCTTGCATGATAAGTGAGCGATCTATTGCTTTTCTAACTTCAACCTTTCATCAAACATGCGAATGGAGTATCCTTATTGGCGGATGTGGACCAAGGACAACATGTTTCTCCTCAACTCAGCGAGGTATAGAACAACATGTAGAAGATGGTGTGGAAGACCAGGCAACTTAAGCCTGATTGTGCCAAGCCTTGATGGCTCGAGTTTAGATTTGTCTACAAATTATACTACTCCATCAACCTTGTCGGTAAATTATTCAAAAAAACGTTTTCGAAAAGTCATGTGACATGTTGATCCTTAATCTAGCAACCAATCATTTCTCCAAGAAGTAAGTGAACTATCAAACAAGTCTTCAGTTACTCCAATGTTACAAAGTGCTACAACATAATGAGCAGATTCAGGTGATTTAACTTTTTCTCTGTCATGATTTTTACCTTTTTTTTTTATTTCTTTGATGCTCAATTATGTCCCAAGGCAGCTTACATGTAGATGCATCATGCCAATATTTATTGCAGTGTATGCAATGAAGATCAAATTTTTCATTTTAAGTTTGTCTGCCCCCACCTTCCTCTGAAATTTCGTCTTCCTCTTCCTCTCCAGCCACCTCTTCCTCTAGAATAATCTTGAGCATGATTATTCTCTCTATGTGATAAACATACAAATTCTTCAGAAGATAGAGGGGTTGTATTCTTTCCAAAAGCCTTCCCTCTTTCTGAAAAATATTTCTCAAGGGAATCAAAGGTGATCTTCATGAGGTTTCCACTTGCTTTCAACAACTCAAGGTAGTGTGAGTAAGTGGGATATAATGACAATGTAAGCTATGAGATGTATGTCAACTTCTACACTAGTATTTTTTATGGCATGCATGATAGATATTACTTCAGATGCTAAAGCAAGAGCATCATCGCTTATAAAGTCAGGGTTGAATAGCTTAATCATTAATTGAACAATTTCAATTTTTGAATGTGATTCATAGAGTTCTTTTAATTTACTCAAGGCTTCATAGGCATTTGAAAATGGTGTAATATGGCGACTCACTTCTTCATTTACAGAAGCTACAATCATGGCATAGGCCTTGCAATTCTTGTTTTCCCAAATGGTGATCTCCTTGTCAGAGGCGGGCTTTGTCGGTGGATTGTCTCCCTCTCCTTCACAAATTCCTCTCCATAAATCATTAAAAATGAGAGTGTGCTTGATTTTCCGAGACCATTCAGGATATTTCTCCTTGCCAGAGAGAAATACTCCCAAACTAGATATGAGAGAATGCATTGTAAATATGTACTGTAAAAAATGTATTCTACTGGAAAAAGACTCACTTCTGGTGTAAAAATGTATTCTGCTCCAAAAAACTCAATTCTGGTTTAAAAAAATTAAAATTAAAAAAATTGTATATATATATATATATATATATATATATATATATATATATTTATTTATTTATTTATTTATTTATTTTTATTTTCCTGTACAGGTTTTTCTGGGGGAGGTCGTACATGGGAGAAGATAGACCTGGGGGAGGTGGGACCTGTGGAGGTCATATAGGTTGAGGTGAGGGCATAGGGAGGAGGGCAAAGGGCGAAGGGAGGGCAGAGGGCGGAGGGAAGAAGGAGGGTGGAGGGAGGGTGGATGAGTGAAGGCTCCTAAGCTAGTAGAGGGAGAAGGAGAGCATTGGGAATGGGGAGGAGAGCAACGGGAGGGAGTGATACGTGGAAGGGGCAACAGGAGGTAGTGCTATGCGGAGGGGGAAGTGGGAGGTAGGAGCGATGCGGGAGGTAGGAGTGCTGTCGGAGGTAATTAGCGACAGGAGGAGGGAGAACGGGAGCATGTAGGTGGGAGGAGAGAGCGGGTGGGAGGAGCGATGTGGGACTGCATGGAGAAGCCCATGAGGAGGATTCAGAGAGAGGGAGTTGATGAGGGAGCTTGGAGAAGTGGGCGCTGCAATGAGCTAGGGAGATGTGGGAAGGAGAAGTGTTGTGGAGAGAACAACAAAAAAAATCTTTCAAACAATTTTGAACATAGACCAGGAGGGTCGAAACAATTTTGAACGTAGAAAAACAATGCACAGTATTATGCAGGAGTGTGACAGAGGTGATAGTCTGTAAATAAATTCACAACAGAGACATTTTTGCAAAATTGTGGGAGTTACAAGGGCAAGGAGGCCAAAAAAAGAGCTAGCTTTGATACCATGTCAAGTCAAGAGGTAACCCCACAAAATGAACCATGAGGTTAGATTGAGGGTGCTCATGAATATATATATGGAGGTGAGACTATTGGGATCCATCTCCCAATGTCTCTTAGACTTCCTTATTTCCTATTTACACTAATGTACAATTTCACCCAATCCCTTAGGATTAGGTGTCAACATTAACATTCAGCCCTTTGGGATCAAAATTGGCTCCTACTACATCTTTTCTTTGAATGAAAAAACTTTGGTTCATGACAAGTATTTGGTGAGAGCATGTATACACACCCTATTATATATATATATATATATATATAGCCTTACACAGGAAAGAAAATATGCAGTTGTAGAGCATGGTATAAATATAAAGTAGACAATACTTACATATTTGATCATGATACACTATCATGTATAATAAATAACTAGACCAAACAAAAAAAAATTGTTTGGTATGATTGATTAAAGTAGAATTGAAACTATCATTACAAGAATAAAATTTCTCACATGGCAAGCCAAAGACTTTAGATTTCATATAGTTCACCATTACAAATAGTTGAGGCTTTAACTTTGTTTTCTAACAAGGTGTTTGTGCAAGGAATTCAATAATGGCAATGGTTCATGACAAACGGATACTCATATTTCTCTTCTTTGGTGAGAGCTATGAAAATAATTGCCCCAATATATCATTGTGTTTCTTAATCAACCCTTGTACAGAGTGGGTTGGTAACGTATCCATCAAATGGGAGGAAGATTCTGCAGTGGAGGCTACATTATGTTATAGGGGGAAGTCCTTTTTTCGTCTCAAAGTATCCAAAAATTTTTTTACTGGAAATATATTCAATACTATTGTTAGGGTCCTATAAATTTTTATAGGGTCAATTGATTATAGATGTTAATTATTGTATTTTAGACGTTGTAAATAATATTCCATATTGAAAATTATTTCCAAAAAAAGGTCAAAACATTCAGAAATTTAAAAAATATATGCTTGTAAGTCAAAATGCAGCATTAGAGGATAATTATGTATGTTTAGGTTAAATTAATCACATCATATAAATGTGATTAAATAAATTGTAATAAGGTCATGTTACTATAGTTTTATTTTATTATAAATTTGAAAACGACAAAAGGCTTTTATCATATTTGGTTAAGTGGTGCGCTCCAATCAATGACCTGATTATCACGTGCTCAGATCTACGGCCAATAGAGCTTTTCGCCCCCCCTCTCCATCCTAACTTTACCGATAAGGGGGGGGGGGGTTCTGAAACATGTTTTTACTCTCTTCGGTCCCATGCAATCTATCACTACCTCCGCATTTCGCACCCCCACCCTCTCAATACCGCAAATCACTCCTACCCCCATCTGAAAGTAGTTTTCTCCACTCCCACCATAATCTGCACTCCCGCTTACCATTCCATTATTATGCCTTCCTTATGTGCTCACACATCAATTCTTCCAACCATGTGCCTCCACATCATCCCCTACCTCCATGTCGCCTCCTGCCTCCACGTCATATGTTCGTTTCATGGTCAGTTAAAATAATTTTTTTTCCCTATATATCACAGTAATGTCAAACATGGTTTACAAAAAACTGAGAATGGATTTTAAAAACATGAAAGGTGTTTTTTTTTATAACATACTCACATACAAAAACCTCTCTCAGTTTTCAAACAACAATTATGGTTTGGGAGATTCAGAGAAATCTTTGTAGGCATATTTTCCCAATTTTCTCATTTTTAGTCATAGTTTACAAATGCAGTTTCCATGTAGGTGGAAATGAATTTTCAAAAACTTAAAGAGGTATTTGTTGCTAACATCCATATGTAAAAAAAATTCTCTCCATTTTTACGTAGAGATTATGGTTTGGGAAATTTGAAATAATCTTTGAAGGCACATTTTCCATAAATGTCATGTTTAGACATCTTTTTGTAGAGAAGATTGTGGCCAATATGAGATGAATCTTGAGAAACTGGAGGAGGCTTGTGTTCCTATGATGCCAAAAAAAAAATCCTATCTCACTTTTCACACAGGTATTACAGAATGAGAGATACAGTCACATCTTCACAGCCTATTTTTCTGACTGTGTAAAATCATGTTTTAGATATCTTTTTGAAGAGCATATTGTGAACTAGAGAATAATTTTCTGAAAATGAGAGATAATTCTGGAGGAAAAAGCTCAAAGACCGTTAGTGACTTGGAGGCCACCTCATAAAATAAAAGTTACTATCAAATTTGAATTTCTCTTCTTTGTCACCAAAAATCCCCAAAGATAGTTCTAAGTAGATTCATTAGTTTTGAATGTCCTACATTTCTGTTCTATTTGTGTAATACAATTAGAGATATTTGTAATAAATCTTGATATTTTTTTCAAGATATTTTAGTTTAGAATTTGTATAAATACTTCATCATTTGAAGTAATAGATGTTGTGATTTGTAATTATAAAGACTACCATCTATTGTAAATATGTTCACTCAGTTCAAGTGACCTCATAAATAATACAAGGACATTATTCGCAGGGTTCATGTGATGTACGAATTGGTGATGTTTTTCTCTCTTTCATGTTTTAACTCATTGTTTTCTCTCACTGCTATTTCTTAAAAGCTTAATTACATAACAGAAAATGTGACGAATGTGATTTGTTATAAAGAGAACCATATTCTAGTTGTTTGTAATTTATATGTTTTCTACTGAAGTCAAATTAAGGAATTCTTCAGTGCTCCTTAGTTTCTACTGAACCTTACATTTCTTTTGTTTGATATTCATTTAAAATTATGAAAGATCCAACTAGTGCAACCTAGATTACTCTATGAAACTCTTTTAAATTTTGATGCAGATCCGGTTAGCTCTTCTAACGCCATTGCCCAATGGCCTTCCCTTGCTATTCCAACCAAAAAAATTCAAAAACCAAACTCTAGGCTCTTTTACTAGCCTAAAATTCACATGAAACATAGCTAAATTTTACAGATATATCCCTCTCTAAAGTTGGTAGGGCTAGATCCCAGCTTCCGAAGCGGTTTTGATGTTACCCCCAAGGTACTTTTTTTCAGCCTTGAAATTACGGAGTGCTAACATAGTGGCGACCATACTGGGGAAAAAAAATTTATCTTCCTTAGAAAATTGTATTAGTTCCAGATCTAATTATTTATGGTGGATAGTGATCAGACACAAGAAGGTTGAATTATTCACCTCACGACTCCATGTTCAAAGTATCCAAAGCTTCAAAGTTTTCAGGGTGACTCCATTGTCAGAGAATCCAGGTTTTAGAGCATTCATGGCGAATCCACTACATGTTGATCATATTTTTTGTTGAACGAGATGACATGGTATGTTGCAAATCCTCTATCTTGTGAAGTTTTAAAATAATTAAGGGTTGAGTTAGCAGGGTTTCAAATTGATGAATATTTTTTAACGGTCGTGTTTCGTTGTTTGAAATTGAGAAAAATTTCTCCTGAAGGTAAAATTTGTTTTCTTGAGTTAGTTGTTTAAAGATTCAAGAAGGATATTGAACTTTTGGATTTTCAGATTCATTCATATAATTTCCAAGATCCTAAACAATTCTTGGAAAATATTCCTTCTCGAAACCAAGAGGATACTGTATTGCCTTTTGATTTGCAGATTGATGAGAATTATGTTTTCAAGTATAAGACTGAAACTATAGAGTTAGAATCACAGTTTCACCTTGAGGATACAACTGATGAAATCATCCATGATCCACTGGTCATTGAAGAACTGAAAGCTAACATAATAAATCATGCTTTTATTGATCCTATAGCAGATACATGGAGGTTATTTTATGCTTAAGTGTTTAACCATGTTTTCACTATAAGGACGAGAACCATCATCGGTTTCCATTACATGTTACAACTTTGATTTTCGGGACAAATAGTCAATTTTTACATTTCATATGCTAACAATAAGTCAAGTAGTCCACTTTTTTCAGCAACTACTTGACTGGCTTCATTGGCATCTTTATATTACTTGATTCAACATGATTTTCGTAAGTATAGGGTAGGTAGAAGTGTGCAAATAAGCTCATTGCTTTGAGCATCTTTCGAGGCATTCTTTCGAGTTTCAATTCATTGTGTTTCAGATTTCGGTTTGTAGACAGGTTGTTATTTCAGTTTGATATTTTCAGTCACAAATATTTTATGGCAGAGCATGTTGCTGACTTGGTATCATCCAAATGGATCAGGCTACTAGTCTATGGTGTTCTTGGCACCTCATAGGGAGAGTTCCATCTCCAGCTGTAGCCCATGTTAGGGTCATATAAATTTTTATAGGGTCTCTTTTTTATAGATGATGATTATTATATTTCAGATGTTGTAAATAATATTCTATATTGTAAATTATTTCCAAAAAAAGGTCAAAACCTTAAGAAAAAAAAAAAAATATATGCTTGCAAGTCAAAATGCAGCATTAGAGGAGAATTAATTATGTTTATGTTAAATTAATCACATCTTTTAAATGTGACTAAATAAATTGTAAAAAGGATTTGTTACTACAGTTGGATTTTATTATAAAGTTGAAAGCCGCAAAAGGCTTTTGTCGTACCTGGTTAAGCAGCACACTCTAATCAACGACCTCATTATCACCCACTCAAATCTACGGACAATAGAGATTTTCTACCCCCCCCCCCCCCCCAATCATCCTACCTATACGGGTGGGCGGGGGGGTTTCTAAAAGTGGCTTTACTCCTACTAGTCCCACACAATGTGTCACTACCTCCGCATTTTGCCCACCCCCCCCCCCCCCCTGAATACCACAAACCACTCCTACCCCCCTCCGAAAGAAATTTTCTCCACTCCCACCATAATCTGCACTCCCGCTTACCATTCCATTCTCATTCCTTCCCTCTATTCTCAGATGTCAATTCTGCCAATCATGTGCCTCCACATCATCCCCTACCTCGATGTCACCTCCCGCCTCCATGTCATATTGTTGAAAAGTGTAACTAGGTCGGTCTTCATGTTGAATATGTACTTATGTCTATATGTAAAGAAGAAGTCAAATATAATCAAATATATTTGGTGTACTTGCTTCATGGGTTTCATGAGAAATATTTTTATGTCGATACACTTCTTCTTGATGTCTACTAGGTTTGGGTCTTCTAGGCATAGAATAAAATTATGTGTCATGTATATATATGAATGAATTTGTCTTCAGTATATTATCCAGATATTGTCAAAGCCTTGTATTACATCCAAGAAGTTTATGGAAGAAAATGTCCTCAAATGGATCTCTCTCAAATTATGGAATAAGAAGCTTATATGAGTTGTTGAAGTCGACCTACAAGACTACATACAGGTCGGCCTAAAAGCAATGTCATCACCAATATATATACCTCTGTTCATGTGGATACTAGGTACACAATTCAATGCGGATTACTCTAAAAATTACAGATAAGTCTGAGCCAAAATTATAGGAAGATTTTGTGGATCTATTACAGGAAGCATTTGCGGATTCAATACAAAAGGGAATTACGGATACCACAGTAGAGACAATGTGAATATATACTAAGAGAGTGCAGAACCTACAGCACTGATCGTGCAGATACCACACAGAATCTACAACAGACTTCAGTGTGGACATATACTAAGTTACAATGCGGATAAAAGGAAAGACTTCAATATGGATAAATTAAGGGACAGTGATCATAAGGAGAAGCTGGATCAATAAGGAGAAGAAAATAGGAGATAGATAAAAGAAGAACAGAAGTGTGGATAAGAGATAGTGATCATAAGGAGAAGTGGGAGCAATAGTGAGGAAGGTAAATCCTTGATTTACCTTCTCACGGTTCAAGCAATTCAAATAGAAGTATACACAAGGTGAATATCAAGGTTCTGGAAGAAAAATCTAGGTCTATGATCTAAGTTTGGGTCATGGTACTTGTCATTTGAAGATCGATAAGAAGAATTGTTTGCGGGTTTTCCTCTCCAAGAGGGAGAGGTTTTTCCTTGGCTCTAGGAGCCTAACTTTTGTGTCTTGCGCATTTCGATAATTGACTTGATGAAAAATTAAATAAGATAATACATAGCTAACGCATATAAGCTCACAAGTAATTACCAAGAAGATAATTTGTATTAACCTACAGCCTTCCAAATTCTCAACATGGTATCAGAGGTAAGGTGCTGAACATAAGGGCTGTTTGTCAACAAAGACACTCAAAGAAGCAAAGACCAAAGTTTGGGTTGGAAAGACAAACCAGTTTGCAAGGAAGACTATCTAGCTACTTCATGTGAGAAGATCAACTCATTTAGGAAATTAATCTTTGGCAACAAAAGATTTGCACTCAAGACATTGTTTGAAGGAAATATAAACTTCTGAAGATAGTCATTATAATCAGGATTCAAGTACAACAACATTGAAGAAAGGAAACCCTTGAATTCATTCTCAATCATAATCAAGGAAGCTGCAAGAAAATCCACTCAAGTAAGCATTCATGGACCTATCTATCAAGATTCCTTTTTGTAAAGAAAGCAACAAGCTGGTTGGATCATCAAACTTCAGTGCATAGAAGAAGAGAACAGACTTAAATTTAATTGAAGACAAAGTAATGGACTATATCGAAGGATTTATTGTTCAACCTCCAAAATAAGATACTTCAGCCCATCCCAAGTACATGAAGGGAGAAATTAGAGCCCAAAGGATTCTCATAAAATCCATCAAAGATTCTCTCATTCCCTATGTATCAAAACTAAAGACTACAAAACAAATATATGAGAAATTGGTGGAGCTATTCTCTATGAGTACTACAGGAGAATCAATATCTTTGAGACAAGAACTATACAAAATGAAATTATCAAGGGAATCAGGAATCGCTCCATACTTTATGAGGATTTCTGAAATAAGAGATCAACTGCAGGAACTAGGAGAAGTGATGTCTGACACTGAGATTACAATAGTGGTGTTGAATGCTCTACTAGAGGAATGGGGAAGCTTCAGTTCTAATCTATATGGGAAGGAAGAAGCCACTCCATTCGGTGATTTATGGTCTCTATGTAAAATAGAGGAAATAGGACTAAAGGCTAAAGCTGATATAAGACCAAGTGAAGAGAATCATGCCTTTGCAACCTCATACAGGAAGAAAAGAATATTTGGAAAATTTGGTCCTCAGAATAAAAGAAGAAATATTGACAACGTGTGATGCTTTGGATGTGATGAGCTTGGAAATTATAAAAGATATTGTCCTAAATCTGGAAAGGACAAGAGGAAAAAGGAAGAAGCCCATGTCACTTATGAAAGAGAAGAACCTGATGCTAAAAGATATAAGAAGGAGGAAGCAAGAGATCTCTATTATGATTTAGATCATCTTCCTCTGTAAGTGATCTTCGATTAGTTGTAAAATTGTATAATAGCATGTGCATTAAGAAGCATCTTGATAAAATCATGGAAGGAGATCTCGGTGAAAAAGCTTCTGGAAAATATCTCTACTAAAATAAAGAAGTCATCAGATCAAGGTTCATCATGGAGACAGAATTTTGGGATGTGATGACATATTGTTGAAGCAGGTCAAATAAATGAAGCTCTTCATTCAAGAGAAACTGCTACAGGATGACACAAGAAAAATAGGTATGAGGTATGCAGACATATAAGCTGATATTGGATGTTGTGAAGTCATGTCATATGGTTGCAGGTAATATACCTCTGTATTTAGGAGTATGATCTATGAAGAAGGATCTCTCAGTGCACTAACATATGAAATCAACATAATATGACCTCATAGAATATGAGGTGGTTGTATATGAACAAGAAAATAGAAAAGTTGTATGTTCCTAAGAATCAAGAATGTGCAAAAAGGATGAGATCATGAAATGCAACCATGTCAAGAGGAAGTTATCATGTGGAGGTCAAGAACATGTGACTAGGAGATCTCTGGGAAAGATATGTAGATTCTAACAAAAGTCTGGTAAAGAAGAAGACCCTTGGAAAAACATATCATTAGGAGATGTGTCAATCTGTATGAAGGATGCCAATGCCTACAGGAATATTTCATGGTAAAATATCATTAGTAAGGTAACTTTTTTTCTAAGAGGTTCATATAAATATGTTTATCTGGATGAATTTGTGCAGGTTTGCTAATCATGAGAAAGGATGTATGATCCTTGGATATGATAAGAAGGAAAGCAGCACGGCATAACAATGGACCAGATAAGGAAGACTGATGAATCACTTTCTGATAGTTGACATGATTTAGGATGAAAATGATGGATGATCTGTGCCCTATGAAGGTAAAAGTTGGAGATTCCTCAATTTTGAAATACATGACATCAAGGACATGAATTCCTCATGAGTAGCTGGGTGTCTCACCATTGCTGCTGGAGGACCCTGGTTAAGAGGGAGCCTGATGATAAGTTTCTTACTTGGAAGAAACTTGGTAATTCCTAAGAATGGTCTTATGTACATTCCTTGTATAAGAATGAGTACATTCCCTTGTGGAATAGGTCCTCCCTGGTTGAGAGGGAGAGATAGACACATCATTCTAGTCTTGGGAAGATAGAATGGAGGATTGGGTAATAATCTGGCATTCTATACTCTTCGAGAATGTGTTAGGGCATTCAAGATAAGAGTAGTCAGGGGCTGATACTCCTTGAAGGCTAGCTACCCAAGAGAAGAATAGTCCAAGAAGGTCATACTTTGGGAGCACCAAGGTGGAGTATGTACCTTGGAGAGACAATGACGAAGGTGTCTATAAGTCATGTGTCTCACCAGCATTGTAGCCCATTGTCTCGTTGAGAGATGGGGTTGTCAGTCAAGGCCTTTCATTAGGACAATGTTGGTTGATATGATGCTATACAGATGAAATTACCAATCCGATTCTTCTTATGAGACTCTTCAGTTTGAAATTAACCATGTACCTGTATGAATACCTCCCTAGTTAAGAGGGAGTGTTGAAAAGTGTAACTAGGTCGGTCTTCATGTTGACTATGTACTTATGTCTATATGTAAAGAAGAATTCAAAGATAATAAAATATATTTGGTGTACTTGCTTCATGGGTTTCATGAGCAATAGTTTTATGTAGATAGACTTGTTCTTGATGTCTACTAGGTTTGGGTCTTCTAGGCATAGAATATAATTATGTGTCATGTATATATATGAAGGAATCTGTCTTCAGTATATGCTCCAGATCTTGTCAAAGCTTTTTATTATATCCAAGAAGTTTATGGAAGAAAATGTCATCAAACCGACCTCTATCAAATGATGGAAGAAGAAGTTGTTATAAGTTTTTTAAGTGGGCCTGCAAGACTACATACAGGTCAGCCTAAAATCTATGTCACCGCCAATATATATACCTTTGTTCATGTAGATAATAGGCACACAATTCAATGCAGATTACTCTGAAAATTACAGATAAGTCTGAGCCAAAATTACAGGAAGATTTGGCGGATCTATTACAGGAAGAATTTATGGATTCAATACAAAAGGGAATTGCAGATACCACATCAGAGATAGTGTGAATATATACTAAGAGGGTGCAAAACCTACATCAATGATTGTGCGGATATCACAGCAGAATCTACAACAGAATTCAATGCAGAAATATACTAAGTTACAGTGTAGCTAAAACAAAAGACTTCAATACGGATAAATTAAGGGACAGTGATAAAAGAAGAATAGAAGTGCGGATAAGAGACAGTGATCATAAGGAGAAGCGGGAGCAATAGTGAGGAAGGTAAATCCTTGATTTACCTTGTCACAGTTCAAGAAATTCAAATAGAAGTATACACAAGGTGAAGATCAAGGTTCTGGAAGAAAAATATAGGTTTAGGATCTAAGTCTCGGTCATGGTACTTGTCATTTTAAGATCGATAAGAAGAATTCTTTGTGGGTTTTCCTCTCCAAGAGGGAGAGGTTTTGCCCTAGCTCTAGGAGCCTAATTTTTGTGTCTTGCGCATTTCAATAATTGACTTGATGAAAAATTAACTAAGAGAATATATGGCTAACATAAATAAGTTCACAAGTAATTATCAAGAAGAGAATGTGTATTAAACTAAAACCTTCCAAATTCTCAACACATATGTTCGTTTCATGGTCAGTTAAAACTATGTTGTTTCCCTATACAACACAGTAATGTCAAACATGGTTTACAAACAATTAAGAACAAATTTTCAAAAACTGAAAGAGGTTTTTTTTTACAACATCCTCATATAAAAAACCTCTCTCATTTTTCTAACATCTATTATGGTTTTGGAGTTTCGCAGAAATATTTGCAAGAATATTTTCAAATTTTTTCTTGTTTTTAGTCACAATTTGCAAATGCATTTTCCGCACAGGTGGAAATGAATTTTCAAAAAATGAAAGAGGTTCTTGTTGCTAACATTTGTATTTACAAAAACCTCTCTCCCTTTTTACACATAAATTATGGTTTGGGAAATTTGAAATAATATTTGAAGCCACATTTTCCAAAAATGTCTTGTTTAGTCATATTTTTGCAGAGAAGATTATGGCCAATAAGATATGAATCTTAAGAAACTAGAGGAGTTTTGTGTTCCTACAATGCCAAACTAAAAATTTGTATCTCGTGTTTTACACAGGTATTAAAGAATGAGAGATACAGACACATCTTCACAGCCTATTGTTATGACTGTGCAAAATATTTTTATAGATATTTTTTTGCAGAGTGTATTGTGAACAACGGGAGAAGAATTTTGGGAAACTGAGAGAGAATTCGGGAGGAAAAATCTCAAAGAAAGTTAATGACTTGGAGTCCACCTCATCAAATAAGAGTTACTATCGAATTCGAATTTCTCTTATTTGTCACCAGAAATCCAGAAATATAGTTCCAAGTGGATTCATTACTTTTGAATGTCCTATATTTCAGTTCTATTTGTGTAACACAACTAGAGATATTTTTAATAAATATTGATATTTTTTCAAGATATTTTAGTTTATAATTTGTATAAATACTTCATCATTTGAAGTAATATTTGTTGGGATTTTTAATGAGAAAGACTACCATTCATTGTAAAGATGTTCAATGAGTTAAAGTGACCTCATCAATAATACAAGGACATTCTTCACTAGATTCATGTGATGTACGAGTTGGTGATGTTTTTCTCTCATTCATATGTTAATTCATTTTTTTCTCTCGCTGATATTTCTTAAAAGCTTAATTACATAATAGAAACTGTGAAGTCAAATTATTGAATTCTTCATTGCTCCTTAATTTGCACTGAACCTTACATTTCATTTGTTTCATATTAATTTAAAATTCTGAAAGATCCAACTAGTGCAGCCTAGCTTTCCCTGTGAAACTCATTTAAATTTTGATGCAGATCAAGTTGGCTCTTTTTACTCCATTTCCCAATGGCCTTCCCTTGTTGTTCCAACCAAAACAATTCAAAAACCAAACTCTGAGCTCATGAAATAGCCTAAAATTCACATGAAACATAGTTAAATTTTATAGAGAGATCCCTCTTTGAAGCTAGTAGGGCTAGATCCTAGCTTCCAAAGTGGTTCTGATGTTACCTCTGAGGTTTTTTCTTCAGCCTTCAAATTATAGAGTGCTAACAACTACTACTACCCAGGACCTATATGATTTTGATGGACATTGGGATCAGTGTTGATAGCCATCCCCTTACTCTTTTTTATGTTATTAATTCAATCTAATTTTTTTGACTGTCAGTGATGTAGAGTTTGGAAATTTTACATCTATATCTGCATTGCAGGTAGATCAATTAGTATGTTAGTAGAGTATTATTAGTAGAACAATCACCTTCTGCAATTATTTTATGCTCGTCTTGGAAAGTTATGGGTTCTCCAAACATGGTGATAATTTCTATTTAGTTGTCAACCTATGATAGAAAACTTACTAAACCTTTGAGGATTTTTCTTCATTTTCCTATCACATTAGGTGGAAAGGCTATGCTAGTTGATGTGGTGGTGGTGGATGACCTTTTGGACTTCACTATGTTCCATGTCCTCTAACTTTAGGTGGAAATATTGTTCTAGTTGATGTGGTGGTGGTGGTACTCTCACTTTAGGTGGAAATATTGTGCTAGTTTATGAGGTTGTGGCGGATGGCCTTTTGGACTTCACTATGCTCCATGTACTCTCACTTTATGTGGAAATATTTTGCTAGTTGATGTGATGGTGGTGGCCCTCTCACTTTAGGTGGAAATATTGTGCTAGTTTATGTGGTGGTGGTGGATTGTCTTTTGGACTTCACTATGCTCCATGGACATAGAAATATTGTGCTAGTTGATGTGGTGGTGGAGGATGGTATTTTGGACTTCACTATGCATGGGTATGATTATATCTATTCTATGAAAGTTGTGGTATCTATGCGCTTCTTAGGAATGAACTTCCTTAAATTTCCTAATTTCATTTTCTTCTTCATGAGAGCATGGAATCTGAATCCCACATATCTTCAGTTTTAATTATTCATTCTCTACCTCCAACTCAGCCAAGTTGTTTTTCTTATTCATTAGTTTTTGAATTTGTTAATTTTCATTTGAAAAACTTTATTAAAATACACAGGACCATATTAAATCTTAAGGACCTTATTTCAGGACGCCCCTTTTTATATTCCTAGTATTTGGGTAGACGCTACCCCACCATAAGTAAATATTTATATGGCATCATAACTTTAATATTCAAAGGTTTCTGAGAAGGGGCTTTAACATTGGTGGTTTCCTCCTTGATACTTGGTACTAGCAGTTGATTAAGTAAATTATCCAATGGGGGCATGGAAGCCCTTGCTTTTTCTATCTAAGATATTGATTCTTTTAGATCTCACAATTTCTCAAATGTTAAGATACAATTCTTGCTTACATATTCTACCATATTCTAAAGGAGACAATGCTTACTTACATATTATATCATGATACACTATCATGTATAATAAATAAATACACCAAATAGAAAACAATAGTCTGGTATGATTTAGTAAATATAACCGAAATTATCATTAGAAGAACATGATTTCTCAGATGGCGAGATAAATATTTTAGATTTTGTACTATTCAATATTACAAATAGTTGAAGTTTGCGCTTCGCTATCTAAGAATGTATCTATACAGGGGATTCAGTGGAGGCAATAGTGCATGGTAAAAGAATACTTATATTTTTGTCCTTTGGTGAGAAGCATGAAATGAATTTCCCCAAGCTATCATTTTTATTTTTTCCCAGCTCCTGCACTAAGTGGGTTGGAAATGTATCAGTCAAATGTGGGGAGTATGGACTGGAGGCTGTGTTATGTTACAGAGGTAATCCCCTTTTTAGGGTTAAAGGATCCAGCACAAGGATTACTAGCAAAATATTTAGTACTGTTACTACCCAGGACCTATATGAGATCGATGGACATTCGGAACAATACTAATAACCTTCCCCTTCTCTCTTTTATATGTACTATTTACTTCAATCAATTTTTTTCTCAGTCAGGGATGCGATGTTTGGTTATTTTACATCCACATAGGTATTTTGTAGGGTCTTTTCTTTCAATAATGTTGAAATGAGAAAGATAAGGAAACTCTATGATGCTAAGGAGACAATCACAAGGCTCAAAACACCAGTCATTAAAAATCCATGGGTAAATATATCTTTTGAACCTATATTGAAAGCCAATAGATTCATTAATACAGGTCCATGTTAAGAGCTGAGAGGTATATGTTTTTGGGTTCTAGGGTTTTGTTAATTTTATTTTTTTTCGGTTCTATGTTTTTTTTAATTTTAATGTTTATGGGTTCTAAAGCCAGTGGATTCGTTAGTATAGGTCCCTCTTATGAACTGATAGGTATCCAATCCAATTCTTTGAGATGGATTTTGGGTTTTTTATTTTTTATTTTTTATTTATTTGGGTTATGGTTCTCAAACTACTGTGGTTGTCGTTATTTGTAGAATCCGGATTTTCCATAGTATCATATTTAATCACTAGCTATATGGCATTAACAGGGTTTGGATCCAACATAGTCTGCACTTGTTTGGTTGGATATGAGTGAGAGCATGTTGAAAAAGGATTAGATTAAGGTGAAAGAATCAAAGAATATGGTGGAAGATAGGCAATGAGTATGTAATGTGCCCTTGTGGCCAACCAAGTATATAGTTGCATGTTCTCTACATGTAGTCAAATTCTCTTCATATAAAGGATAATGAAAGTCAAATATCTTGTCCACTATATTACTCACTAGAATAACCTCACCAAAATTTGAGGGAGAATTAGCCACATCATGAATTTCAGCTTGAGAAAAAAAAAATTGGAGTTTGAACATACTAAGTAATAGTATAATGTTGTTATCAAATAGGTTTGAACCTATGATGATGTGTCTTCTGGAAACTTTACTTGTTCGAATAAAAACATACTCTATCATCCACCTTAAATTAATGGGAAACTCAATGTCAATCATAAAACTTTATGTACTTCTTTTGTGTCTGATGCGAAATATCCTTGATTTGGCACGTGCCTTACAAATATTTTTGATAACACAAAGGGATAGCTTTGTCTTGTTATTTTAGAGAATAACAACTAGTAGGAGTATGTAGAGCAACAAGAATCTCATATGGAAAAAAAGTTGAAAATTGTAACAAACCTCAAAAGGAAAATGTCATGTAACTATGTGAGAAGAGTTGTTCTAGTTGTGTTGAATACTTTGAAAGTACATTTGATAAGAGTCGATTATAAAGAGTGAAATATTCAAACTTCTAGAAAAATAATCAATGGACATGATAAAAATATACATTATAAAACAAATTGGTTTGGTATTATGTTTGCGTTCTCTAGAGAGGGAGACATAGTTGAATTGTAAGGCCTTTAAAAGCTTTACATTGATTTCATTGAAGGACTTAGGTGGCTAGGAAAGCTAGGGAGCAAGCTAGCAATCTTGAATCAAGTATCATTACCCACTTTTTACAAAAAATAATCGGGTTTTCACAATTATAGATAATGTTGAAAATAGCTTCCGTATGATATAAAAAGTGCAATAAAAAATATGGTTTTCACTGTTATTGGAAATGTTGACAATATCTTCTATTTATATAAACAATTTCTTAATAAATCTAACATGTAGCCAATGCTAGCTGAACCAAGAAGCGGTTGAAGAAAAGCCTGATGATCTAACGTATGAATTTAACTCGGAAAGGTGCATGATTTATGGCATGCAGGTACTTCTGGCGTCTGTTTATTATTGGACCAATGTTGTAACAGAGAAAATCATATATAATTGAAATAGTAACTATACCTAAATCTCATGTTTCGCAGCGTGTCTTTGTGAAATTTTGTATATAAATCCATAATACCCCAATCAACGTCGGAAAATAAGTTATAAATTCATTTGTTGTCAAGGTCAAAATATAAATACGAAGCAGGGTACCTGGTTGTTTGATCTACCTTTCAAATGTTGCAACAACAGGTGAACAATCATTTTTTCTAGACTGCAGTGGGTGAATTCTAATCTCATTGCGCAGCAAGAAGGGGAAAGTAGCAAGCAGGGGAAATAGGGGAGTTTTTTTGTGAAAAATTGGTGCACGTTTGCATTTCGATTTGAACAGACATGGACAGAGCTTGGTGGAGTGGAGTCAATGCAGCCGTAGTAAATGTAATGGAGAACCAGAGAGGAGATGATAGAGACGGGCACCGGAGGACGAGAGGTGATGGGAGATTCCAGCGAACATCAGTCAAAGGGATAAGGGACTACTCTAATTATTAATAATATTAATGACTAGAAATTCCTAGAGGTGCAAAGGAATGTCTAAAGGAAGAGCTAAGAGCTGGGAATATGGAAGGAAACTATCTTCTTGTGTTACATATCAATGTCACGCCGAAGGGGAAAAACTTTCTAACCTCAAACTTCATGAACCATTCTAGTCCTTGCAATCAAAAGAGATTGTGTCAATGAATGATGTGATCTCTACTTGATTCTTATCTGTATGTTATGAGACCAAGTTATGAAATCGGATAAATAAACAAGTATAACTATTTTTTTTGTCATTTTAAAAATAGAAAAAAGTTTGATAGTCAATCTGACTATAACCCTCAAGAACAAGTATTCTCTTAATGGCCTTGATTTGATTCTTTCCCCAAATATTGGAGTCATACTTGAGTCAACTTAGTGCTCGAGGAGTTTGGTAAAAAGACAATTAAAAGACCGGTAATTAACAGGCCAAGCTCCATTGATACAATTGCAAGCACCTCCTATGAAAATATACAGGCTTAACCAGCAGAAACTGAAAGAATCAAATGCAACGGAAAAAGATACTCATGATGGAGTTCAAGGACTTCAAGATAAATTTGAAAAATGAATCGAAATTCTGTGTGTTAATCTTTGACCAGTCATTGAAAATCAAGATGTTTGTTACATTAAAATAAATTTGGCAACATTGACCTGAATTTGGTCTTCAATTTGTATAGAAAAAAGTATAGAAACATGCACAGCACCAGCAAGGGACCGTTAAAAAAGACTCAAAGGAATCTTCTCATCAACAGTTGGCTTCCTCAAAATCCTACAATTTTGTTTTCTCAAAGTAGCTATATTCCTTTTTCCTGAAAAAATAGGTAACGTGAGGTCTTATTTGATGATTATTGACTCTTGATAAATCAATGTATAATAGTGGCATTGTTGTACATCTTGCAAACACTTACTGACAGTTTACATTTTCAAGAGAATAATGTTGTACATTTTGGAAATCAACCATGCATGAATTAAAATTTTTGCAAAACAACTTAGTCAGGTCCGCATATACCTCTTGCCAGAGATAAAGATGAGCTAGAAACGCTGATAAAAAATTTCCACATGTTAGCATTATATTTTAATAGGAGGGAACGATGAAAATCGAGCGAGGAGATTGGCTGGGCTGAATGGTATTTTCCGAGCCAACTCCGCCTTTCACCATAATTATAATGTTTGAGTAACATGGTAAAAAAAACATTTCTTTCAGCACGGGGAAAGAAAGGACATTAAAATTTACAAATTACACAAGCATAAGTAGGGACAATGCAAAAGGTTTATTTTCTATCTAAAACAACTCCCAATATTGCGCATGAATTGCCAGATTGCTTCACATACAACCTTGTGTGCAACCTCCTTCATTGGTTTCAGTTCCTCCAGTGTAAGAAGTCCCATTAATCTATAGGGTTGCTGTAAAATTTGAACAATGTACATTTCCTTCTTTCGTAATTTCATAAGAAAGATTCAAAATTTGATCACGAAATACAGAGAAGAATGGTAGTGTCTAAAAACATTGTTGCTGGGATCCCACTGGTAACCTCGACCAAATTTACCTTGAGTGTTTTTTCTTTTAAATAGGTTGTAGAGAAAAATCGTAACAAAATCATGAGTTCTCGTAAACCTGAAGCTGAAAACCACGGTTAACTTGACCATTCTATTTTATCTGAACCAGCCTAACAAAATGTTCTTCCTCCTAAAGCAAGCTCCCGAAGGATATTTTTAGGTAGTCTTGTCTCCATGATTGGTTGCCAGAAATGTTGCAGATTTTTTGCTAGGCTCAATGAGACGATTGCTTTGAGTGATAGCCAGCATCAGGTTGACGGCCCAACTATCAGAGCACCTATTTGTGAGTTGGTTGAGCAAACCAGTTCTGCAGCCTGTGAGCCCGAGGAGTCAGCATTGTTGTAATATTCTCCTACGGGGTGGGATTTCTACCTTCACATTAAGAAGTAAAAAGAAGTGTGGCAAAATTTTGGCTAATGATAGAAAATGCCTAATCTATTATCAGTTTATCTAATCTTTTTATGCTCACATAAGTTCAGCCAAAGTTACTCTATTCATGTCATCATGGCAGATTCTGCTATGGAAAATTTTTGGCAAATGATAGAAAATGCCTAATCTATTATCAGTTTATCTAAGTTATTCATGTCATCATGGAAGATTCTGCCTCCCAAATTTCGCAAAATTAAAGTTTATGCTTAAAATAGAACTCTAAAACAACGAATTAAAGATTCTCAATATGGAACCCGCAACAGTTTCAGAAACAACCAAGGAAAGCACTAGCTACGTCTCTAGTTATTGACAATTACAGCAATCTATACAATAAACAAGTTTAGATGCATTCCGCACATCACAATCTAGAGTATTCTAATCACGATGGTGGTAAATCAATGTAATGGAGCAACTATACTGACAGATCTGAAGAGGCCTTGACAATGATCATTGATCAAGAGCACCCATTTTACCATAAAGAAGCTAATAAGGTTCAATGGTTCATTCAAGCACTAGTGAGCAAACTCTGACCCGATTGACAAAGGCTCCAGCCTTAGTGGGGACACATACTCACAATTTGACTGAATTGATTACATCGAGCTCATTACAAGCTGCTAATTCAACCAGAACTGTGGTATTTACATATTCTAATAAGTTTTCATCCTGGTAAAGGGATACCTAACATTCACAGGGAAACAAAATTTGCATCATGAATAAGAAGAAGTCATTTCCAGTGTTTAGAAAAGTGGTAAAGAAAACCATCTACTGCTAAGTCAGAGTCACTGGAGCACCTTGTGCCTATGCTGCTAAATTTTATCAACAAATAGGGATCACAAATTCTAATCATTCCTGCAGAAAGTAATTTTTGTTTTGGGACTCTTTGTATATATGTGTCTATATACAACGAGAATAATCTTTTGAGAAAAGTTTCATGAAATAGAAAAGAAAAAAAAGGAGGCACTTCCATTCAAGTGAACTAAAACATACTTAAAACTGGAGGAGCCCGCTCCCCTTATTAATAAAATCTTCGACAACAGCATGACCTCCAGAAATATTCTCATCCATGAAATAATCTCAGCCATTTTGTGTTTGAATCCCAAAGATGGACCATATTTTTAGGCCATTCATTGTTACACTGCACTTGAATCAATAAGTATGGTCTTTGCTGTCGTTTCCAGTTTGGTATACGGGAAATGGAAAAGTGTTGTTCCGCAATCTCTGCTTCAAATATTAGTAGATTGAAGGAAGCATACTTTGGAGTACTAAAACAGTATGCAGGCACATTTCCAGTCAGGTTTTATTTTTAGTTAATTTCGTGGTATTGTCTTTTCAGTGATGGAAGGTTAAGTCAGCTCATCATCAATTTGACTAAGAAAATGATTGAATTACAAAAAGCAAAAAACAAGAAAGTTGATGGTCCCATAAACTATTTTTAGTCTCCTGGGCTTTAAAATACCAGCCTAGATCCATCTTAACTCCGGATCTATCAAGCGCGATCAAATCTCTCCAGGTGAAAACCTCTTTTTTGAGTACAAAACTTGAAGAAAGGTTTTCACCTCGAGAGATTTGATCCCTCTCGGCCCTTGATAAATCCGGAGTTGAGATGGATCTAGGCTGGTTTCAGTCATGTGCAACCAAGAAAAATCTATCAATAATATGAGGAAAATATGCTTAATTTTATCAATAATATGTAAATACATCTAATATTAACATAACCATTTTAAATATGTTAAATATGTCTGAGATTTATTGAGTCATTTTAATTTGAAATTTGATTAGTTACCTCAGTTTGTTGAGATGATAAATACTGTAAAATAACTTTAATGATGAAATAAAATTTTGAATGCAAAATGACAATGTAATAATATTGAATGATAGAAACTGTGAATAATAAGAATGTAGTCAATTACGAATAGTCTTCATTGTAATCGATTTCAAACTGTTTTCTTCTACTATTCTTATTTTCACCCATGTTAGTTTTATCATATTTTCATATTGATTATTTGAAAAGGATAGTTGGAATCGTAAACCATTTAAATATTTAGCTCGAGCTATTGTAGTAAACATCATACCTTGTCTCTCTTGCTCTCCAATATTAATAGGTTGAATTACTACAACACAAAAATCAATGTACATTGTCAATAATTTTTTGTGCTTACACTGAAATCATTGCAGACACACTATTAATCCAATAAATTTAAAATTAATGTACCATCATACATCCAATTACATCAAATTAGAAATCAACATATACACTGAAATCAATGCAACTAATGCAAGAAATCAAATAATAATAGAAAACAACATCTACACTAAAATCAATGCATCTAATGCAAGTAATCAAATATGATTAGAAATCAACATATACACTATAATAAATGAGTCTAGTTCAAGTAGGAAAATAGGATTTAAAACCAACATCTACATTGAAATCAATGCATCTAGTGCAAACAATCAAATAGGATTAGAAATCACCATCTACACTTAAATAAATGCATTTAGTGCAAGAAATCAAATAGGATTATAAATCATCTACATTTAAATCGATGCATTTAGTTAAATAATCTACATTTAAATCAATGCATTTAGTGTAAGCAATCAAATATAATTAGAAATCAACATCTACATTGAAATTAATGCATCTAGTGCAAGCAATCAAATAAGATTAGAAATCACCATCTACACTGAAATCAATGCATTCAAGGCAAGCAATCAAATAGGATTAAAATTAATCTACATTGAAATCAATTCATCTAGTGCAAGAAATCAAATATAACCAAAAATCAAAATCTACATTAAAATTAATGCATCTAGTGAAATCAATCAAATAGGATTAGAAATCATCATCTACACTGAAGCTAATGCATTTAGTGCAAGCAATCAAATAGGATTAGAAATCATCTACATTAAAATCAATCCATCTAGTGTAAGTAATCAAATATCAGTAGAAATCAACATCTACACCAAAATCAATTCATCTAGTGCAAGAAATCAAATAGGATTAGAAATCACCATCTACACTCAAATCAATGCATCTACTGCAAGAAACCTTCTTCCCTCTCTCCCCCATATATATCTATATATCCCTCCATCTCTCATTTTTCTCTTTATCTCACCCCACCAAACACACACACTCTCTCACTCCATATCTATCAATTTCTTTGTCCCTACCTCCTTCTCTCCATCTATCTTTTTTCTCTTCACCTTACATCTATATGTATATCTCACTCTATCTCTCTATATCAACTCCAAAACATAAACTCTCCTTCTCCAATCTATCTATCTATCTATCACTCCCTCCTCCTCTCTCTCTCTCTCTCTTCCCCTTCCCTCCCTCTCTCTCGCTTCTATCTCTCTTCCTTCTTGCTACCCTTTCTTCCTCTCTCTCCATCTTCTTTATCACTCCCTCTCTCTCTCTCTCTCCATCTTTCACCCTCTATGTCCTTATTCTTACCTCCCCCTCTCTCCCTCTCCATCTTCATATCTCTTTCCCTACCTCTCTTCACTCTCTCTCTTCCTTTCTCACCCCCCCTCTCTCTCTCTATCTTCACCTTCCAACTTTGTTACCATATGCCTCTCTCTCTCCTTCTCTCCCCCCTTCTCTCCATATATCCTTATTTTTCTCTTTATCTCACCCCAAAACATACACACTCCCTCTTCATCTCTCCCTTGCCAATCCCCCTCTCTCCCCACTACTCACTCTCTGTGTATTTCTTCTTCCCTCCTTCTCTCCTCATCCAGCTCCATCTCTCAATCTCTCCCTCTCTTCCCATCCAAATCCATATTTCTATCCCTCCCTCTCTCCTCCCCTCTCTCCTCCTCTCTTTCAAGTCCCCTCTCTTTTCCTTCCTCTCTCTCCCTTTCTCTCCTACCTCCCTTTCTCTTCCCCCATCTCTCTCTCTCTCTCCATATCTCAATCCATCCTTCTCTCCCCCTCCAAATCCATATTTCTATCCCTCCCTCTCTCCTCCTCTCTTTCAAGTCCCCTCTCTTTTCCTTCCTCTCTCTCCCTTTATCTCCTACCTCCCTTTCTCTTCGCCCATCTCTCTCTCTCTCTCTCTCTCTCTCTCTCTCTCTCTCCTACAATCGTCTGTTCCCCCATCACTCTCTTCCTCTCTCTCATCATTCCTCTCTCGCCTCCTATTTGACCGCCCAACTCTCTTTCTTTCCCTCTCTCTGTGTCCTCCAATCCTCTCTCTTCCCCCATCACTCTATCTCACTCTCCAACTATCTTACTGTTTCTCGCCCTTTATCCTTCTCTCCCCCCTTGTCTCCATCACTCCCCCTTTCTCCTTCTCTCCCCCCTTGTCTCCATCACTCCCATGTATCTTTATCTCACCCATAAGCATACACTCTCTCTCTCCATCTCTCCCTTGTCACTCCTCCTCTATGTATTTCTTCTTCCTTTCCTCGCTCTGCCTCCAACTCCATCTCTCTATCCCTCCTTCTCCCCTCCTCCTCCTCTCATCCTTTCTCTCTCTCCCTTTCTCTCCTACTTCCCTCTCCCTTCCCCCTTCTTTCTCTCTCTCTCTCTCACTCTCTACCCTCCAATCCTCTCTTCTTATCCCTCCCTCTCTCCTTATCTCTCTCCCACCTCCATCTTTATGTCTCCCTCTCCCTCTCTTACCCTTCTCTAACTCTGTCACTCTTCTCCCTCTCTATCTCTCCATTCCTCTTCTCCTCTCCTTCAATTTATCTCCATGTCTCCCTTGTCACTCCCCCTATTTCTCCACCTCTATCATATATCATGATATATTAATATATATTACAATATAATAAATTTAATATTGTATTAATCTAAAAATATTAAATTTAATAATATTAATATTTTAATTTTAATTTTAGGGTTAATAATGTTTTTTTTTTCATGGTATTAATAATAATTTGGTCCATGGTATTTGACCCTTATACTTCATATATAATTAGATGCTTATTTCTAATAGTATTTGATATATTTTTATTTATTTACCTTACCTCTTTATATCTCTTTTATATTTATTTATTTACCATACCTCTTTTATAAATATGTTATTTGGCTCAGGTATTTGCCCATGGTATTATTAATAATTTGTTCCATGGTGTTATTAATAATTTGTCCCATAGGCTTCACCTAAATAAAACCTCTTTTTGAGTTTTTTGTAAATATAAAGTGGTTTATTGAGTAAATATAAAAATCAGTTTTATTTATTTACCATACCTCTAGTTTATTTATATTTTTATTTATTTACCATACCTCGTGAGTAATATAAAAATAGGTTTTATTTATTTACCATACCTATGGTTTATTTATATTTTTACTTATTTACAATATTTTATTTATTTACCATATCTCTTTTTTTGAGTGTTAGTAAACCTCTTCATATTTTAAGTTTATATCGTTTAAATTTATTTTTAATGAATTTTTAATTGTTCATTTATATGTTTATGTAAGTTATTATTCAAGCCGACAATTTTTTTGGCTTCCGACATACTTACACATCGGGGTCATACTAGGCTGTAAAATGCGCCTCTCAGCGCAATCATTCATTCTATGCTTTCTTGAGATGAGATAAAAACATTAATAAAAAAATTCCATTTTTAATAGGATGGACACGTTGGGGCTGGGATTGATGGGAGACTACGGGATCCCCGGCTGCATCGCCATGGATAAGTTGACTAGTTGTTTGACTCTATGATGTTGGCATATATACATGTCACGGCTGCTATGGTGGTATGGGGCTAGGTCTAAGGGCCAGGTATAACGCCATATATACGTGTTATATATGAGATCGTGTGGTCATACTAGCTCTACTGTTGCTATGGGGGATATGGGGCTCGGGTAGAAACTCTATCTCTACGTATCTCACACTTGCTATCTAACACTTGGGCTCGTACCTCTACGTTAATCCTAGACGACAAAGCCGAAGAGGCCAGTACTCAGTCTAGGTGTTGATGCCAGAGCTGCTGTTGGGTTCAGAGACTCCGCTTAGTTACGACTCTGCTGGGTGGTCTTAGGACGGCTTCTATGCTAAGTTGTTGTTGTAGTTGAGGCTGCTGCTCCTAGGATTGATGGGAGACCTGGGTGGGAAGACTGCTAAGCTCGGATCCTGGGATTGGAGACTACTATATATGATGTTGCATGCATGTAGACCTTTTCACTATGATATCGGCATGGATACGTTGAAACTTCAATTCGCATATATGCTCCCCGGCCCAGGTCTAATTCTAGCTAGGCTCAGATATCTAGATCTCTACTATGGCAATTCCCAAGCTGCCAAAAGGCCAGTCCTACTAGTTTGGATGGATTCGCCTGGTCCTAGTCTCTTCACCAGTGGTTCCTACTCTTAACCAAGTCTACGTGGTAATGTTACCATATCTCTAACTGGCTCTGCTGAAACCAGGTCTCATCTATCATCTCACCCCATAGAGGCATGTTACCATATGAGCTCGCATGTCTACATGGACCTTGTCAGGCCCAATCCGAGACGTAGATATATGATCTCGCCATAGAGACGTTGAAGCTGTCCCTGGATAATACCTAGCTGGCTGGGAGAACTCAACTAGTACGAAGCCGAGATACTCCAGAGCTGGGCTAAGAGGATCTTCTCCGCTTACTCTACTTGGTCTGGTGCTTATGCATATCTACCTATTACTATACGATGTTACCATATCTACTTGGACCTGGGACGACTATTGGTGCTAACAAGGCCTCCATAATAGCCCCAGAGTTCGATGATCCTGCTGAAAGCCTTGGTGAAAGCCACCATGTTTACCTTGTCCATAACTTGAAAACTCAACTCTCGGCCTACACTCCTGCACAATCTAGATCTTATTGTATGTGGACCTTATACATATGATATCGCCATACATACGTTTGAATTGTCCAACATTAGAGCAGTCAGTACTACTCTCTATACTTCTACCTTGGTTGAACCTGCCGGAGTAGTGCCATATGAGTTCGGCCTACTTGCAGCCAGACCTACAACAACCTCTGACTAGCTAGAAGAGCTTGCACCTCTACGAACCGGATCTACTACTACTTGCCACTCTGAAAACTACTCTAATCTGATACGTGAATCCAGTCTACCTGGCTATGAACAACCACCATATATGATGTCACCCTTGCTAATCCCTATATAGGCAAGTTCCTCCCTCAACTCCAAATACAAATCTTGGATTTCCTTAGAAGGAGACGGAAGAAGATTCGTGCGCCTACCCATTTCTTGGTTCAGCAACAGGTAACTCATGATCTGATAAGCACTTGCATATGCATCTTGATTCACTAGAACAGTATGCACCCCCTCGGGGGAAATAACTTTTTCTATGAACTGAAATGGATCACTAGCGCCCTTGGCAAATTTAATCAACCTTTGGTGCGATCCTATCATTTCTGATTGATGCTCGATATACCAGCTTATAGATTGCTCTATTGATAAAAATTTCTGATATTTAAAGGCTGCAGCACTTGCTAATTGCCTTCTTAGATAACTCTGTGAGTCTTCTGGTGCTTTACCATCAGATGCAAATACAATCAAACTTCGAGCTAAATCCCGCTCGTGAAAATGGAATACACCTGCGCGGTAGATTCTACCCCGAAAGTCCATGAACCTAGGTAGATAAAATCAATAACCTTTGTATGCACTTGCCATAGTTAATATAAACTCTTCATATCGAGCTCGCTACACCCGCGCAACTAATTCCTTGAACAACACGTTAAAACTACACATATCCTGAATGCCAAAGTCGTTGTTATGGAAGTAACTATCCCTTAAGATGTCAGAGAACTCTAGTATATTGCCCTTCGCAAGACACCTATGAACAAGAAGACCCACCTCTTCAAAGGTATCACGATTGTCCTGAATCAACTCCAATACCTGAAGTTCTATGTATCGTAAGTAAGCAAGATACTTCCTTCCATTGGTCAAGGAGAAAGTAGTCTCAGCATTACTTTCTTCCCGTCCATTTCTCTAAGGGGTGGGAGTACTTTATAAGGTACCCCTAAAAAAGATTCAATTCTGCAAGCTCCCACACCTCTGGGACGGGGGACCATCCATTCACCCATGCACCCATTCATCATTCCGACAACCTTCCCTAACCTTATGGATCTTCAAGTAAGAAATTGAAAGAGAGCAGGAGTAGAGCATCAATATGAACACGCTATCTCTGCACCTCTGTAGCTCCTATATTATAGATGCGATTATGCCAATTTCTCTTTGTGCATGCTCAATGTGTAGCTTAGTTAAGTGAGGTGCTCTATTTGTACTCTATGTGAGGTGTAGTAGGCCCTGTGTGTCCATATTGTTAAGTGTGATGGGGGTAGTAAAAAACCACCAGTGTGCAGTGCCATTGAGTGCCGTACCGCGTCTCAAGTACTCCATCTAGGGTATATGAGTAGACAATAGGCTACTTGGCTTAAAGATCTAGTATGAGTAATGATGCATATATCCACTGTCTGTAGCGTTTGATCGTCGAATAGTGAATCAACATATGTAACGCATCGTGATTTCATCCCACTCCAGGTAGGAACCCTCCCTGTGTTCTGTAGCGGTAGGTTGGGGGTATGGGGGACCTATCTCTCCCAGGTATGTAGTTTGAATGATATCCTATGATGGGGACCTTCTCTCATCTAGAGGACATCTCTCGTCTGGCAAACATCTATCAATCCAAAAAGCACATAGACTCTGGGTGTAGCAACATATATAAGCGATGTCTAAATCAAAACACCGCATCCCTCGAAGCGTCCACTCCGTGTTGGGGTACTAAATCATTCCATCCACCCTGCCCCGCCCCTTTTGCCGGGGTTTACTTAATCGTTGTCTTAATCTAGCCTCTCGCCACACGGTCTAGTCAACAAGCCCAATAAGCCTGCCTGTATCTTCGACTAGCCTCGTTTTCTTTCTGTCAAGCCTAACGTCTAGCCACACGTTCTATTCTAATCAATGTAAAAAAAATAGAAAAGGAAAGGGTACGCAACGGAAAAAGTAGTTTGCAAGGAGTGTTTATACTTCAGTTCCTGGCGTCCTTTCCCGTCCCAGCTTCTCCACTACTACCTACACCACCGGCTTGACCAGCACCCCTTCCAGCCCCAGGTCAAGATCCAAAGCTACCAGTTCGACATATTGAATATCCAGGTCCAGCAGCAGCATCATAAGCATCAAAGCCAGAACTATACCTAGTAGCATAGGAGGCAGAAGCAAGTCCATCCCCAGTAGTAGCAGTTCCATTTCCAGATCGAGAGCGAGATCGATACCCTGCATCAGTAGCAGCACTAGCTTACCCACTAGCACCATCACTAGTAGCATCAATAGCATTAGCACCACCACTAGCACCAGCAGCACCTGTAGTTTACCTCGTTGGCTCAGCACTAGCACCGGAAACGTCCATAGCAAAGGTAGCAGCATCTCTTTCCTGTTCCATATCGATATTAATACCCAGCAGCTCTTGAGCATAAAAAAGCCAAGTTCGGGGTGGTGCTAATCTTTCCTCTTATTAATATACAAACAGGATATCAATAGGGGTCGATCTATGAATCTGATCTAGATATCGAGGACTTGCTAAGCTTTGTGTATGTGTAGTTGGTTGAGGAGAAGGTTATCTTGAGGAAGGCAGGCGGAACTACTGCCGCTGAAAGTAAGGCAGGAAGAACTACTGCTGCTGAAAGGAGGATGCTTATAAAATAAAGCATGGGAAACCGATGGTGAAGGATGGATATAGCTTTACACCCCCTCATCAACCTTCCTTTCGGCCACGGTAGAAAGGGAATTAGGTCGATAAGGTAGTTAACTTCTGGCTGGATAGCTTTCCTACTTCGGCTATAACTAGACAGAAACTTCTGTTGTCCAGGGCAAGGATAACCAACTTGAATTCAACTATCTTCCCTCGAGCATGCTTTTGCTTGTTCACCTATCCTACCCAGAAAGAGAGGGGTCACCGAATCCGGGTGAAAGTTATAGCATTTGTTATTAGTCGCTTCCATTCGACCGTGGGTGAGGGCAAGCTTCCTAATCCAAACTACAACTAGAACAAATCACCCATCACCTTTATTATTTTATGGATGGAAGGGAATAAAGAAATTGAAATGCTGGAAATCATCGACTTGCCTAATGAAAAACCAAATTTTGACACCCGAAAAGGGCTATCATCTTATAACTTGAAACACCACACAGTGAAGTTTTCGTTACTGAATTTTTCAGATTTTGGATTCTACCACCCATAAAATAATAAAGGAATCTGGCTTTCATTCTGTTTCTTTTCTGATTATGAGCTCTCCATGATTGATTACTGGATGGTAAATTAGCTGATAGGGTTTCACCTTTAGCAGAGATTGTGGAACTGCCAATTTGATTAGAAACAGCCATAACTTCATAGACACGACTGGATGGATTAGTCAATTCGACGAGGACTTATCGGAGCTTCCCATGCCTTTCATTATTGCTGGATTACATGGCTGGTTGGATGGATTGCCGAGTAGCCAATAGGTAGGGTTTAATTTTAGCAGAGATCCTGGTTGGAAACTGCTGGATTCAGGAACTCAAGCCAGAACTTCAAAAACATGGAGGGAAGAATTGATTAGTTTGAAATTAGGATAGGAGAGCCTTGTTGGATGGTATGCCCCACACCTTACTGCCTTGCATCTGCTTCACATAGAGCGAGCCGTTGGTTGGTTGGTTTTACCGCCTTATAGACATAATGCATTCATTCACCTTCGGACGGAGCTAAGATTTTTGTTAGCCCTAGACCCCACCTGAGGAATTCATTGCCTTAGTGCCGAGACTTTACCTTACAGAAACAGATCACCTCTTTGCTTTTCTTTCCGTTGCCTTAATCCTAGAACGATGGAGTAATACCAACCTCTTGCTTTAGCAAGGAATGGTAGGGTAGGCACTATCGTCATGAACCTTTACCCTGCTTTACATTTACTGAAGTACCATACAAACCTCTCACCTGCTAGAACTACACCAATTAGCCTTGGACTTTATGAAATATAGAGATTGAAAGAGAAGGTTGAAAGAAAGCAAGCTAATTTATCTACTGGAGACAAACAACCTAGAGCTTATTCGCTTAAGGCTCAGGGGACACAAGTGGAAAGAAATGGCTCTTTACTCACTGTGAAAGGTTCAAGCTGCATAAGTCAGTTGGAAATCAACTAGTCATAACACTAGAGATCTAAGCTTAGCGTAAGCGGGGGAGGTTTACTATTCATTCTGAACGGCAAGAGAGAGAGCTAAGGTTCAAGAGCTGGAACTACAGAGACAGAGGGACTAAGGCAAGAGGTTAAGAAAAGTAGTCGTTATATAAAGGGTTAAGAGAAAGGGGAGAAAGAAAGAGTCTTCTTTCACTCGCACTACAGAGAGGCTAAGCACAGCGGGAGTAGAGGCGAACAGAGAAAGAGAGATAAATAGTAAGGCTAAAGAGATTTCACTCTGCACTAATAGAGAGAAAGGCCAATTGAAAGTGCATAAGTCTCATTTCAAATCACTACTAAGAGTTAGCAAGGAAGAAAGAAAAGGAATAAGGCAAGTAGTCACTTTTATGGCTGGAATCATTCTAGCTCAGCTAAGTAAGAGAGAGGTTTCTTTTTTCTCTTGAGAATGACAAGAATGTGGAGACTTCAAGAACGTAGAGAAGGCTTGAACGGAACTAGGCACACTCTATGGCTTAATAAAGACCAACAGGCAAGGTGACAATAACCCTAAGACCAGGGAGTGCAATAGAAATAAGAAATCCGATGTTGTTGAAAGAGCTGGGTTAAGATCAAGGGTTAAGAGAAAGAGTCTTATTGAACTGTTATTAGAGCCACTACAGCTCCATTTAGTCATTAGATCCAACAACTCCAGCTAAGCACAGAGAGTAGAAGCTAGGAGTTAGCTTCTTGACTAGTCGTTATAGAGATTGAAAGAGAGGTTGAAAGAAAGAGCTAATTTCAGGAATCTTATGGACCGGAGTAACTGAAGGCCAGTTAGTACCTAACAGGCTAGTAGTACCTGACTTATGGCTGGAATCGCTTAAGGCTCAGGGAGAAAGGAAAGTCGTATCAAGTGCTAGTTCATACCGGCTAAGTTAATTCTATATGGCCTAGTGTACCTGACTCGGAAGCTAGCTAGTAGACCTTACTCTATGGAACTTACACTATGACTCTACTACTAAGGCTAAGAAGACTGATTCTTCGCTTACACTCAGGGAGAAAGGAAAAGGGACTAGTTAGGAAAATAATGGAGACTGAATGATGAAAATAAACCTAGCTTATTCGCTGGTAGCTCAGGGGGACACAAACAAGTGGTATGGGGTATGGACGGCAACTTGACCTCACAAGCTTATTTGCTAGAGTAGACGTTTTGATTTCTCTTGATTTCAAGGGAGACAACAAGAAGCTTCTTCGCTAGAGCTCGTTGTTAACTACAGCGAGAAGTCTCCATTTCTTTTGGAACTACACAGACACAACCTTATAGCTGCTTCGCTAGAGCTATTTATTTATTTATTATAAAAGCGGGTCATCCATCGGATTTAGCCAGAAGATAGCATAGTTTATAAAGGAAAGGAGGGAGACTTCTTCTCTTTCACTCTTATGTATTTATCTTCATTGTCGAGATTTCGGCAAGCTCACCCTCACCCTAACGGGCCTTGTGTCGAGATTTTGGCAAGCTCACCCTACCGGGCCTAGTTTTTGGTCTTTCCCTTGGCGGAGGTTTGAACATCTTTCAATGGTGGCCTTTGATAGCGAAAAAGGTTCACTTTAGAGGGCTCGATGAAATGATCCCCCCCTCAAAAAGGAGTAGCACAGGGGAAGGAAAACTGGGATAACATTTTGTTATGCTTCAATTTAGTACGAAAAGCCCAATGCTTGCTTAGCCGCGACAGCCTTAGAAAGTAAATATTCCACTGATGAATTCAGACAACTCTAGGCGTGCTACTCGCTGGGTCATTAGTTCAAGTTCCCCCAGGATGTGCATGTTCCCAGAAAGACATGTGCTATGTTGTCGTAACTATGCCATGTTATCAGTGCTATGAATATTGAATAACTGGCTAGCCGAAGAAGCAGTTTCACCAATGGCGAATACGGAAAGAGGGTTTGACCACCAGACACAATGGATATAGTCTCAAAGGCAGCACCTAACCCTGATCCATATTTCTTAGCAGTTGGCTGACTATACATACACTCTCCTATGATACTTTCTCTGTACACTTCGGTAAACGCGTTCCGTACTTTGACCTGTAACTAGTCAATCTATGTCTATGACTTGGGACACAAACTTCCATCCCTGCTTCCGGTTCCGATACTGCTACTAACACTGTTGCAGGTAGCGCTGCTGCTCATTATTCTACAAATGGAATTGGATATGCATATGGTCCGATGGAGTTCAGATGTACGAAGGATGCCACTCGATCCATCCAAAACCAAAGCCTTCGTAACTTATTTATTTATATTAGGGGCGGAATAATTTCAAGTAGGGGTTTCAGGGTGGGGAGAGGCAAAAGCCTGGGTACAGGCGACATTCGAGTAAGAATCCCCACCATTGACGGATCGAAACCCAGTTAAGGGACCATAGCCCCCACCCAGCGCAGCCTTCGCCCGATTCCGGGCAACATAGCCCCCTTCCTACATCCCCATACCCACCGTATTCTTCGACCATATCCCCCCTATTCTCCCCATTTAAGTACGTTTTGACCATTCCTTATCTTTCGATTCATCTGATCGGCCACCCTCCTTTATTTCTATCATGAACCCTCAATCAATAAGTAAATGCCATTGCGTAGGCCAAGCAATAGCGACAACCTGGCAAGCGGTTCCTAGTAGGTCGGGTCTATCATAGTGTCAGAAGTGCTGTCATAGAAGGGGCAGTAATGGTAAGCCTTAAACTATAATGGGACTTTGGATTTCTGCCATTCACAACCCGAGCCGGAAGCAACTACTCCTACTATACATGTTTTTGTACCGTGTTCGCATGGAGTAGTTGGCCCGGCAAGTGAATCCCGCAATAGATCAAGTTTTACATTACTAAAAACTGAAATAGTTCTAGAAATGGGAAACAGGCGCTGCCTTCATGAATTCCCAGTTCGTTCCGTTTTATTCAAAGGCTTCCGCTACCCTGGATTCCCTCACGTCAATGAAGGGAATGTGGTGGGGGCAACGTAGCATTTAGTTGTTTCGATAGACGGAATCACGAGATTGACCATCTTAGTTTCGTGTTGGCTGACCTATAGATGTTCCTACTCTGTCAACCCGACCATTCATCATAGGTTCGAGGATATACTCCCCACCCTTACCCTCGCCCAACCTAGAAAAAAGAACTTACTTACATTGCTACTTCAATTTGATTTCTCTGCGCAAGGTAAATAGTGCTCGTATAATTACGTATATAATAATACACAGGTCAGCCGAGCCAACTTCATGCTTCTTCCTCCACAATCCACACAGACAAGTCAGAAATATCTAAGTGTAATTACATATACAATAATTGTACTCGACAAGAGCCTAATCCTAGCGGGGGAGAGCCATCAAATGACCACAGTGCACATGCAAGAGTAAGCAATATTACGAACTTATTGAAACAGTACAATTGTGAGCTAAACATTATGAGATATCCTTTCTCAAATCTGTATCCATTCACATTATTAGATATGTAGCTAGTGTAATCACTCATACTTTCTGTAATTAGTATGTCTAGATTATACCCTTTGACTCGAATCTAAGCTGTAATCAGGCTTAAGTAGTAATACCATGTGGTCTTATATGAATAGTGAGACTTCATTACAGTTAAGCTATGATAACAAGAGCTATACCTTCTATAAGCTGTTACGTAATTAAACAAGAGCTTATAACACCAAGGATGAGCTAAGTTAGATCAATGCTTATAACACATAGGATAAGCTGTAATACTATGATAGCTATCACATATCATTACATGGTCACAACTCACACCTTGAAGCGTGTTCAAATAAAGTAACAAGCTCTATTAGTACAGGTTCCCGGCATTTCACTAGTTTACCTTATTAGTAGGATTAGCATTGATATCGTGTTAGTCTCCGTATTCAACTAAGCTTGAGCTGTGGTTAATCAGGTAGATTACAAATAGTACCCTTCTATACTAGTCTTAATTCCATTGATCTGTATCTCCTGTATAAACATAAGAAAACATGTTACATAGAGTAAGCACCGTAATCATGCTTTATCATAGTATAAGCAACTTTTCCTCGCTTCGTTTGTCCACGATGCTCCCATTTGTACAACTGACCCACTAATAAAGCCACATCAAATTTGTCTTTGTATCCGGAGAAATGCTTCGACATTGTTTTGGGTCCCTATATCGGCGCACCCCAATCCACTTAGTCACCTTAGAATAAATAGGTGCCCCCTCTTCCTCGCCTATGATAAATGAGCAGACAAGCGGGTAAACCTCCTTTTGGGGGCCAAATTGGGAATATAATTATTAGGCCCCGCTACCAATTGTTTTCGCTCTATCGGACCCAAGGCAATCAAACTAGACAGAAGGTCATATTCATTCGGCCTCACTAGCACAATTCATAAAAGGTCTTAGTGGCCAATGCCCAATGAGCGAAGCGATTAACTGGTTGTTCATTGTAGCTGTATTGGACCCCAGCAACCAAGGCAGCTGTAGTCTTGTTCGTTGACCCAACTAGACTTCTCTTCCCGGCATTAACTCTATGAGCGGGAGCTGCAGGAGCTGGATCTCTGTAGTGCAGAAGCTGGATCTCTGTAGTTTCAAAAGAAGGCAGTCTCCTCACTGCAGGCAATCTCATAAAGGCAGTCTTCCTCTCCTCTTGTTCACTAACCCAACCAGACTTCTCTTCTCGGCATTAACTCTATCGGACCCAAGCAAACCAAGGCAGTCGTAGTCATAATTGTTCGCTCTCATTCCCCAACCAGAAGGCATTCTATCTTTCAGTCTTAATAGCACAATAATCTAAAGGTATTAGTACCCAATGAATCATTTGCTTTCGCTCTTCTTAACAGGTTCCCATTTCACCATTAGCTTTGTTAATATATTGGTATGGTAGTATATGGGGATGTTCTTAGTTGATAGAAATAGTGTATATAGTATAGCATAGTGGGAATGGCTTCATTAACAGTGTTCCATCCCTCCCGTTTATTGTTCATTAGTCTAAGTACTCACATGGTTCTGTATCATCCTGTACCATTAGGTGGAAGAAGAACATAGTTTCGTTATGTTGAGTGTTCGTCGAACCATTGGCTAAAGCTCTTTCTTTCTTAGAACGCTATGCTCTATTATTAGCGCTCTGCTCTAGCTATAGGTTGATTAGTAGATCCACCTTTGTTTGTTTGTTTGTTCGCTCCCGAAGGGCATTATCGGTTGGCTGTTCAACCCCCACTCCCTAACCACCCCCCAGGGTCTCATGCAAGTGTACTTTTGGCTTTCCCATGGCCTAATGGTGGAAGTGTAAAAACGATATCCCACTTCCTCAAGGCAGCAAGGTCACCTTCTCTATCCAAGCCCACGTCCTCGTTACGCAAGTGACAAATCCCTACCTTATCCCTAAGTTTCTGTAGCCCCAGTTTTCCATTCAGTGTGTTTAAGTCGAAGTAATCACCATGTTCCTTTCCTTTTTTCCCGTTTAGTTTGGAAAGAAGCTAACAGAAAATGGTTACTTACTGATTCACTCCGAAATGGGCTATATTCTCGGAAGCTAAATGGGCTATAGTGGATAGTGTTCCCAATAGGATGAACTAAGCTCACCAAGCAACCTAAGCCAACTAAGCTAATTACTCAGAACCCACTAAAGGACTAACACAAAGCCAACTAACAATAACTACACGAGCTAAACTAACTGCACTAGATAATTGGTAAGAACTAACGACGCTAAAGGCCCACTATGCCAACTATGCTAACTATGCCAACTAAGAAGAGCCCAATGAGCTGAGGTCCCACTAGCTACCAACCTTCAACCAAAATAAAGGACACTTGAACGACTATGAGCCAAGGAAGGGAAGGAGATGGTCACTAGTTAATCGCGCTCATGGTTGACTGATTGCTAACGGTTGTCCGTTCAATACCCATTACCTGAAAGACGTAGAGATAGAAGATAGAGAATTGTCCAATAAACTACAGCTATTTAACTAGAAAGAAGAGCATAGAGGGACAATAAAACCACAACTCTAAGCTATTATCAAATTAACTAGTCCAATAAAGAGGAAACTATTCCAACTATTACAACTATGAAAGCTAATTGTGCATTTTCACTTATATAATACAAAAGAATGAATGAATTAGCTAACAAGGATGGTTTACTTACTGATGAACGAAGAACATGGGCTATATTCTCGGAAGCTTGCCAGGCTATAGGGTATATGAGTCAAAGTAAGGAGACTGGAACGTAGGCTCTCGAATATATATAATGGCTGTGGACAATTAATAGACACTCGACCAAAGAAAGAAGTAAGTGGCTGCTGGTCATTCTTTATATATGTAATTATAATTATTTATATACGTAATTATGCCAACTAACTAAGGTAGCCAGATTTAAGATATGTAGGATTATAGGGGTTGTCGATTTGGCTCTTTCTTTGGGTGTAGAGTTCCTCAGAAGTGAGGTCCTCAGGTTCGTGGTTTGGGTTCTAAGTTGTTTGGTCCGATGGCAAGGCAGGTTCCATACCCCTAGTTATGCGCGTGGGGAGATTGCAAGGCAAGCCAGCTCGGGTTATCACATGAACAACGAACCTTTCGATAGGAAGGAGACCAGCCCTACCTCGAACAAGTTTACCCTCGATCTCCTAGCGTCCGATCTTTAGGCTCATACCTTGCTTCCCCCTTTCACTAGTGAAATTACCACTTCAAGGAAGGCCAGGGTCAGGAAATATACATTACTGGCTACTTAGAGGGGATTATGTGGAAAGCTTAACCTCAGTCATGTAGGTGGTACATTACACCTGTTCTCTACCTACTTTGGCTTTTGTCAGTTCCATGATCTGCTCTTGCAAGGCTACTATCTGGCTCTGAAACTTAATTATAAGTGGCTAACTAAGCAGTCCCATAACCAAAGCAAGAAATCGTGTTTCTTTTCTTCTCCCAGCAAGCAGGAAACCGGCCGTAAAGTTCATCGTCTCCATTTTGCAATCGAGATCGAGGTCTACTAAATTGATAAGATCCCATTGCGGGTATCCGGTTCGTAGCACTTGTCTTGCGAATCATAATATCGGGGTCTATCACAGGTTGTAGCATCATGAATTGGTCTTTCCTCACTTGGGTTATACTTG